>JANJGN010000018.1:2599071-3199071 GCA_026770705.1 Isurus oxyrinchus
AGAGCATCTCGCACCGAGTTAATGATCCTCCAGCCGCAATTGATATTCGCTCGTATATCCATGTTTCCTTGTTCCAGACCCCTCAACAACTGGAAACCGTCTGGGTGTCAAGGGTTTTTCCAATCATCTACCTTCGGTGTAAGAGTGATAGTCTGGTAAATCCCTGCAGAAAGTCAACTCCTCCATTTCCAGCTGTTCTGTCCCATCGCTATATAAATTTAAACAGCAACAAATCACCACTTCATCTCCTGTGTTCTAACAACAACAGCCTCAATTCTTCTGCCCCTTTCTCCATACTTCATGTCACCAGTATCCAAATGAATCCATTCCCTCCATTCACTCAACATATTTCCTAATCTACAGAAGATAACTACACACAGCACTCCAAGTGTGTCCTTAGTAAGCTTTTACATAGATTCACCAATGCATCAATATTTCCATATGCTATATGGCTTGACACAGAATCCAGGTTTTAATAGCCTTATCTCCTTTATCTTGTGAACCCAAATCCCTCTGATTTGACACTCCTCCATCTTCTACTTTAACAAAGACATTTTGAATGTGCTAATTCCTGTTGGAACAACATATAGAAGAAGAAAGCAAAATACTGCAGATGCTAGAAATCTAGAACAAAAACATGTGGAAAAACTCAGCAGGTCTGACAGCATCTGCGGAGAGGGGCACAGTTGAAGTTTCAAGTCCGTATGACCCTTCAACAGAACTAAGAAATATAGAAATGAGATGAAATATAAGCTGGTAGAGGGGGGTGAGACAGGTAGAGCTGGATAGGGAGCCAATGATAAGTGGAGGCCAAGAAGAGATTGCCAAAGATGTCATAGACTAAAGGACAAAGGGGTGTTGACAGTAGTGATATTATTTAAAGGATGTGCTAATGGGGACATTAAGGGAAGCAAACAGGACAAGCTAGTAGCAGATGGCCCTAGTGGGGGTGGGGTGGGGGGGAAAGGGATCGAATAATTTCTCCTTAAACTTGTCTCACTTCCTCCAAATAAAAGAAGGAAGGTGCCTATGGGAACCCGGGTGGGCCCCAGTTATGCCTGGGGTATGTGGAACATTCCTTGTTCCAGTCCTACTCAGGCCCCCTCCCACAACTCTCTCTCCGGTACATCGATGATTACTTCGGTGCCGCTTCATGCTCTCGTCGGGACTTGGAAAAATTTATTAATTTTGCTTCCAATCTCCACCCCTCCACCATTTTCACGTGGTCCATCTCTGACACTTCCCTTCCTTTCCTTGACCTCTCTGTCTCAATCTCTGGTGATAGACTGTCCACCAATATCCATTACAAGCCTACCAACTCCCACAGCTACCTCGACTACAGCTCCTCACACCCCGCTTCCTGTAAGGACTCCATCCCATTCTCCCAGTTCCTTCGCCTCCGTCGCATCTGTTCCGATGATGCTACCTTCAAAAACAGTTCCTCTGACATGTCCTCCTTCTTCCTTAACCGAGGTTTTCCACCCACGGTCGTTGACAGGGCCCTCAACCATGTCCGGCCTATCTCCCGCGCATCCGCCCTCACGCCTTCTCCTCCCTCCCAGAAACATGATAGGGTCCCCCTTGTCCTCACTTATCACCCCACCAGCCTCCGCATTCAAAGGATCATTCTCCGCCATTTCCGCCAACTCCAGCATGATGCCACCACCAAACACATCTTCCCTTCACCTCCCCCCACCCCCATCCCCCCCACCCCCCCACCCCCCGGCGGCTTTCCGCAGGGATCATTCCCTCCATTTCACTTGCATTTCCCCCAACTTAGTCTACTGTATTCGTTGCTCCCAATGTGGTCTCCTCTACATTGGAGAGACCAAACGTAAACTGGGCGACCGCTTTGCAGAACACCTGCGGTCTGTCCGCAAGAATGACCCAAACCTCCCTGTCGCTTGCCATTTTAACACTCCACCCTGCTCTCTTGCCCACATGTCTGTCCTTGGCTTGCTGCATTGTTCCAGTGAAGCCCAACGCAAACTGGAGGAACAGCACCTCATCTTCCAACTAGGCACTTTACAGCCTTCCGGACTGAATATTGAGTTCAACAATTTCAGATCATGAACTCTCTCCTCCATCCCCAGCCCCTTTCCGATCCCCCTTTTTCCAATAATTTATTATTTTTTGACAAATATATCTTTCTTTTACCACCTATTTTTAAATTTATTTCGATCTATTGTTTCATCTCCACCTTTTAGACCATTTCAATCCCTTCCCCCCATCCCACCCCCACTAGGGCCATCTGCCACTAGCTTGCTACCCTTAATGTCCCCATTAGCACCTCCTTTAGATAATATCACCACCATCAACACCCCTTTGTCCTTTTCTCTATGACATCTTTGGCAATCTCTTCTTGGCCTCCACCTATCACTGGCCCTCTATCCAGCTCTACCTGTCTCACCCCCCTCTACCAGCTTATATTTCATCTTATTTCTATATTTCTTAGTTCTGTTGAAGGGTCATACGGACTTGAAACGTCAACTGTATCCCTCTCCACAGATGCCATGCTCAGACATGCTGAATTTTTCCAGATAGTAGAAGAAAGTCATGCAAATATATCAAGTAATCACATTATATTATCACTGACAGCAATGTCTAACCTGGTGAGTCTGGCATGAACAGACGTTTTACCGGGTTTGACAGTCAGACAGACAGACAGTCAGACAGACTCTTTTCTTTCCATATTTTTTTTTAAACGTTTAATTTGTTGATTAAGAAAACAAAAACCAGCAAATGTAAAAGTTCACATTACATCAGGTGTAGAATCCACAGTAAATGTTTCCTGGCAATCCCATTGTGTTTAATCATTGGCTTTTTGTAACGTAAGGATGATGCATCTATCATGCTTTAAATTTTGATTTCCAGCTCCCCAGCGGTAGAATTGATGAAGCCTCTGCACAGTGTAACCCTGAATCCTATAGAAGTTGGGAAGATTGAAATTTGGACTTGTGCTGAGTAACTGATCTCCACCAGGGCATCAAAATGAACGCCTCAGTTAATTTCAGGACCATTGAGTTAGAGTTTGTAAAAATAAATCAAGGTTCTCACTCCAAAATCTCAGCTGCCATCTCTATTGGCAACTGCTGGAATGTAGACATAGGGCGGAATTGTCCCAGATTTGCACTAAGTACAGTAGCGGGATGATAAAACGATGTTTTACCTGCCTGCCACAATAATGGGCTTTCACGCTGTATTGTCCCAAACCTGCCACATTAATTATGCATTCCTGGGAAACACCCTGTTTCCATGGCGGGCAGCCATCACCATCACCTCGCTGCTTCATCACGCCAGGCACCGGATTTAAAGTCCATCCTCACGCACACCTCTCAGTGCTTCCAGCCCACGACTACTGCAGGGAAGATGTCCACAAGAGGCAAAATGACTGCAGCCCCCAGATTTAGTGACACATCCCTGGAATGCCTTTTGCACACCGTGGAGGTCATTGTGAGTCCTCTACCTCTGCTCTGGCTGCAGGATGGACACCACCAGGACCAACCAGGCTTCAGAGGCAGTGGCAGTGGTGTCAGTGCCAATGCTGCACAGAAGAGGTTGGACATCCAGTGCAGAAAGAGGATGAATGATCTCATTCATTCCACCAGGGTAAGTCAACCATCTCATCACTCTAAACTCACACACTCACAAGCCCATCACACATTCACTGGCACCTCACTCACTGCCAGCTCAAGGGACATCACTACTCACTCTCACTCTCACACACACCCTCACATCTCCATCTGGCCTCATCTCCTCTGGAGGCTGCCTCCTCAGCCCTCACCCTCTTGAGGCCACTTGCACAGATCAACATGTGCCCCCCCACACACACGCTGGGATACCCTCCTTCCCCAGTACAGCTCTCGCCCTGCAGCCTCTTCCCTTGCCTGAGGCCACTTGTCCCCTTCCCCAAGCAAGGCCTAGCCCTGCAGCCATTGGAAAGCCCCCCACATACAGCTGGTCTGGTAGGTAGAGACCTTTCAATGAGCACCTCCCCCTTAAACTGATGCGGTGCTGTCTGTGCAGCCTGGTGCTGATGACTGTGAGTGCCTGACCAGAACAAAGTAGGCAAACAAGCCTTGAAGTCCTGAGTGAAGTGCAGCCTGCCAAGTGCATGTTGCTTATGTGCTGTTGTGAAACACGTCAGTGTGTTTTCCTACTGATGTGGGCAGACGACCCAGTGGGGGGAGGGGGAGGGTGGACAGTTCCAGCAGGCAGGTCTAAAAATGATATGCATATATATTTCAATGAGGTTCCCAACGTCTGATATCAGCAGGCTGAGCAGATGATCGCAAACTGGTTTCACGTCATCGTGAAACCGATCGTGCCATATTGTCCACTCATGCCGCCGAATACACCTGACAGCAGCGGGCACGGAACATCTCAACCATAGGGTAAGATCATGATAGCCTTGGCTGTGATGCCCTACAAGTTGAATAGCCTGTCAATATTTCTTAGATTCCCAGTTGATGAATTGTCACTTGCACAAGTTAGCCAGCCTCCATATGGAATCCTGCCATAGCTTCTGTCAACACCTTCAGCAAAAAGGAAACAACTGGGGGATATTCTGATATCAAACTTCTGGCTAAACTATAAGCAGGAGGCTGGAGATTCAAATTCTGAACTGCCAAAAGCAACTTTTTCCAATAGTTTGCCGTGTTTATTATTACTGGCTCTCTTCATAAACAGTCGGAAATGTCTGTGAAAAATGTGATGCAACAGGGAACAAATTCCCTTGCAGTTATCTAGCAGGGCACTAAACAGGATACTCCCACTACTGTGCAACACTCCACCCGCTTCTTTGTTTATTAGTTCAGAATGTGTTGGAGGGGTAACTCAGCAAGATTGGGACTTTTCTTTCCACTTCAGCTCCGGCTATTTTTGTGCTGCAAATTGCTGGAAATGCATATTGATAATGGGTAAGGTGGCATCAAGGACCTTGCTGTATGACAAGATCAATAGTCTATCAGCTTAACCAATTAAATCTTTGGATACAGAAAGAAACAGGGCAAACTAGCGAAAAGGAAACAGGCTAAATTAGGCCAGATCAGGTACAGAAAGAGAAATAAATAAACACCGAGAAAGAAATTGGATTAAGAGAGATTGAGTAAAGACAAAAAGGAAAAGTAAGAAAACAAAGCTAAAAGTCAAAATTTAGAAAAGAAAATCTCTAGGAACAATTCACTACCTGCAGGAGAAGGCTCCACAGATTCATTTGTTCCACTTTCAGGACCTCCAAAGTTGAGTTTCATGTTTGGCCTGCAAATCACAGCATTAACATCCTTAAGCAATGAAATCACAGCCCTCGCTTTCTGCGTTGAGTTAAATTCATATTTTTGCCACAAATCAGCAATTTATTGAAACTCATGGGGGTGTTTACAGCAAGCACCCATTTTTGTGAGGTGAAAGGGTGCAAATTGTCCATCAATGTTTGGCAATTTTCAACCCATAGTGTCATAAGAACATAAGCAATGGGAACAGGAGTAGGCGATTCAGCCCCTCGAGCCTGCTCCACCATTCAATAATATCATGGCTGATTTTCTTGTGTTTCAATTCCCACATTCCCATCAACTCTGATAACCCTTGAAAACAAAGAAAACTGCGGATGCTGGAAATCCAAAACAAAAACAGAATTACCTGGAAAAACTCAGCAGGTCTGGCAGCATCAACGGAGAAGAAAAGAGTTGACGTTTCGAGTCCTCATGACCCTTCGACAGAACTTGATTTCAAGTCCAAGAAAGAGTTGAAATATAAGCTGGTTTAAGGTGTGTGTGTGGGGGGGGAGGAGAGAGAGAGAGAGAGACAGAGGTGCTTGTGTAGACAAACAAGCAGTGATAGAAGCAGATCATCAAAAGATGTCAGTGACAGTGGTACAAAAGAACACATAGGTGTTAAAGTTAAAGTTGGTGATATTATCTAAACGAATGTGCTAATTAAGAATGGATGGTAGGGCACTCAAGGTATAGCTCTAGTGGGGGTGGAGGGAGCATAAAAGATTTAAAAATATTTAAAAATAATGGAAATAGGTGGGAAAAGAAAAATCTATAAAATTTATAGGGAAAAAAAAGGGGAAAAAAGGGGGAAACAGAAAGGGGGTGGGGATGGGGGAGGGAGCTCACGACCTAAAGTTATTGAATTCAATATTCAGACCGGAAGGCTGTAAGGTGCCTAGTCGGAAGATGAGGTGTTGTTCCTCCAGTTTGTTTGAAAATTTATTAATTTTGCTTCCAATCTCCACCCCTCCATCATTTTCATGTGGTCCATCTCTGACACTTCCCTTCCCTTCCTTGACCTCTCTGTCTCAATCTCTGGTAATAGACTGTCCACCAATATCCACTACAAACCCACCGACTCCCACAGCTACCTTGACTACAGCTCCTCACACCCCGCTTCCTGTAAGGACTCCATCCCATTCTCCCAGTTCCTTCGCCTTCGTCGCATCTGTTCCGATGATGCTACCTTCAAAAACGGTTCCTCTGACATGTCCTCCTTCTTCCTTAACCGAGGTTTTCCACCCACGGTCGTTGACAGGGCCCTCAATCGTGTCCGGCCCATCTCCCGCGCATCCGCCCTCACGCCTTCTCCTCCCTCCCAGAAACATGATAGGGTCCCCCTTGTCCTCACTTATCACCCCACCAGCCTCCGCATTCAAAGGATCATCCTCCGCCATTTCCGCCAACTCCAGCATGATGCCACCACCAAACACATCTTCCCTTCACCCCCCTTATCGGCATTCCGTAGGGATCGCTCCCTCCGGGACACCCTGGTCCACTCCTCCATCACCCCCTACTCCTCAACCCCCTCCTATGGCACCACCCCATGCCCACGCAAAAGATGTAACACCTGCCCCTTCACTTCCTCTCTCCTCACCGTCCAAGGGCCCAAACACTCCTTTCAAGTGAAGCAGCATTTCACTTGCATTTCCCCCAACTTAGTCTACTGCATTCGTTGCTCCCAATGTGGTCTCCTCTACATTGGAGAGACCAAACGTAAACTGGGCGACCGCTTTGCAGAACACCTGCGGTCTGTCCACAAGAATGACCCAAACCTCCCTGTCGCTTGCCATTTTAACACTCCACCCTGCTCTCTTGCCCACATGTCTGTCCTTGGCCTGCTGCATTGTTCCAGTGAAGCCCAACGCAAACTGGAGGAACAACACCTCATCTTCCGACTAGGCACTTTACAGCCTTCCGGTCTGAATATTGAATTCAATAACTTTAGGTCCTGAGCTCCCTCCCCCATCCCCACCCCCTTTCTGTTTCCCCCTTTTTTCCCCTTTTTTTTCCCTATAAATTTTATAGATTTTTCTTTTCCCACCTATTTCCATTATTTTTAAATATTTTAAAATCTTTTATGCTCCCCCCACCCCCACTAGAGCTGTACCTTGAGTGCCCTACCATCTATTCTTAATTAGCACATTCGTTTAGATAATATCACCAACTTTAACTTTAACACCTATGTGTTCTTTTGTACCATTGTCGCTGACATCTTTTGATGATCTGCTTCTATCACTGCTTGTTTGTCTACACAAGCACCTCTGTCTCTCTCTCTCTCTCCGCCCCCCCCCCCCCCCCCCCCCACCCCACACACACCTTAAACCAGCTTATATTTCAACTCTTTCTTGGACTCGAAATCAAGTTCTGTCGAAGGGTCATGAGGACTTGAAACGTCAACTCTGATAACCCTTGCTGAACAAGAATCTATCTACCTCTGCCTTAAAAATATTCAATGACCCTGCCTCCACCACCTTCGGAAGCAGAGAGTTTCAAAGTCACACAAAGCTCTTAGAGAAATATTCTCCTCATCTCTGTCCTAAGAGGGCAACTTCTAATTTCAAAACACTGCCCCCTGGTCCTGGACTCACCCACAAGGAGAAACATCATTTCCACGTCCACCTTGTCAAGGCCATTCAGGATCTTGTATACTCCAATCAAATCACCCCTCACTCTTCTAAACTCCAGTGGAAACAAGCCCAGTCTGCCCAACCTTTCCTCATAAGACAACTCACTTATTCCAGGTGTCAATCTAGTAAACCTCCCTTCAACTGCCTCCAATGCATTTACATCCTTCCTTAAATAAGGAATTCAAGGTGTGGTCTCACCAATGCCCTGTATAACTGAAGCATAACATCCTTACTTATATATTCAATCCCTCTTGTAATAAAAGATAGCGTTCCATTAGTCCTAATTACTTGCTGTACCTGTATACTAACATTTTGTGACTCATGTACCAGAACACCTCAGATCCCTCTGTACCTCAGAATTATGCAGCCGGTCTCCATGTAAGTTTTACTCTGCTTTTTTGTTCTTCCTGCCAAAGTGAACAACTTCACATTTGCCCACATTAAACTCCATCTGCCAGATATTTGTCCCTCACTCAATCTATCTATATCCATCTACAACCTCATGTCCTCTTCACAACATACTATCCTTCCTATCTTTGTGTCATCTGCAAATTTAGCCACCATGTCTTCACTCCCCTTATCTAAGTCATTGATGTAAATCGTTAGAAGTTGAGGCCCCAGTACAGAGCTCTGTCGCACACCCAGCCAATCAGAAAAAGATTCATTTATGCATATTCTCCGCTTTCAGCCAGTCCATTTCCCTCTCACAAATTGCTGACTCTTTTGCACAGTAATAACACTCTGTGCTGTGAACTCACCAAATGCTCTGGACTAATATCCCCTGGTTACACTAACTGTACAATGCTAATTTTATTCACTTCTTTAGTAATTATTTTACATCAGCAGTTACTTTGTGTTTAAAGCATTAGAGTATTCTATAACATAATAATGCTTTATTTGTACAAAGATGAGGTTAAACAGGAATACAGAAAGATCCAGAAAACCATTGTGGAGCAGATAGTGTAAAGTGCTGTTGCTGCACTGATGGATAAATCCAAACTCCAAGATCAGTTCAAGATACCTCTCCTGGTTTCCCTGAGATGACGGTAATGGGCCTTTTTGAACTACTCCAGTACTTATACTGATGATAGTGCTCCCAAAAAGCTTTTAGATAAGGAATTCCAGCATTTTTATCCAGTAACAATGAAGGAATGGTAATATATGCAGGTAAGTTCTGTCGAAGGGTCATGAGGACTCGAAACGTCAACTCTTTTCTTCTCCGCCGATGCCGTCAGACCTGTTGAGTTTTTCCAGGTAATTCTGTTTTTGTTTTGAATTTCCAGCATCTGCAGTTTTTTTGTTTTTATATATGCAGGTAAGTGTTGCTTTGAGGGAACTTGGAGGTAATGGTGCTCGCATGACAATTCCACTGTAGTCGGTCTCCTGGGTAAAGGTCACAGGGTGCTATTGCAGTAAGTTTAGCCAGTGGCTGCAAAGAATTTTGTGGGTTCTTGGAGGCCTGCCTCCTCTTCTTGACCCAAGCTTGTGGAATGATGCCTCTCAACCTTTATATAACCAGTTGTCTCCCTCTAATGGACAGAGATGTCTATGACCCTTTGTGGACTATGGCTAATTACTTACATGCTGCAGGCACAGCGCACTGATGATGAACCTTGCTGGTAATGGTGCTGATCAAGCTAACTGTTTTGTCCCAGGTAGTATTAAGTTTCTTGATTGTTTGTTCAACAGCAATATTGCAAAGATGTTATCATTCAGACTAAGTACAGTATTTGCCTTTTCTCTACATTCACCTCCAGAGGGCAGTGGTAATCAAAAAATAATCTATATTTGCCACATACCTACTAATCCCAAGTAACAGGTCAAATTCACCCATTGCCAACTTTGAGAAACGCAGACATTTCGTCGTGTTTAGCTGCTCATGCAAGAGGTTTTCTTTTTGAGTTCTTTTTAAACTTGTTATTAAGCTTCCTTTTCACTGATGTATTACATTCATATGGTCATACAAGCAGCTACAGTTAAACCCACCCATATCATTATGTGAACCAATAGAGATTTCACTAATTTACTGTCAATTGGGGTGTAACTGCAGGCACAGATTTCTATAACTCAACGCTAAGTGTGCAGAAAGCTGCCTTCGTCAGTCAGAACTCTAACGTCCTTGCTGTCTTTCAGAATCAGAGGCAATATGGGCTGGCTTCTTGAAGTGAAGAAAAGGTGTATACAATTCTGACATCTTTAAAGAAGGATCACCAGTGAAGCAGTGAAATAATGGCCCGAAAATTTGTGGTCAGTGGTGAAGAAACAATGCTCAACACTCACCGTACTGACAACTACTCAGAGAATTTTTACACGAGTTTGAGTGCAGACTTGCTATCATTGGATGTCTGACCCAGAACAGCGCCCTCTACAGGGGCATCCGTGAGCAGCGCAAGTGAGCAAGGAAATCTTGCTTAGACCTGCAGGGCATGAAATTGGACTTGGGAATGCTCCTTTTCGGGCAACGCAAGTGCCCTCAGCATTCCAAAATGGCCTTGGTGCTTCTTGCACACATTTGTGATGCAAAGTGCAGTGGACACCACCTTAGTAAAATAATTAGCATAACAATAGCCAGAGTTAAGCAGATTGTGTTTTTACTGATTTAAAACCAGTGCTGCTATTTTGCAGTTCCAAACTTCAGGCTTTCTGGCAATGCATTGTGCATACCCATCAACCGTTTCTTCTGTAATGCACCCCACTGAAGCCCTCATTGTGAGTCCTCTGCAGTAGAGTTTGTATGCGAGCTTACCACCTGGTGTGATGGTACCTGTGCTCTCTTCCTCTCGCCCAGTGTCTCATCATATACAGATCCTGCCTTTGCGTTCCTACTAACATGAGTTGGTGAATGTGAGTGTGAAATCAAGTGGTGTTGTGTCTGCATCCTCACTGTCTTCATGGTCTTCCTGCAGTGCCTGGCTAGGTTGCAATTATTGGGTATTTGAAAGAGAAAAGGCCTAAGGGATCGGGCTGAGGTGCAGGGAGGTGGGGGAAAGTAAGAGCTGCATGCACTATGTGAATGAGATGGAAGTATGATGTGAGGAGGATTCGGTGATGGGCATACCATCACCTTCACTGGATTCATTCCTGCTGCGGCCACTGTCTCAACAACAGCCCTTCCAATAATGGTGAGCATCATCTCCTCCATAGGGAATTAGGACATACAGGCATGTCTGTCCCCGCCAGTTAACACTACCTTGTCCTGTAAGAGAGGGGCAAGTGTGTCAGTGAGTGTGGTCAATCTATTTGGCTGACGTGGCTGTCATGGTTGAACAGCTGGCTGCATATGTGCAAGCTGTGAAATGTGGATATGAGACTTGCAGCATTGCTAAGTGTGTGAGGATGAGATGAATGTTACTTATGAGTCTGATTGACAGATTGTTGGTAAGTGAGTGATGGGACTGTGCTGAATTGAGCAGTGGCCCAGTCTAATGGTGCAGTTGGTGGGATATGCCATTTGAAGATGTATTCACTGACCTTGGCCGTTCATGCAGGTTATTATTTTTCATGCGACACTGCACTTAGCCCTTAGGGCATCACAGGTATTGACCTCCACAGCTATTTGCTCCCACTGCCTTCTCATTGTGTATCTGTCCTCCTGCAGATACAAGACATATTTCTGCCTTTCAGCCCCTTCCACCAAGACATCCAGTTGGAAAATCTTTGTGCCCATGGTCAGCCATTGTTGCAGAGCACACTGTTCCCAATGAGCACCTTGAACAGCCAGAGTACAGCTCCCCTTGAAGAGGAGGTGCAGACTACTGTTAAGCTTGCTGATGCGCACAGTGAATGAATAGTCAGGTTAGCATTGGCTGCATTAAGTAATCATGATAATGAACAGGCAGCATGAAGACGGCATGTTCTATGCATTATGTTGAACGACCATGAGTTAAGTGCACTTCATGATCCTTGCACCTGTTTTCGGGGGCTATCCGATTTAGACCCCTACACAGATTCTAAATCAGGAAGTATAAATGGGGAAATATAAATTAAACTTAAATCATGTACAGAAATTTAAATAAAGCTCAAGAAAGAAAACATGGGATTAAGGGAAAACAAAAAAAAGAAACAGAAAAGTTTTAAAGATGTTCAATTTTTAAAAAAAATTCCAACACCAGTTCACTTCTGAGGGAATGAGACTCCTATACATTTTCAAGGTCAGAGAGGTTGGTTAGCTAGTATTTTAATTATTATGCCTGAATATATTGACACCAACTTTTCCTGGTGTGATTAGCGGGTAACTATTGTACCGCAAGTTCACATCCTTACTTTGACTTCAATACCATGTCTATCAGCAAGATACTGTTAGAATGCAGGATGTGGAAAAGCAGAGTAACTTGGACTGCTGCTTCCAGATTTCCACATTTCACTCTGCAAGTGAATATTGCAGAAGTAGCTGTCTTATTTCTCTATAAATTCTATCAGTCTTACTGTTATCCTTCAGGCAAAATCCAGGCCATTGCTGCAAGGTTCCCATATGCATTAAATTCAGATCAAACAGGCAATCACAATTCTGCTTTTCACAGAGCACTGCAGATCCCAATCCCTGAGGAGGATAGAGATTCCCTGAGATTGAGGAGCATGGACATGAAGGGGATGCAGAAGGTTGGAGACAGCAGCTGGTGTGAGACTGACTTATCACTCGGGTGCTCCCTGATCCGATTGTTGCCATCCCACTTCCTCAATGATTTGCTTGTTTCCTGATATCTACCTCACAACTTCCCAGCGTACTTTTTTTTAAAAAATGCCCCATTTGTTGCAACTAAGGGCACTAACATTTCTATTCTGCATAACTCAACAATTCATTGACATTTACGACTATGCAATCTCCCTGCGGTAGATTAAGAATTTATGAACAACGAAACTGGGGAGTAGGCCCTTCAACCCCTCAAACCTGTTCCGACATTCAACTAGATCATGGCTGATCTGTATCTTAACCCCATCTATCCACCTTAGCTCCATATCCCTTAATGCTCTTACCTAACAAAAAAATCTATCAATCTCGGCTTTGAAATTTTCAATGGATCCCGAACCTCACTTAAATTTTGGGTCTGGGAGTTCCATTACCCTTTGTGCAAAGATGTGCCACTTGCCATCACCATTGACTGGCCTTAGCTCTAACGTTAAGGTTTTGGCCCCTTGTTCAGTATTCCCTTATCAGATCCTATCAAATCCTTTATTCACCTGAAATACCTCAATTAGATCACCCCTTAATCTTCTACACCCAAAGGAATACAAACCTAGTCCAGTAACCTTTTCTCAAACATTTTAACCCCAGTATCATTCTGGTGAATCTGTGCTGCACCATACGGAAAACCAATATAACCTTCCAAAGATGTAGTGTCCAGAACTGAATGTAGTTCTCCAGATGTGGTGTAAACAGAGAACTGTACAGCTGTAGCATAACTTCCACCCCCTTGTATTTCAGACCCTTGAGAAGATGATCAATATTCCATTAGCCTTTTTAGAGAAAGCAAGGCTTGCATTTATATAGTGCCTTTCACAAACTCACAATATCCCAAAGTGCTTTTCAGTCCATGAAGTACTTCTGGAAGTGCAGTCACTGTCATAATTTAGGAGATGGGACGGGCAATTTTTTGCACAGCAAGATCCCACAAAACAGGATTGTGATAATCATCTGATGATCTTTTACTTTGTGGCGTTGAATGGAATGATTCAGGACATGAGAGATAGTTCTCCTGCCTTTCTTCCATAAAGTGCCATGGTATCTTTTACACGCACATGACAGGACAGATGAACCTCAATGTCTTGTCCAAAAGATGGCAGCTCCAACATTGCAGCACTCCCACAGCACTGCACTGGAGCATCAATTTTAATTGTGTTGTGTAACTTGTCTCTTTTCTTTTGGTTTATTCTCCCAAAACCATGTGCCATAAGCTGCTATACCTGAACATGAGCTTCTTTAACCGGAACTTTCCCAGGGTCACTGATTCTTGTGATAAACCCATGACAGACTGCTCCAGACTAGCATTGCTACAGCTTTGATCTTACCGCTACCTCGAAAATATCTGAAGTGATGGGGCAGAGAGATCTCCTTGCTCTTGGAGTGCTCTCCTGCTCTCCTACTAGACACAGGAACAGGATATCAAAGGCCAGTGCTTATGGGAAATAAAGCCTATGGTGGCACGAAAATTTGTGAGACCCTGAGAGTAAGAGGAAATAGGTGTTGATCTAAATATAACAAAGTCTGGCAGATGTAGGTCTCTCGAAGCAGGAGGCCTCCAATGCGTGCATTTTGAGGTACTGAATAGCCTGTGGCCTCTGTGACTTTTAAGGCAAGTACAAAAGTTGCTGCAGTTTAAAATACAGCAACTTGCTGCAGTAAGAGTGTACTGTGCTGCAAGTATTAAATATATCAACTTGCAGTAATAGTGTACTGTGCTGCAAGTTTTAAATATAACAACTTGCAGTGATAGTGTACTGTGCTGCAAGTTTTAAATTAAACAACTTGCTGCAGTAATAGTGTACTGTGCTGCAAGTTTTAAATATAACAACTTGCTGCAGTAATAGTGTACTGTGCTGCAAGTTTGAAACATAGCAACTTGCAGCAGTAATAGCGTACGGTGCTCCCAAGTTTTAAATATAACAAATTGTTGCAGTAATAGTGTACTGTGCTGCAAGTTTTAAATATAGCAACTTGCTGCAGTAGTAGCGTACTGTGCTCCAAGTATTATATATAACAACTTGCTGCAGTAATAGAGTACTGTGCTCCAAGTTTTAAATATAACAAATTGCTGCAGTAATAGCGTACTGTGCTCCAAGTTTTAAATATAACAAATTGCTGCAGTAATAGCGTACTGTGCTCGAAGTTTTAAATATAACAACTTGCTGCAGGAATAGTGTACTGTGCTCCAAGTTTTAAATATAACAACTTGCTGCAGTAATAGCGTACTGTGCTCCAAGTTTTAAATATAACAACTTGCTGCAGTAATAGCGTACTGTGCTCCAAGTTTTAAATATAACAACATGCTGCAGTAATAGCGTACAGTGCTCCAAGTTTTAAATATACCAAATTGCTGCAGTAATACCGTACTGTGCTCCAAGTTTTAAATATAGCAACTTGCTGCAGTAATAGAGTACTGTGCGCCAAGTTTCAAATATAACAGCTTGCTGCAGTAATAGTGTACTGTGCGCCAAGTTTTAAATATAACAGATTGCTGCAGGAATAGTGTACTGTACTCCAAGTTCAAAATATAACAACTTGCTGCAGTAATAGTGTACTGTGCTCCAAGTTTTAAATATAACAACTTGCTGCAGTAATAGTGTACTGTGCGCCAAGTTTTAAATTTAAATACTTGCTGCAGTAATAGCGTACTGTGCTCCAAGTTTTAAATACAACAACTTGCTACAGTAATAGTGTACTGTGCTGCAAGTTTTAAATACAACAACTTGCTGCAGAAATAGTGTACTGTGCTGCAGGGTTTAAATATACCAACTTGCTGCAGTAATAACGCACTGTGCTCCAAGTTTTAAATATAACAACTTGCGGCAGTAATAGCGTACTGTGCTCCAAGTTTTAAATATAACAACTTGCTGCAGTAATAGCGTACTGTGCTCCAAGTATTATATATAACAACTTGCTGCAGTAATAGAGTACTGTGCTCCAAGTTTTAAATATAACAAATTGCTGCAGTAATAGCGTACTGTGCTCCAAGTTTTAAATATAACAACTTGCTGCAGTAATAGCGTACTGTGCTCCAAGTTTTAAATATAACAACTTGCTGCAGAAATAGCGTACTGTGCTCCAAGTTTTAAATATAACAACTTGCTGCAGTAATAGCGTACAGTGCTCCAAGTTTTAAATATACCAAATTGCTGCAGTAATACCGTACTGTGCTCCAAGTTTTAAATATAGCAACTTGCTGCAGTAATAGAGAACTGTGCGCCAAGTTTCAAATATAACAGCTTGCTGCAGTAATAGTGTACTGTGCGCCAAGTTTCAAATATAACAGATTGCTGCAGGAATAGTGTACTGTACTCCAAGTTCAAAATATAACAACTTGCTGCAGTAATAGTGTACTGTGCTCCAAGTTTTAAATATAACAATTTGCTGCAGTAATAGTGTACTGTGCGCCAAGTTTTAAATTTAAATACTTGCTGCAGTAATAGCGTACTGTGCTCCAAGTTTTAAATACAACAACTTGCTACAGTAATAGTGTACTGTGCTGCAAGTTTTAAATACAACAACTTGCTGCAGTAATAGTGTACTGTGCTCCATGTTTTAAATATAATAACTTGCCGCAGTAATAGTGTACTGTGCTCCAAGTTTTAAACATATCAACTTGCTGCATGAATCGCGTACTGTGCTCCAAGTTTTAAATATAACCACTTGCTGCAGTAATAGTGTACTGTGCTCCAAATTTTAAATACAATAACTTGCTGCAGTAATAGCGTAGTGTGCTCCAAGTTTTAAATATAACAACTTGCAATAATGGTGTACTGTGCTCCAAGTTTTAAATATAGCAACTTGCTGCAGTAATAGCGTACTGTGCTCCAAGTTTTAAATATAGCAACATGCTGCAGTAATAGCGTACTGTGCTCCAAGTTTTAAATATAGCAACTTGCTGAAGTAATAGCGTACTGTGCTCCAAGTTTTAAATATAACAACTTGCTGCAGTAATAGTGTACTGTGCTCCAAGATTTAAATATAACAACTTGCTGCAGTAATAGCGTACTGTGATCCAAGTTTTAAATATAGCAATTTGCTGCAGTAATAGTGTACTGTGCTCCAAATTTTAAATATAACAACTTGCTGCAGTAATAGTGTACTGTGCACCAAGTTTTAAATATAGCAACTGGCTGCAGTAATAGTGTACTGTACTCCAATTTTATACATATCAACTTGCTGCACTAATAGTGTACTGTGCTCCAAGTTTAAAATATAACAACTTGCTGCAGTAATAGTGTACTGTGCTCCAAGTTTTAAATATAACAACTTGTTGCAGTAATAGTGTACTGTGCACACAGTTTTAAATATAGCAACTTGCTGCAGTAATAGTGTACTGTGCTCCAAGTTTTAAATATAACACATTGCTGCAGTAATAGTGTACTGTGCTTCAAGTTTTAAATAAAACAACTTGCTGCACTAATAGTGTACTGTGCTCCAAGTTTTAAATATAACAACTTGCTGCAGTAATAGTGTACTGTGCTCCAAGTTTTAAATATAACAACTTGCTGCAGTAATAGTGTACTGTCCTCCAAGTTATAAACATATAAACTTGCTGCAGGAATAGTGTACTGTGCTCCAAGTTTTACATATAACAGCTTGCTGCAGTAATAGTGTACTGTGCTCCAAGTTTTATACATAACAACTTGCTGCAATAATGGTGTACTGTGCTCCAAGTTTTAAAAATAACAACTTGCTGCAGTAATAGTGCACTGTGATCCAAGTTTTAAACATATCAACTTACTGCAGTAATAGTGTACTGTGCTCCAAGTTTTAAATATAACAACTTGCTGCAGTAATAGTGTACTGTGCTCCAAGTTTTAAATATAACAACTTGCTGCAGTAATAGCGTACTGTGCTCCAAGTTTTAAACATATCAAATTGCTGCAGTAATAGCGTACTGTGCTCCAAGTTTTAAATATAACAAGTTGCTGCAGTAATAGTGCACTGTGCAGCAAGTTTTATATATAACAACTTGCTGCAGTAATAGGGTACTGTGCTCCATGTTTTAAATATAGCAACTTGCTGCAGTAATAGTGTGCTGTGTTCCTAGGTTGACATATAACAACTTGCTGCAGTAATAGCGTACTGTGCTCCATGTTTTAAATATAGCAACTTGCTGCAGTAATAGTGTGCTGTGCTCCAAGTTTTATAAATAACAACTTGCGGCAGTAATAGCGTACTGTGCTCCATGTTTTAAATATAGCAACTTGCTGCAGTAATAGAGTACTGTGCTCCAATTTTAAATATAGCAACTTGCTGCAGTAATCCTGTGCAGTGCTCCAAGTTTTAAATATATCAACTTGCTGCAGTAATAGTGTACTGTGCTCCAAGTTTTAAATATAAAAGCTTGCAGTAATAGTGTACTGTGCTCCAAGTTTTAAATATAACAACTTGCATTAATAGTGTACTGTGCTGCAAGTTTTAATTGTAACAGCTTGCAGTAATAGTGTACTGTGCTGCAAGTTTTAAATATAACAACTTGCAGTAATAGTGTACTGTGCTTCAAGTTTTATATAAAACAACTTGCTGCAATAATAGTGTACTGTGCTCCAAGTTTTAAATATAACAACTTGCATTAATAGTGTACTGTGCTGCAAGTTTTAAATATAACAACTTGCAGTAATAGTGTACTGTGCTACAAGTGTTAAATATAGCAACTTCCTGCAGTAATAGCGTACTATGCTACAAGTTTTAAATATATCAACTTGCTGCAGTAATAGTATACTGTGCTCCAAGTTTTAAATATAACAGCTTGCAGTAATAGTGTACTGTGCTCCAAGTTTTATACATAACAACTTGCTGCAGTAATAGTATACTGTGATCCAAGTTTTAAATATAGCAATTTGCTGCAGTGATAGCGTACTGTGCTGCAAGTTTTAAATATAGCAACTTGCTGCAGTAATAGCGTACTGTGCCCCATGTTTTAAATATAATAACTTGCTGCAGTAATAGTGTACTGTGCCCCATGTTTTAAATATAATAACTTGCTGCAGTAATAGTGTACTGTGATCCAAGTATTAAATATAACAACTTGCTGCAGTAATGGCGTACTGTGCTCCAAGTTTTAAATTTAAATATTTGCTGCAGTAATAGTGTACTGTGCTCCAAGTTTTAAATATAACAACGTGTTGCAGTAATAGTGTACTGTGCTGCAAGTTTTAAATATAGCAACTTGCTGCAGTAATAGTGTACTGTGCTCCAAGTTTTAAATATAGCAAATTGCTGCAGTAATAGTGTAAGGTGCTCCAAGTTTTATGTATAACAAATTGTTGCAGTAATAGTGTACTGTGCTGCAAATTTTAAATATAGCAACTTGCTGCAGTAATAGTGTACTGTGCTGCAAGTTTTAAATATAGCAACTTGCTGCAGTAATAGTGTACTGTGCTGCAAATTTTAAATATAGCAACTTGCTGCAGTAATAGCGTACTGTGCTCCAAGTTTTAAATATAACAACTTGCTGCAGTAATAGCGTACTGTGCTCCAAGTTTTAAATATAACAACTTGCTGCAGTAATAGCGTACTGTGCTCCAAGTTTTAAATTTAAATACTTGCTGGAGTAATAGCGTACTGTGCTCCAAGTTTTAAATATAACATCTTTCTGCAGTTATAGTGTACTGTGCTCCAAGTTTTAAATATAACAACTTGCTGCAGTAATAGTGTACTGTGCTCCAAGTTTTATAGATAACAACTTGCTGCAATAATGGTGTATTGTGCTCCAAGTTTTATAAATAACAACTTGCAGCAGTAATAGTGTACATTGCTCCAAGTTTGAAAAATAACAACTTGCTGCAGTAATAGTGTACTGTGATCCAGGTTTTAAACATATCAACTTGCTGAAGTAATTGCGTACTGTGCTCCAAGTTTTAAATATATCAACTTGCTGAAGTAATTGCGTACTGTGCTCCAAGTTTAAAATATAACAACTTTCTGCAGTTATAGTGTACTGTGCTCCAAGTTTTATATATAACAACTTGCTGCAGTAATAGTGTACTGTGCACCAAGTTTTAAATATAACAACTTGCTGAAGTAATTGCGTACTGTGCTCCAAGTTTTAAATATAACAACTTGCTGCAGTAATAGTGTACTGTGCTCCAAGTTTTATATATAACAACTTGCTGCAGTAATAGCGTACTGTGCTCCAAGTTTTAAATATATCAACTTGCTGAAGTAATTGCGTACTGTGCTCCAAGTTTTAAATATAACAACTTGCTGCAGTAATAGTGTACTGTGCACCAAGTTTTAAATATAGCAACTTGCTGCAGTAATAGTGTACTGTGCTCCAAGTTTTAAATATAACAACTTGCTGCTGTAATAGTGTACTGTGCTCCAATTTTATAGATATCAACTTGCTGCAGTAATAGTGTACTGTGCTCCAAGTTTTAAATATAACAACTTGCTGCAGTAATAGTGTACTGTGCTCCAAGTTTTAAATATAACAACTTGTTGCAGTAATTGCGTACTGTGCTCCAAGTTTTAAATATAACAACTTGCTGCAGTAATAGCGTACTGTGCACCAAGTTTTAAATACAACAACTTGCTGCAGTAAGAGTGTACTGTTCTCCAAGTTTTAAATATAACAACTTGCTGCAGTAATAGTGTACTGTGCTCCAAGTTTTAAATATAACAACTTGTTGCAGTAATAGCGTACTGTGCTCCAAGTTTTAAATATAACAACTTGCTGCAGTAATAGCGTACTGTGCACCAAGTTTTAAATATAACAACTTGCTGCAGTAAGAGTGTACTGTGCTCCAAGTTTTAAATATAACAAATTGTTGCAGTAATAGCGTACTGTGCTCCAAGATTTAAATATAACAACTTGTTGCATTTACAGCGTACTGTGCACCAAGTTTTAAATATAACAACTTGCTGCAGTTAGAGTGTACTGTGCTCCAAGTTTTAAATATAACAACTTGCTGCAGTAATAGTGTACTGTGCACAAAGTTTTAAATATAGCAACTTGCTGCAGTAATAGTGTACTGTGCTCCAAGTTTTAAATATAACAACTTGCTGCAGTAATAGTGTACTGTGCTCCAAGTTTTAAATATAACAACTTGCTGCACTAATAGTGTACTGTGCTCCAAGTTTTAAATATAACAACTTGCTGCAGTAATAGTGTACTGTGCTCCAAGTTTTAAATATAACAACTTGCTGCAGTAATAGTGTACTGTGCACCAAGTTTTAAATATAGCAACTTGCTGCAGTAATAGTGTACTGTGCTCCATGTTTTAAATATAATAACTTGCTGCAGTAATAGTGTACTGTGCTCCAAGTTTTAAACATATCAACTTGCTGCAGTAATCGCGTACTGTGCTCCAAGTTTTAAATATAACCACTTGCTGCAGTAATAGCGTACTGTGCTGCAAGTTTTAAATATAACAGCTGGCTGCAGTAATCGCGTACTGTGCTCCAAGTTTTAAATGTAACAAATTGCTGCAGTAATAGTGTACTGTGCTCCAAGTTTTAAATACAATAACTTGCTGCAGTAATAGCGTAGTGTGCTCCAAGTTTTGAATATAACAACTTGCAGTAATAGTGTACTGTGCTCCAAGTTTTCAATGTAGCAAATTGCTCCAGTAATAGTGTTGTGTGCTCCAAGTTTTAAATATAACAACTTGCTGCAAGGATAGTGTACTGTGCTCCAAGTTTTAAATATAACAACTTGATGCAATAATAGTGTACTTTGCTCCAAGTTTTAAATATATCAGCTTGCTGCAGTAATAGCGTACTGTGCTCCAAGTTTTAAATATAGCAACTTGCTGCAATAATGGTGTACTGTGCTCCAAGTTTTAAATATAGCAACTTGCTGCAGTAATAGCGTACTGTGCTGCAAGTTTTAAATATAGCAACATGCTGCAGTAATAGCGTACTGTGCTCCAAGTTTTAAATGTAGCAACTTGCTGAAGTAATAGCGTACTGTGCTCCAAGTTTTAAATATAACAACTTGCTGCAGTAATAGTGTACTGTGCTCCAAGATTTAAATATAACAACTTGCTGCAGTAATAGCGTACTGTGATCCAAGTTTTAAATATAGCAATTAGCTGCAGTAATAGTGTACTGTGCTCCAAATTTTAAATATAACAACTTGCTGCAGTAATAGTGTACTGTGCACCAAGTTTTAAATATAGCAACTGGCTGCAGTAATAGTGTACTGTGCTCCAATTTTATACATATCAACTTGCTGCACTAATAGTGTACTGTGCTCCAAGTTTAAAATATAACAACTTGCTGCAGTAATAGTGTACTGTGCTCCAAGTTTTAAATATAACAACTTGTTGCAGTAATAGTGTACTGTGCACACAGTTTTAAATATAGCAACTTGCTGCAGTAATAGTGTACTGTGCTCCAAGTTTTAAATATAACACATTGCTGCAGTAATAGTGTACTGTGCTTCAAGTTTTAAATAAAACAACTTGCTGCACTAATAGTGTACTGTGCTCCAAGTTTTAAATATAACAACTTGCTGCAGTAATAGTGTACTGTGCTCCAAGTTTTAAATATAACAACTTGCTGCAGTAATAGTGTACTGTGCTCCAAGTTATAAACATATAAACTTGCTGCAGGAATAGTGTACTGTGCTCCAAGTTTTAAATATAACAGCTTGCTGCAGTAATAGTGTACTGTGCTCCAAGTTTTATACATAACAACTTGCTGCAATAATGGTGTACTGTGCTCCAAGTTTTAAAAATAACAACTTGCTGCAGTAATAGTGCACTGTGATCCAAGTTTTAAACATATCAACCTACTGCAGTAATAGTGTACTGTGCTCCAAGTTTTAAATATAACAACTTGCTGCAGTAATAGTGTACTGTGCTCCAAGTTTTAAATATAATAACTTGCTGCAGTAATAGCGTACTGTGCTCCAAGTTTTAAACATATCAAATTGCTGCAGTAATAGCGTACTGTGCTCCAAGTTTTAAATATAACAAGTTGCTGCAGTAATAGTGCACTGTGCAGCAAGTTTTATATATAACAACTTGCTGCAGTAATAGGGTACTGTGCTCCATGTTTTAAATATAGCAACTTGCTGCAGTAATAGTGTGCTGTGTTCCTAGGTTTACATATAACAACTTGCTGCAGTAATAGCGTACTGTGCTCCATGTTTTAAATATAGCAACTTGCTGCAGTAATAGTGTGCTGTGCTCCAAGTTTTATAAATAACAACTTGCGGCAGTAATAGCGTACTGTGCTCCATGTTTTAAATATAGCAACTTGCTGCAGTAATAGAGTACTGTGCTCCAATTTTAAATATAGCAACTTGCTGCAGTAATCCTGTGCAGTGCTCCAAGTTTTAAATATATCAACTTGCTGCAGTAATAGTGTACTGTGCTCCAAGTTTTAAATATAAAAGCTTGCAGTAATAGTGTACTGTGCTCCAAGTTTTAAATATAACAACTTGCATTAATAGTGTACTGTGCTGCAAGTTTTAATTGTAACAGCTTGCAGTAATAGTGTACTGTGCTGCAAGTTTTAAATATAACAACTTGCAGTAATAGTGTACTGTGCTTCAAGTTTTATATAAAACAACTTGCTGCAATAATAGTGTACTGTGCTCCAAGTTTTAAATATAACAACTTGCATTAATAGTGTACTGTGCTGCAAGTTTTAAATATAACAACTTGCAGTAATAGTGTACTGTGCTACAAGTGTTAAATATAGCAACTTCCTGCAGTAATAGCGTACTATGCTACAAGTTTTAAATATATCAACTTGCTGCAGTAATAGTATACTGTGCTCCAAGTTTTAAATATAACAGCTTGCAGTAATAGTGTACTGTGCTCCAAGTTTTATACATAACAACTTGCTGCAGTAATAGTATACTGTGATCCAAGTTTTAAATATAGCAATTTGCTGCAGTGATAGCGTACTGTGCTGCAAGTTTTAAATATAGCAACTTGCTGCAGTAATAGCGTACTGTGCCCCATGTTTTAAATATAATAACTTGCTGCAGTAATAGTGTACTGTGCCCCATGTTTTAAATATAATAACTTGCTGCAGTAATAGTGTACTGTGATCCAAGTATTAAATATAACAACTTGCTGCAGTAATGGCGTACTGTGCTCCAAGTTTTAAATTTAAATATTTGCTGCAGTAATAGTGTACTGTGCTCCAAGTTTTAAATATAACAACGTGTTGCAGTAATAGTGTACTGTGCTGCAAGTTTTAAATATAGCAACTTGCTGCAGTAATAGTGTACTGTGCTCCAAGTTTTAAATATAGCAAATTGCTGCAGTAATAGTGTAAGGTGCTCCAAGTTTTATGTATAACAAATTGTTGCAGTAATAGTGTACTGTGCTGCAAGTTTTAAATATAGCAACTTGCTGCAGTAATAGTGTACTGTGCTGCAAGTTTTAAATATAGCAACTTGCTGCAGTAATAGTGTACTGTGCTGCAAATTTTAAATATAGCAACTTGCTGCAGTAATAGCGTACTGTGCTCCAAGTTTTAAATATAACAACTTGCTGCAGTAATAGCGTACTGTGCTCCAAGTTTTAAATATAACAACTTGCTGCAGTAATAGCGTACTGTGCTCCAAGTTTTAAATTTAAATACTTGCTGGAGTAATAGCGTACTGTGCTCCAAGTTTTAAATATAACATCTTTCTGCAGTTATAGTGTACTGTGCTCCAAGTTTTAAATATAACAACTTGCTGCAGTAATAGTGTACTGTGCTCCAAGTTTTATAGATAACAACTTGCTGCAATAATGGTGTATTGTGCTCCAAGTTTTATAAATAACAACTTGCAGCAGTAATAGTGTACATTGCTCCAAGTTTGAAAAATAACAACTTGCTGCAGTAATAGTGTACTGTGATCCAGGTTTTAAACATATCAACTTGCTGAAGTAATTGCGTACTGTGCTCCAAGTTTTAAATATATCAACTTGCTGAAGTAATTGCGTACTGTGCTCCAAGTTTAAAATATAACAACTTTCTGCAGTTATAGTGTACTGTGCTCCAAGTTTTATATATAACAACTTGCTGCAGTAATAGTGTACTGTGCACCAAGTTTTAAATATAACAACTTGCTGAAGTAATTGCGTACTGTGCTCCAAGTTTTAAATATAACAACTTGCTGCAGTAATAGTGTACTGTGCTCCAAGTTTTATATATAACAACTTGCTGCAGTAATAGCGTACTGTGCTCCAAGTTTTAAATATATCAACTTGCTGAAGTAATTGCGTACTGTGCTCCAAGTTTTAAATATAACAACTTGCTGCAGTAATAGTGTACTGTGCACCAAGTTTTAAATATAGCAACTTGCTGCAGTAATAGTGTACTGTGCTCCAAGTTTTAAATATAACAACTTGCTGCTGTAATAGTGTACTGTGCTCCAATTTTATAGATATCAACTTGCTGCAGTAATAGTGTACTGTGCTCCAAGTTTTAAATATAACAACTTGCTGCAGTAATAGTGTACTGTGCTCCAAGTTTTAAATATAACAACTTGTTGCAGTAATTGCGTACTGTGCTCCAAGTTTTAAATATAACAACTTGCTGCAGTAATAGCGTACTGTGCACCAAGTTTTAAATACAACAACTTGCTGCAGTAAGAGTGTACTGTGCTCCAAGTTTTAAATATAACAACTCGCTGCAGTAATAGTGTACTGTGCTCCAAGTTTTAAATATAACAACTTGTTGCAGTAATAGCGTACTGTGCTCCAAGTTTTAAATATAACAACTTGCTGCAGTAATAGCGTACTGTGCACCAAGTTTTAAATATAACAACTTGCTGCAGTAAGAGTGTACTGTGCTCCAAGTTTTAAATATAACAAATTGTTGCAGTAATAGCGTACTGTGCTCCAAGATTTAAATATAACAACTTGTTGCATTTACAGCGTACTGTGCACCAAGTTTTAAATATAACAACTTGCTGCAGTTAGAGTGTACTGTGCTCCAAGTTTTAAATATAACAACTTGCTGCAGTAATAGTGTACTGTGCACAAAGTTTTAAATATAGCAACTTGCTGCAGTAATAGTGTACTGTGCTCCAAGTTTTAAATATAACAACTTGCTGCAGTAATAGTGTACTGTGCTCCAAGTTTTAAATATAACAACTTGCTGCACTAATAGTGTACTGTGCTCCAAGTTTTAAATATAACAACTTGCTGCAGTAATAGTGTACTGTGCTCCATGTTTTAAATATAATAACTTGCCGCAGTAATAGTGTACTGTGCTCCAAGTTTTAAACATATCAACTTGCTGCAGTAATCGCGTACTGTGCTCCAAGTTTTAAATATAACCACTTGCTGCAGTAATAGCGTACTGTGCTGCAAGTTTTAAATATAACAGCTGGCTGCAGTAATCGCGTACTGTGCTCCAAGTTTTAAATGTAACAAATTGCTGCAGTAATAGTGTACTGTGCTCCAAATTTTAAATACAATAACTTGCTGCAGTAATAGCGTAGTGTGCTCCAAGTTTTAAATATAACAACTTGCAGTAATAGTGTACTGTGCTCCAAGTTTTCAATGTAGCAAATTGCTCCAGTAATAGTGTTGTGTGCTCCAAGTTTTAAATATAACAACTTGCTGCAAGGATAGTGTACTGTGCTCCAAGTTTTAAATATAACAACTTGATGCAATAATAGTGTACTTTGCTCCAAGTTTTAAATATATCAGCTTGCTGCAGTAATAGCGTACTGTGCTCCAAGTTTTAAATATAGCAACTTGCTGCAATAATGGTGTACTGTGCTCCAAGTTTTAAATATAGCAACTTGCTGCAGTAATAGCGTACTGTGCTGCAAGTTTTAAATATAGCAACATGCTGCAGTAATAGCGTACTGTGCTCCAAGTTTTAAATGTAGCAACTTGCTGAAGTAATAGCGTACTGTGCTCCAAGTTTTAAATATAACAACTTGCTGCAGTAATAGTGTACTGTGCTCCAAGATTTAAATATAACAACTTGCTGCAGTAATAGCGTACTGTGATCCAAGTTTTAAATATAGCAATTTGCTGCAGTAATAGTGTACTGTGCTCCAAATTTTAAATATAACAACTTGCTGCAGTAATAGTGTACTGTGCACCAAGTTTTAAATATAGCAACTGGCTGCAGTAATAGTGTACTGTGCTCCAATTTTATACATATCAACTTGCTGCACTAATAGTGTACTGTGCTCCAAGTTTAAAATATAACAACTTGCTGCAGTAATAGTGTACTGTGCTCCAAGTTTTAAATATAACAACTTGTTGCAGTAATAGTGTACTGTGCACACAGTTTTAAATATAACATCTTTCTGCAGTTATAGTGTACTGTGATCCAAGTTTTAAACATATCAACTTGCTGAAGTAATTGCGTACTGTGCTCCAAGTTTTAAATATATCAACCTGCTGAAGTAATTGCGTACTGTGCTCCAAGTTTAAAATATAACAACTCTCTGCAGTTATAGTGTACTGTGCTCCAAGTTTCATATATAACAACTTGCTGCAGTAATAGTGTACTGTGCACCAAGTTTTAAATATAACAACTTGCTGAAGTAATTGCGTACTGTGCTCCAAGTTTTAAATATAACAACTTGCTGCAGTAATAGTGTACTGTGCTCCAAGTTTTATATATAACAACTTGCTGCAGTAATAGCGTACTGTGCTCCAAGTTTTAAATATATCAACTTGCTGAAGTAATTGCGTACTGTGCTCCAAGTTTTAAATATAACAACTTTCTGCAGTTATAGTGTACTGTGCTCCAAGTTTTATATATAACAACTTGCTGCAGTAATAGTGTACTGTGCACCAAGTTTTAAATATAACAACTTGCTGAAGTAATTGCGTACTGTGCTCCAAGTTTTAAATATAACAACTTGCTGCAGTAATAGTGTACTGTGCTCCAAGTTTTATATATAACAACTTGCTGCAGTAATAGCGTACTGTGCTCCAAGTTTTAAATATATCAACTTGCTGAAGTAATTGCGTACTGTGCTCCAAGTTTTAAATATAACAACTTGCTGCAGTAATAGTGTACTGTGCACCAAGTTTTAAATATAGCAACTTGCTGCAGTAATAGTGTACTGTGCTCCAAGTTTTAAATATAACAACTTGCTGCTGTAATAGTGTACTGTGCTCCAATTTTATAGATATCAACTTGCTGCAGTAATAGTGTACTGTGCTCCAAGTTTTAAATATAACAACTTGCTGCAGTAATAGTGTACTGTGCTCCAAGTTTTAAATATAACAACTTGTTGCAGTAATTGCGTACTGTGCTCCAAGTTTTAAATATAACAACTTGCTGCAGTAATAGCGTACTGTGCACCAAGTTTTAAATACAACAACTTGCTGCAGTAAGAGTGTACTGTGCTCCAAGTTTTAAATATAACAACTCGCTGCAGTAATAGTGTACTGTGCTCCAAGTTTTAAATATAACAACTTGTTGCAGTAATAGCGTACTGTGCTCCAAGTTTTAAATATAACAACTTGCTGCAGTAATAGCGTACTGTGCACCAAGTTTTAAATATAACAACTTGCTGCAGTAAGAGTGTACTGTGCTCCAAGTTTTAAATATAACAAATTGTTGCAGTAATAGCGTACTGTGCTCCAAGATTTAAATATAACAACTTGTTGCATTTACAGCGTACTGTGCACCAAGTTTTAAATATAACAACTTGCTGCAGTTAGAGTGTACTGTGCTCCAAGTTTTAAATATAACAACTTGCTGCAGTAATAGTGTACTGTGCACAAAGTTTTAAATATAGCAACTTGCTGCAGTAATAGTGTACTGTGCTCCAAGTTTTAAATATAACAACTTGCTGCAGTAATAGTGTACTGTGCTCCAAGTTTTAAATATAACAACTTGCTGCACTAATAGTGTACTGTGCTCCAAGTTTTAAATATAACAACTTGCTGCAGTAATAGTGTACTGTGCTCCATGTTTTAAATATAATAACTTGCCGCAGTAATAGTGTACTGTGCTCCAAGTTTTAAACATATCAACTTGCTGCAGTAATCGCGTACTGTGCTCCAAGTTTTAAATATAACCACTTGCTGCAGTAATAGCGTACTGTGCTGCAAGTTTTAAATATAACAGCTGGCTGCAGTAATCGCGTACTGTGCTCCAAGTTTTAAATGTAACAAATTGCTGCAGTAATAGTGTACTGTGCTCCAAATTTTAAATACAATAACTTGCTGCAGTAATAGCGTAGTGTGCTCCAAGTTTTAAATATAACAACTTGCAGTAATAGTGTACTGTGCTCCAAGTTTTCAATGTAGCAAATTGCTCCAGTAATAGTGTTGTGTGCTCCAAGTTTTAAATATAACAACTTGCTGCAAGGATAGTGTACTGTGCTCCAAGTTTTAAATATAACAACTTGATGCAATAATAGTGTACTTTGCTCCAAGTTTTAAATATATCAGCTTGCTGCAGTAATAGCGTACTGTGCTCCAAGTTTTAAATATAGCAACTTGCTGCAATAATGGTGTACTGTGCTCCAAGTTTTAAATATAGCAACTTGCTGCAGTAATAGCGTACTGTGCTGCAAGTTTTAAATATAGCAACATGCTGCAGTAATAGCGTACTGTGCTCCAAGTTTTAAATGTAGCAACTTGCTGAAGTAATAGCGTACTGTGCTCCAAGTTTTAAATATAACAACTTGCTGCAGTAATAGTGTACTGTGCTCCAAGATTTAAATATAACAACTTGCTGCAGTAATAGCGTACTGTGATCCAAGTTTTAAATATAGCAATTTGCTGCAGTAATAGTGTACTGTGCTCCAAATTTTAAATATAACAACTTGCTGCAGTAATAGTGTACTGTGCACCAAGTTTTAAATATAGCAACTGGCTGCAGTAATAGTGTACTGTGCTCCAATTTTATACATATCAACTTGCTGCACTAATAGTGTACTGTGCTCCAAGTTTAAAATATAACAACTTGCTGCAGTAATAGTGTACTGTGCTCCAAGTTTTAAATATAACAACTTGTTGCAGTAATAGTGTACTGTGCACACAGTTTTAAATATAACATCTTTCTGCAGTTATAGTGTACTGTGATCCAAGTTTTAAACATATCAACTTGCTGAAGTAATTGCGTACTGTGCTCCAAGTTTTAAATATATCAACCTGCTGAAGTAATTGCGTACTGTGCTCCAAGTTTAAAATATAACAACTCTCTGCAGTTATAGTGTACTGTGCTCCAAGTTTCATATATAACAACTTGCTGCAGTAATAGTGTACTGTGCACCAAGTTTTAAATATAACAACTTGCTGAAGTAATTGCGTACTGTGCTCCAAGTTTTAAATATAACAACTTGCTGCAGTAATAGTGTACTGTGCTCCAAGTTTTATATATAACAACTTGCTGCAGTAATAGCGTACTGTGCTCCAAGTTTTAAATATATCAACTTGCTGAAGTAATTGCGTACTGTGCTCCAAGTTTTAAATATAACAACTTTCTGCAGTTATAGTGTACTGTGCTCCAAGTTTTAAATATAACAACTTGCTGCAGTAATAGTGTACTGTGCTCCAAGTTTTATATATAACAACTTGCTGCAGTAATAGCGTACTGTGCTCCAAGTTTTAAACATATCAAATTGCTGCAGTAATAGCGTACTGTGCTCCAAGTTTTAAATATAACAAGTTGCTGCAGTAATAGTGCACTGTGCAGCAAGTTTTATATATAACAACTTGCTGCAGTAATAGCGTACTGTGCTCCATGTTTTAAATATAGCAACTTGCTGCAGTAATAGTGTGCTGTGTTCCTAGGTTTATATATAACAACTTGCTGCAGTAATAGCGTACTGTGCACCATGTTTTAAATATAGCAACTTGCTGCAGTAATAGTGTGCTGTGCTCCAAGTTTTATAAATAACAACTTGCGGCAGTAATAGCGTACTGTGCTCCATGTTTTAAATATAGCAACTTGCTGCAGTAATAGAGTACTGTGCTCCAATTTTAAATATAGCAACTTGCTGCAGTAATCGTGTGCAGTGCTCCAAGTTTTAAATATATCAACTTGCTGCAGTAATAGTGTACTGTGCTCCAAGTTTTAAATATAACAGCTTGCAGTAATAGTGTACCGTGCTCAAAGTTTTAAATATAACAACTTGCATTAATAGTGTACTGTGCTGCAAGTTTTAATTGTAACAGCTTGCAGTAATAGTGTACTGTGCTGCAAGTATTAAATATAACAACTTGCAGTAATAGTGTACTGTGCTTCAAGTTTTATATAAAACAACTTGCTGCATTAATAGTGTACTGTGCTCCGAGTTTTAAATATAACAACTTGCATTAATAGTGTACTGTGCTGCAAGTTTTAAATATAACAACTTGCAGTAATAGTGTACTGTGCTACAAGTGTTAAATATAGCAACTTCCTGCAGTAATAGCGTACTATGCTGCAAGTTTTAAATATATCAACTTGCTGCAGTAATAGTATACTGTGCTCCAAGTTTTAAATATAACAGCTTGCAGTAATAGGGTACTGTGCTCCAAGTTTTATACATAACAACTTGCTGCAGTAATAGTATACTGTGATCCAAGTTTTAAATATAGCAATTTGCTGCAGTAATAGCGTACTGTGCCCCATGTTTTAAATATAATAACTTGCTGCAGTAATAGTGTACTGTGCCCCATGTTTTAAATATAATAACTTGCTGCAGTAATAGTGTACTGTGATCCAAGTATTAAATATAACAACTTGCTGCTGTAATAGCGTACTGTGCTCCAAGTTTTAAATTTAAATACTTGCTGGAGTAATAGCGTACTGTGCTCCAAGTTTTAAATATAACATCTTTCTGCAGTTATAGTGTACTGTGCTCCAAGTTTTAAATATAACAACTTGCTGCAGTAATAGTGTACTGTGCTCCAAGTTTTATAGATAACAACTTGCTGCAATAATGGTGTATTGTGCTCCAAGTTTTATAAATAACAACTTGCAGCAGTAATAGTGTACATTGCTCCAAGTTTGAAAAATAACAACTTGCTGCAGTAATAGTGTACTGTGATCCAAGTTTTAAACATATCAACTTGCTGAAGTAATTGCGTACTGTGCTCCAAGGTTTAAATATATCAACTTGCTGCAGTAATAGCGTACTGTGCTCCAAGTTTAAAATATAACAACTTTCTGCAGTTATAGTGTACTGTGCTCCAAGTTTTATATATAACAACTTGCTGCAGTAATAGTGTACTGTGCACCAAGTTTTAAATATAACAACTTGCTGAAGTAATTGCGTACTGTGCTCCAAGTTTTAAATATAACAACTTGCTGCAGTAATAGTGTACTGTGCTCCAAGTTTTATATACAACAACTTGCTGCAGTAATAGCGTACTGTGCTCCAAGTTTTAAATATATCAACTTGCTGAAGTAATTGCGTACTGTGCTCCAAGTTTTAAATATAACAAATTTCTGCAGTTATAGTGTACTGTGCTCCAAGTTTTAAATATAACAACTTGCTGCAGTAATAGTGTAGTGTGCTCCAAGTTCTATATATAACAACTTGCTGCAGTAATAGCGTACTGTGCTGCAGGTTTTAAATATGACAACTTGCTGCAGTAATACAGTACTATGCTGCAAGTTTTAAATATAACAACTTGCTGCAGTAATAGCGTACTGTGCTCCAAGTTTTAAATATAACCACTTGCTGCAGTAATAGTGTACTGTGCTGCAAGTTTTTAATATAACAACTTGCTGCAGTAATAGCGTACTGTGCTGCAAGTTTTAAATATAACAGCTGGCTGCAGTAATCGCGTACTGTGCTCCAAGTTTTAAATATGATGACTTGCTGCAGTAATAGCGTACTGTGCTCCAAGTTTTAAATATAACAAGTTGCTGCAGTAATAGTGTACTGTGCTCCACATTTTAAATATAGTAACTTGCTGCAGTAATAGAGTACTGTGCTGCAAGTTTAAAATATAACAAATTGCTGCAGTAATAGTGTACTGTGCTCCAAATTTTAAATATAATAACTTTCTGCAGTAATAGCGTCCTGTGCACCAGGTTTTAAATATAACAACTTGCTGCACTAATAGCGTACTGTACTGCAAGTTTTAAATATAACAGCTGGCTGCAGTTATCGCGTACTGTGCTCGAAGTTTTAAATATAACCACTTGCTGCAGTATTGTGTACTGTGCTGCAAGTTTTAAATATAACAACTTGCTGCAGTAATAGAGTACTGTGCTGCAAGTTTTAAATATAACAACTTGCTGCAGTAATAGTGTACTGAGCTCCAAGTTTTATACATAACAACTTGCTGCAGTTATAGCGTACTGTGCTGCAAGTTTTAAATATAACAACTTGCTGCAGTAATAGCGTACTGTGCTCCAAGTTTGCAATATAACCACTTGCTGCAGTAATAGTATACTGTGCTGCACGTTTTAAATATAACAACTTGCTGCAGTAATAGAATACTGTGCTGCAAGTTTTAAATATAACAACTTGCTGCAGTAATAGCGTACTGTGCTCCAAGTTTGCAATATAACCACTTGCTGCAGTAATAGTGTACTGTGCTGCAACATTTATACATAACAGCTTGCTGCAGTAATAGTTTACTGAGCACCAAGTTTTATATATAACAACTTGCTGCAATAATAGTATACTGTGATCCAAGTTTTAAATATAGCAATTTGCTGCAGTAATAGCGCACTGTGCTGCAAGTTTTAAATATAGCAACTTGCTGCAGTAACAGCGTACTGTGCTGCAAGTTTTAAATATAGCAACTTGCTGCAGTAATAAAGTACTGTGCTGCAAGTTTTAAATATAGCAACTTGCTGCAGTAATAGCGTACTGTGCTCCAAGTATTAAATATAACAATTTGCTGCAGTAATAGTGTACTGTGATCCAAGTATTAAATATGACAACTTGCTGCAGTAATAGCGTACTGTGCACCAAGTTTTAAATTTAAATACTTGCTGCAGTAATAGCGTACTGTGCTCCAAGTTTTAAATATAACAACTTGTTGCAGTAATAGTGTACTGTGCTGCAAGTTTTAAATATAGCAACTTGCTGCAGAAATAGTTTACTGTGCTCCAAGTTTTAAATATAGCAACTTGCTGCCGTAATAGTGTAAGGTGCCCCAAGTTTTATATATAACAAATGGTTGCAGTAATAGTGTACTGTGCTGCAAGTTTTAAATATAGCAACTTGCTGCAGTAATAGTGTACTGTGCTGCAAGTTTTAAATATAGCAACTTGCTGCAGTAATAAAGTACTGTGCTGCAAGTTTTAAATATAGCAACTTGCTGCAGTAATAGCGTACTGTGCTCCAAGTATTAAATATAACAATTTGCTGCAGTAATAGCGTACTGTGCTCCAAGTTTTAAATATAACATCTTGCTGCAGGAATAGTGTACTGTGCTCCAAGTTTTAAATATAACAACTTGCTGCAGTAATAGTGTACTGTTCTCCAAGTTTTATATATAACTTGCTGCAATAATGGGGTATTGTGCTCCAAGCTTTATCAATAACAACTTGCAGCAGTAATAGTGTACTGTGCTCCATGTTTTAAAAATAACAACTTGCTGCAGTAATAGTGTACTGTGATCCAGGTTTTAAACATATCAACTTGCTGAAGTAATTGCGTACTGTGCTCCAAGTTTTAAATATATCAACTTGCTGATGAAATTGTGTACTGTGCTCCAAGTTTTAAATATAACAACTTTCTGCAGTTATAGTGTACTGTTATCCAAGTTTTAAATATAACAAATTGCTGCAGTAATAGTGTACTGTGCTCCAAGTTTTATATATAACAACTTGCTGCAGTAATAGTGTACTGTGCTCCAAGTTTTAAATATAACAACTTGCTGAAGTAATTGCGTACTGTGCTCCAAGTTTTAAATATAACAAATTGCTGCAGTAATAGTGTACTGTGCTCCAAGTTTTATATATAACAACTTGCTGCAGTAATAGCGTACTGTGCTGCAAATTTTAAATATGACAACTTCCTGCAGGAATAGTGTATTGTGCTCCAATTTTAAAAATAACAACTTGCTACAGTAATAGTGTATTGTGCTGCAAGTTTTATATATATCAACTTGCTGAAGTAATTGCGTTCTGTGCTCCAAGTTTTAAATATAACAACTTTCTGCAGTAATAGTGTACTGTGCTCCAAGTTTTAATATGTAACAACTTGCCGCAGTAATGGCGTACTGTGCTCCAAGTTTTAATATATAACAACTTGCTGCAGTAATAGCGTACTGTGCTCCAAGCTTTAAAAATAAAAACTTTCTGCAGTAATAGTGTACTGTGATCCAAGTTTTAAACATATCAACTTGCTGAAGTAAATGCGTACTGTGCTCCAAGTTTTTAATATAACAACTTTCTGCAGTTATAGTGTACTGTGCTCCAAGTTTTAAATATAACAACTTGCTGCAGTAATAGTGTACTGTGCTCCAAGTTTTAAATATAACTACTTGCTGCAGTAATAGTGTACTGTGCACCAAGTTTTAAATATAACAACTTGCTGAAGTAAATGCGTACTGTGCTCCAAGTTTTAAATATAAAAACTTGCTGCAGTAATAGTGTGCTGTGCTCCAGGTTTTAGATATAACAACTTGCTGCAGTAATAGCGTACTGTGCTCCAAGTTTGAAATATAACCACTTGCTGCAGTAATAGTGTACTGTGCTGCAAGTTTTATACAGAACAGCTTGCTGCAGTAATAGTGTACTGTGCACCATGTTTTAAATATAACAACTTTCTGCAGTAATAGCGTACTCTGCTCCAAGTTTTAAATATAGCAACTTGCTGCAGTAATAGTGTACTGTGCTCCAAGTTTTATATTTAACAACTTGCTGCAGTAATAGCGTACTGTGCTCCAAGTTTTAAATATAACAACTTGTTGCAGTAATAGTCTACTGTGCTGCAAGTTTTAAATATAGCAACTTGCTGAAGTAATAGTGTACTGTACTCCAAGTTTTAAATATAGCAACTTGCTGCAGTAATAGTGTAAGGTGCTCCATGTTTTATATATAACAAATTGTTGCAGTAATAGTGTACTGTGCTGCAAGTTTTAAATATAGCAACTTGCTGCAGTAATAGTGTACTGTGCTGCAAGTTTTAAATATAGCAACTTGCTGCAGTAATAGTGTACTGTGCTGCAAGTTTTAAATATAGCAACTTGCTGCAGTAATAGGGTACTGTGCTCCAAGTATTAAATATAACAACTTGCTGCAGTAATAGCGTACTGTGCTTCAAGTTTTAAATGTAACAACTTGCTGCAGTAATAGTGTACTGTGCTGCAAGTTGTAAATATAACAACTTGCTGCAGTAATAGTGTACTGTGCTCCAAGTTTTAAATATAACAACTTGCTGCAGTAATAGCGTACTGTGCTCCAAGTTTTAAATTTAAAAACTTGCTGGAGTAATAGCGTACTGTGCTCCAGGTTTTAAATATAACATCTTGCTGCAGGAATAGTGTACTGTGCTCCAGGTTTTAAATATAACAACTTGCTGCAGTAATAGTGTACTGTGCTCCAAATTTTAAATATAATAACTTGCTGCAGTAATAGCGTACTGTGCTGCACGTTTTAACTATAACAACTTGCTGCAGTAATAGTGTACTGTGCTCCAAATTTTAAATATAACAACTTGCTTCAGTAATAGTGTACTGTGCTCCAAATTTTAAATATAATAACTTGCTGCAGTAATAGCGTACTGTGCTGCAAGTTTTAAATATAACCACTTGCTGCAGTAATAGTGTACTGTGCTCCAAATTTTAAATATAATAACTTGCTGCAGTAATAGCGTACTGTGCTGAAAGTTTTAATTATAACAACTTGCTGCAGTAATAGCGTACTGTGCTCCAAATTTTAAATATAATAACTTGCTGCAGTAATAGCGTACTGTGCACCAAGTTTTAAATATAACAACTTGCTGCGCTAATAGCGTACTGTGCTGCAAGTTTTAAATATAACAGCTGGCTGCAGTAATCGCGTACTGTGCTCGAAGTTTTAAATATAACCACTTGCTGCAGTAATAGTGTACTGTGCTGCACGTTTTAAATATAACAACTTGCTGCAGTAATAGAGTACTGTGCTGCAAGTTTTAAATATAACAACTTGCTGCAGTAATACTGTACTGTGCTCCAAGTTTGCAATATAACCACTTGCTGCAGTAATATTGTACTGTGCTGCAACTTATATACATAACAGCTTGCTGCAGTAATAGTGTACTGTGCACCACGTTTTATATATAACAACTTGCTGCAGTAATAGTATACTGTGATCCAGGTTTTAAATAGAGCAATTTGCTGCAGTAATAGCGTACTGTGCTGCAAGTTTTAAATATAGCAACTTGCTGCAATAACTGCGTACTGTGCCCCATGTTTTAAATATAATAACTTGCTGCAGTCATAGTGTACTGTGCCCCATGTTTTAAATATAATAACTTGCTGCAGTAATAGTGTACTGTGATCCAAGTATTAAATATAACAACTTGCTGCAGTAATAGCGTACTGTGCACCAAGTTTTAAATTTAAATACTTGCTGCAGTAAAAGCGTACGGTGCTCCAAGTTTTAAATATAACAACTTGTTGCAGTAATAGTGTACTGTGCTGCAAGTTTTAAATATAGCAACTTGCTGCAGTAATAGTGTACTGTGCTCCAAGTTTTAAATATAGCAACTTGCTGCAGTAATAGTGTGAGGTGCTCCAAGTTTTATATATAACAAATGGTTGCAGTAATAGTGTACTGTGCTGCAAGTTTTAAATATAGCAACTTGCTGCAGTAATAGTGTTCTGTGCTGCAAGTTTTAAATATAGCATCTTGCTGCAGTAATAGTGTACTGTGCTGCAAGTTTTAAATATAGCAACTTGCTGCAGTAATAGCGTACTGTGCTCCAAGTATTAAATATAACAACTTGCTGCAGTAAGAGCGTACTGTGCTCCAAGTTTTAAATATAACATCTTGCTGCAGTAATAGTGTACTGAGCTCCAAGTTTTATACATAACAACTTGCTGCAGTTATAGCGTACTGTGCTGCAAGTTTTACATATAACAACTTGCTGCAGTAATAGCGTACTGTGCTCCAAGTTTGCAATATAACCACTTGCTGCAGTAATAGTGTACTGTGCTGCACGTTTTAAATATAACAACTTGCTGCAGTAATAGAATACTGTGCTGCAAGTTTTAAATATAACAACTTGCTGCAGTAATAGCGTACTGTGCTCCAAGTTTGCAATATAACCACTTGCTGCAGTAATAGTGTACTGTGCTGCAACTTTTATACATAACAGCTTGCTGCAGTAATAGTGTACTGAGCACCAAGTTTTATATATAACAACTTGCTGCAATAATAGTATACTGTGATCCAAGTTTTAAATATAGCAATTTGCTGCAGTAATAGCGCACTGTGCTGCAAGTTTTAAATATAGCAACTTGCTGCAGTAACAGCGTACTGTGCCCCATGTTTTAAATATAATAACTTGCTGCAGTAATAGTGTACTGTGCCCCATGTTTTAAATATAATAACTTGCTGCAGTAATAGTGTACTGTGATCCAAGTATTAAATATAGCAAGTTGCTGCAGAAATAGTTTACTGTGCTGCAAGTTTTAAATATAGCAACTTGCTGCAGTAATAGGGTACTGTGCTCCAAGTATTAAATATAACAACTTGCTGCAGTAATAGCGTACTGTGCTTCAAGTTTTAAATGTAACAACTTGCTGCAGTAATAGTGTACTGTGCTGCAAGTTGTAAATATAACAACTTGCTGCAGTAATAGTGTACTGTGCTCCAAGTTTTAAATATAACAACTTGCTGCAGTAATAGCGTACTGTGCTCCAAGTTTTAAATTTAAAAACTTGCTGGAGTAATAGCGTACTGTGCTCCAGGTTTTAAATATAACATCTTGCTGCAGGAATAGTGTACTGTGCTCCAGGTTTTAAATATAACAACTTGCTGCAGTAATAGTGTACTGTGCTCCAAATTTTAAATATAATAACTTGCTGCAGTAATAGCGTACTGTGCTGCACGTTTTAACTATAACAACTTGCTGCAGTAATAGTGTACTGTGCTCCAAATTTTAAATATAACAACTTGCTTCAGTAATAGTGTACTGTGCTCCAAATTTTAAATATAATAACTTGCTGCAGTAATAGCGTACTGTGCTGCAAGTTTTAAATATAACCACTTGCTGCAGTAATAGTGTACTGTGCTCCAAATTTTAAATATAATAACTTGCTGCAGTAATAGCGTACTGTGCTGAAAGTTTTAATTATAACAACTTGCTGCAGTAATAGCGTACTGTGCTCCAAATTTTAAATATAATAACTTGCTGCAGTAATAGCGTACTGTGCACCAAGTTTTAAATATAACAACTTGCTGCGCTAATAGCGTACTGTGCTGCAAGTTTTAAATATAACAGCGGGCTGCAGTAATCGCGTACTGTGCTCGAAGTTTTAAATATAACCACTTGCTGCAGTAATAGTGTACTGTGCTGCACGTTTTAAATATAACAACTTGCTGCAGTAATAGAGTACTGTGCTGCAAGTTTTAAATATAACAACTTGCTGCAGTAATACTGTACTGTGCTCCAAGTTTGCAATATAACCACTTGCTGCAGTAATATTGTACTGTGCTGCAACTTATATACATAACAGCTTGCTGCAGTAATAGTGTACTGTGCACCACGTTTTATATATAACAACTTGCTGCAGTAATAGTATACTGTGATCCAAGTTTTAAATATAGCAATTTGCTGCAGTAATAGCGTACTGTGCTGCAAGTTTTAAATATAGCAACTTGCTGCAATAACAGCGTACTGTGCCCCATGTTTTAAATATAATAACTTGCTGCAGTCATAGTGTACTGTGCCCCATGTTTTAAATATAATAACTTGCTGCAGTAATAGTGTACTGTGATCCAAGTATTAAATATAACAACTTGCTGCAGTAATAGCGTACTGTGCACCAAGTTTTAAATTTAAATACTTGCTGCAGTAAAAGCGTACGGTGCTCCAAGTTTTAAATATAACAACTTGTTGCAGTAATAGTGTACTGTGCTGCAAGTTTTAAATATAGCAACTTGCTGCAGTAATAGTGTACTGTGCTCCAAGTTTTAAATATAGCAACTTGCTGCAGTAATAGTGTGAGGTGCTCCAAGTTTTATATATAACAAATGGTTGCAGTAATAGTGTACTGTGCTGCAAGTTTTAAATATAGCAACTTGCTGCAGTAATAGTGTTCTGTGCTGCAAGTTTTAAATATAGCATCTTGCTGCAGTAATAGTGTACTGTGCTGCAAGTTTTAAATATAGCAACTTGCTGCAGTAATAGCGTACTGTGCTCCAAGTATTAAATATAACAACTTGCTGCAGTAAGAGCGTACTGTGCTCCAAGTTTTAAATATAACATCTTGCTGCAGTAATAGTGTACTGAGCTCCAAGTTTTATACATAACAACTTGCTGCAGTTATAGCGTACTGTGCTGCAAGTTTTACATATAACAACTTGCTGCAGTAATAGCGTACTGTGCTCCAAGTTTGCAATATAACCACTTGCTGCAGTAATAGTGTACTGTGCTGCACGTTTTAAATATAACAACTTGCTGCAGTAATAGAATACTGTGCTGCAAGTTTTAAATATAACAACTTGCTGCAGTAATAGCGTACTGTGCTCCAAGTTTGCAATATAACCACTTGCTGCAGTAATAGTGTACTGTGCTGCAACTTTTATACATAACAGCTTGCTGCAGTAATAGTGTACTGAGCACCAAGTTTTATATATAACAACTTGCTGCAATAATAGTATACTGTGATCCAAGTTTTAAATATAGCAATTTGCTGCAGTAATAGCGCACTGTGCTGCAAGTTTTAAATATAGCAACTTGCTGCAGTAACAGCGTACTGTGCCCCATGTTTGAAATATAATAACTTGCTGCAGTAATAGTGTACTGTGCCCCATGTTTTAAATATAATAACTTGCTGCAGTAATAGTGTACTGTGATCCAAGTATTAAATATAGCAAGTTGCTGCAGAAATAGTTTACTGTGCTCCAAGTTTTAAATATAGCAACTTGCTGCAGTAATAGTGTAAGGTGCCCCAAGTTTTATATATAACAAATGGTTGCAGTAATAGTGTACTGTGCTGCAAGTTTTAAATATAGCAACTTGCTGCAGTAATAGTGTACTGTGCTGCAAGTTTTAAATATAGCAACTTGCTGCAGTAATAAAGTACTGTGCTGCAAGTTTTAAATATAGCAACTTGCTGCAGTAATAGCGTACTGTGCTCCAAGTATTAAATATAACAATTTGCTGCACTAATAGCGTACTGTGCTCCAAGTTTTAAATATAACATCTTGCTGCAGGAATAGTGTACTGTGCTCCAAGTTTTAAATATAACAACTTGCTGCAGTAATAGTGTACTGTTCTCCAAGTTTTATATATAACTTGCTGCAATAATGGGGTATTGTGCTCCAAGCTTTATCAATAACAACTTGCAGCAGTAATAGTGTACTGTGCTCCATGTTTTAAAAATAACAACTTGCTGCAGTAATAGTGTACTGTGATCCAGGTTTTAAACATATCCACTTGCTGAAGTAATTGCGTACTGTGCTCCAAGTTTTAAATATATCAAATTGCTGATGAAATTGTGTACTGTGCTCCAAGTTTTAAATATAACAACTTTCTGCAGTTATAGTGTACTGTTATCCAAGTTTTAAATATAACAAATTGCTGCAGTAATAGTGTACTGTGCTCCAAGTTTTATATATAACAACTTGCTGCAGTAATAGTGTACTGTGCTCCAAGTTTTAAATATAACAACTTGCTGAAGTAATTGCGTACTGTGCTCCAAGTTTTAAATATAACAAATTGCTGCAGTAATAGTGTACTGTGCTCCAAGTTTTATATATAACAACTTGCTGCAGTAATAGCGTACTGTGCTGCAAATTTTAAATATGACAACTTCCTGCAGGAATAGTGTATTGTGCTCCAATTTTAAAAATAACAACTTGCTACAGTAATAGTGTATTGTGCTGCAAGTTTTATATATATCAACTTGCTGAAGTAATTGCGTTCTGTGCTCCAAGTTTAAAATATAACAACTTTCTGCAGTAATAGTGTACTGTGCTCCAAGTTTTAATATGTAACAACTTGCCGCAGTAATGGCGTACTGTGCTCCAAGTTTTAATATATAACAAGTTGCTGCAGTAATAGCGTACTGTGCTCCAAGCTTTAAAAATAAAAACTTTCTGCAGTAATAGTGTACTGTGATCCAAGTTTTAAACATATCAACTTGCTGAAGTAAATGCGTACTGTGCTCCAAGTTTTTAATACAACAACTTTCTGCAGTTATAGTGTACTGTGCTCCAAGTTTTAAATATAACAACTTGCTGCAGTAATAGTGTACTGTGCTCCAAGTTTTAAATATAACAACTTGCTGAAGTAATTGCGTACTGTGCTCCAAGTTTTAAATATAACAAATTGCTGCAGTAATAGTGTACTGTGCTCCAAGTTTTAGATATAACAACTTGCTGCAGTAATAGCGTACTGTGCTCCAAGTTTGAAATATAACCACTTGCTGCAGTAATAGTGTACTGTGCTGCAAGTTTTATACAGAACAGCTTGCTGCAGTAATAGTGTACTGTGCACCATGTTTTAAATATAACAACTTTCTGCAGTAATAGCGTACTCTGCTCCAAGTTTTAAATATAGCAACTTGCTGCAGTAATAGTGTACTGTGCTCCAAGTTTTATATATAACAACTTGCTGCAGTAATAGCGTACTGTGCTCCAAGTTTTAAATATAACAACTTGTTGCAGTAATAGTCTACTGTGCTGCAAGTTTTAAATATAGCAACTTGCTGAAGTAATAGTGTACTGTACACCAAGTTTTAAATATAGCAACTTGCTGCAGTAATAGTGTAAGGTGCTCCATGTTTTATATATAACAAATTGTTGCAGTAATAGTGTACTGTGCTGCAAGTTTTAAATATAGCAACTTGCTGCAGTAATAGTGTACTGTGCTGCAAGTTTTAAATATAGCAACTTGCTGCAGTAATAGTGTACTGTGCTGCAAGTTTTAAATATAGCAACTTGCTGCAGTAATAGCGTACTGTGCTCCAAGTATTAAATATAACAACTTGCTGCAGTAATAGCGTACTGTGCTTCAAGTTTTAAATGTAACAACTTGCTGCAGTAATAGTGTACTGTGCTGCAAGTTGTAAATATAACAACTTGCTGCAGTAATAGTGTACTGTGCTCCAAGTTTTAAATATAACAACTTGCTGCAGTAATAGCGTACTGTGCTCCAAGTTTTAATTTTAAAAACTTGCTGGAGTAATAGCGTACTGTGCTCCAGGTTTTAAATATAACATCTTGCTGCAGGAATAGTGTACTGTGCTCCAGGTTTTAAATATAACAACTTGCTGCAGTAATAGTGTACTGTGCTCCAAATTTTAAATATAATAACTTGCTGCAGTAATAGCGTACTGTGCTGCACGTTTTAACTATAACAACTTGCTGCAGTAATAGTGTACTGTGCTCCAAATTTTAAATATAACAACTTGCTTCAGTAATAGTGTACTGTGCTCCAAATTTTAAATATAATAACTTGCTGCAGTAATAGCGTACTGTGCTGCAAGTTTTAAATATAACCACTTGCTGCAGTAATAGTGTACTGTGCTCCAAATTTTAAATATAATAACTTGCTGCAGTAATAGCGTACTGTGCTGAAAGTTTTAATTATAACAACTTGCTGCAGTAATAGCGTACTGTGCTCCAAATTTTAAATATAATAACTTGCTGCAGTAATAGCGTACTGTGCACCAAGTTTTAAATATAACAACTTGCTGCGCTAATAGCGTACTGTGCTGCAAGTTTTAAATATAACAGCTGGCTGCAGTAATCGCGTACTGTGCTCGAAGTTTTAAATATAACCACTTGCTGCAGTAATAGTGTACTGTGCTGCACGTTTTAAATATAACAACTTGCTGCAGTAATAGTGTACTGTGCTCCAAATTTTAAATATAATAACTTGCTGCAGTAATAGCGTACTGTGCTGCAAGTTTTAAATATAACCACTTGCTGCAGTAATAGTGTACTGTGCTCCAAATTTTAAATATAATAACTTGCTGCAGTAATAGCGTACCGTGCTGAAAGTTTTAATTATAACAACTTGCTGCAGTAATAGCGTACTGTGCTCCAAATTTTAAATATAATAACTTGCTGCAGTAATAGCGTACTGTGCACCAAGTTTTAAATATAACAACTTGCTGCGCTAATAGCGTACTGTGCTGCAAGTTTTAAATATAACAGCTGGCTGCAGTAATCGCGTACTGTGCTCGAAGTTTTAAATATAACCACTTGCTGCAGTAATAGTGTACTGTGCTGCACGTTTTAAATATAACAACTTGCTGCAGTAATAGAGTACTGTGCTGCAAGTTTTAAATATAACAACTTGCTGCAGTAATACTGTACTGTGCTCCAAGTTTGCAATATAACCACTTGCTGCAGTAATATTGTACTGTGCTGCAACTTATATACATAACAGCTTGCTGCAGTAATAGTGTACTGTGCACCACGTTTTATATATAACAACTTGCTGCAGTAATAGTATACTGTGATCCAAGTTTTAAATATAGCAATTTGCTGCAGTAATAGCGTACTGTGTTGCAAGTTTTAAATATAGCAACTTGCTGCAATAACAGCGTACTGTGCCCCATGTTTTAAATATAATAACTTGCTGCAGTCATAGTGTACTGTGCCCCATGTTTTAAATATAATAACTTGCTGCAGTAATAGTGTACTGTGATCCAAGTATTAAATATAACAACTTGCTGCAGTAATAGCGTACTGTGCACCAAGTTTTAAATTTAAATACTTGCTGCAGTAAAAGCGTACTGTGCTCCAAGTTTTAAATATAACAACTTGTTGCAGTAATAGTGTACTGTGCTGCAAGTTTTAAATATAGCAACTTGCTGCAGTAATAGTGTACTGTGCTCCAAGTTTTAAATATAGCAACTTGCTGCAGTAATAGTGTGAGGTGCTCCAAGTTTTATATATAACAAATGGTTGCAGTAATAGTGTACTGTGCTGCAAGTTTTAAATATAGCAACTTGCTGCAGTAATAGTGTACTGTGCTGCAAGTTTTAAATATAGCATCTTGCTGCAGTAATAGTGTACTGTGCTGCAAGTTTTAAATATAGCAACTTGCTGCAGTAATAGCGTACTGTGCTCCAAGTATTAAATATAACAACTTGCTGCAGTAAGAGCGTACTGTGCTCCAAGTTTTAAATATAACATCTTGCTGCAGGAATAGTGTACTGTGCTCCAAGTTTTAAATATAACAACTTGCTGCAGTAATAGTGTACTGTGCTCCAAGTTTTATATATAACTTGCTGCAATAATGGTGTATTGTGCTCCCAAGTTTTATAAATAACATCTTGCAGCAGTAATAGTGTGCTGTGCTCCAAGTTTTAAAAATAACAACTTGCTGCAGTAATAGTGTACTGTGATCCAAGTTTTAAACATATCAATATGCTGAAGTAATTGCGTACTGTGCTCCATGTTTTAAATATATCAACTTGCTGAAGTAATTGCGTACTGTGCTACAAGTTATAAATATAACAACTTTCTGCAGTTATAGTGTACTGTTCTCCAAGTTTTAAATATAACAAATTGCTGCAGTAATAGTGTACTGTGCTCCAAGTTTTATATATAACAACTTGCTGCAGTAATAGTGTACTGTGCACCAAGTTTTAAATATAACAACATTCTGAAGTAATTGCGTACTGTGCTCCAAGTTTTAAATAGAACAACTTGCTGCAGTAATAGTGTACTGTGCTCCAAGTTTTATATATAACAACTTGCTGCAGTAATAGCGTACTGTGCTGCAAGTTTTAAATATGACAACTTCCTGCAGGAAAAGTGTACTGTCCTCCAAGTGTTAAAAATAACAACTTGCTACAGTAATAGTGTACTGTGCTGCAAGTTTTTTATATATCAACTTGCTGAAGTAATTGCATACTGTGCTCCAAGTTTTAAATATAACAACTTTCTGCAGTAATAGTGTACTGTGCTCCAAGTTTAATATATAACAACTTGCTGCAGTAATAGTGTACTGTGCTCCAAGTTTTAATATATAACAACTTGCTGCTGTAATGGCGTACTGTGCTCCAAGTTTTAATATATAACAACTTGCTGCAGTAATAGCGTACTGTGCTCCAAGTATTAAAAATAAAAATTTCTGCAGTAATAGTGTACTGTGATCCAAGTTTTAAACATATCAACTTGCTGAAGTAAATGCGTACTGTGCTCCAAGTATTAAATATAACAAATTTCTGCAGTTATAGTGTACTGTGCTCCAAGTTTTAAATATAACAACTTGCTGCAGTAATAATGTACTGTGCTCCAAGTTTTAAATATAACAACTTGCTGCAGTAATAGTGTACTGTGCACCAAGTTTTAAATATAACAACTTGCTGAAGTAAATGCGTACTGTTCTCCAAGTTTTAAATATAACAACTTGCTGCAGTAATAGTGTGCTGTGCTCCAAGTTTTAGATATAACAACTTGCTGCAGTAATAGCGTACTGTGCTCCAAGTTTGAAATATAACCACTTGCTGCAGTAAGAGTGTACTGTGCTGCAAGTTTTATACATAACAGCTTGCTGCAGTAATAGTGTACTGTGCACCATGTTTAAAATATAACAACTTTCTGCAGTAATAGTGTACTGTGCTCCAAGTTTTAAATATAGAAACTTGCTGCAGTAATAGTGTAATCTGCTCCAAGTTTTAAATATAGCAACTTGCTGCAGTAATAGTGTACTGTGCTCCAAGTTTTATATATAACAAATTGCTGCAGTAATAGCGTACTGTGCTCCAAGTTTTAAATATAACAACTTGTTGCAGTAATAGTGTACTGTGCTCCAAGTTTTGAATATAGCAACTTGCTGCAGTAATAGTGTACTGTGCTCCAAGTTTTAAATATAGCAACTTGCAGCAGTAATAGTGTAAGGTGCTCAAAGTTTTATATATAACAAATTGTTGCAGTAATAGTGTACTGCGCTGCAAGTTTTAAATATAGCAACTTGCTGCAGTAATAGTGTACTGTGCTGCAATTTTTAAATATAGCAACTTGCTGCGGTAATAGCGTACTGCGCTCCAAGTATTAAATATAACAACTTGCTGGAGTAATAGCGTACTGTGCTCCAAGTTTTAAATATAACATCTTGCTGCAGGAATAGTGTACTGTGCTCCAAGTTTTAAATATAACAACTTGCTGCAGTAATAGTGTACTGTGCTCCAAGTTTTATATATAACAACTTGCTGCAATAATGGTGTATTGTGCTCCAAGTTTTATAAATAACAACTTGCAGCAGTAATAGTGTACTGTGCTCCAAGTTATAAAAATAACAACTTGCTGCAGTAATAGTGTACTGTGATCCAAGTTTTAAACATATCAACTTGCTGAAGTAATTGCGTACTGTGCTCCATGTTTTAAATATATCAACTTGAATAAGTAATTGCGTCCTGTGCTCCAAGTTTTAAATATAACAACTTTCTGCAGTAATAGTGTACTGTGCTCCAAGTTCTAAATATAACAAATTGCTGCAGTATTAGTGTACTGTGCTCCAGGTTTTATAGATAACAACTTGCTGCAGTAATAGAGTACTGTGCACCAAGTTTTAAATATAACAACTTGCTGAAGTAATTGCGTACTGTGCTCCAAGTTTTATATATAACAACTTGCTGCAGTAATAGCGTACTGTGCTGCAAGTTTTAAATATGACAACTTGCTGCAGTAATATCGTACTATGCTGCAAGTTTTAAATATAACAACTTGCTGCCGTAATAGCGTACTGTGCTCCAAGTTTTAAATAAAACCACTTGCTGCAGTAATAGTGTACTGTGCTGCAAGTTTTTAATATAACAACTTGCTGCAGTAATAGCGTACTGTGCTGCAAGTTTTAAATATAACAGCTGGCTGCAGTAATCGCGTACTGTGCTCCAAGGTTTTAATATAACAACTTGCTGCAGTAATAGTTTACTGTGCTCCAAATCTTAAATATAATAACTTGCTGCAGTAATAGCGTACTGTGCTGCAATTTTTAAATATAACAACTTGCTGCAGTAATAGTGTACTGTGCTCCAAATTTTAAATATAATAACTTGCTGCAGTAATAGCGTACTGTGCTGCAGGTTTTAAATATAACCACTTGCTGCAGTAATAGTGTACTGTGCTCCAAAATTTAAATATAATAACTTGCTGCAGTAATAGCGTACTGTGCTGCAAGTTTTAAATATAACAACTTGCTGCAGTAATAGTGTACTGTGCTCCAAATTTTAAATATAATAACTTGCTGCAGTAATAGCGTACTGTGCTGCAAGTTTTAAATATAACAACTTGTTGCAGTAATAGTGTACTGTGCTCCAAGTTTTAAATATAGCAACTTGCTGCAGTAATAGTGTACTGTGCTCCAAGTTTTAAATATAGCAACTTGCTGCAGTAATAGTGTAAGGTGCTCCAAGTTTTATATATAACAAATTGTTGCAGTAATAGTGTACTGCGCTGCAAGTTTTAAATATAGCAACTTGCTGCAGTAATAGTGTACTGTGCTGCAATTTTTAAATATAGCAACTTGCTGCAGTAATAGTGTACTGTGCTGCAAGTTTTAAATATAGCAACTTGCTGCGGTAATAGCGTACTGTGCTCCAAGTATTAAATATAACAACTTGCTGGAGTAATAGCGTACTGTGCTCCAAGTATTAAATATAACATCTTGCTGCAGGAATAGTGTACTGTGCTCCAAGTTTTAAATATAACAACTTGCTGCAGTAATAGTGTACTGTGCTCCAAGTTTTATATATAACAACTTGCTGCAATAATGGTGTATTGTGCTCCAAGTTTTATAAATAACAACTTGCAGCAGTAATAGTGTACTGTGCTCCAAGTTATAAAAATAACAACTTGCTGCAATAATAGTGTACTGTGATCCAAGTTTTAAACATATCAACTTGCTGAAGTAATTGCGTACTGTGCTCCATGTTTTAAATATATCAACTTGCATAAGTAATTGCGTCCTGTGCTCCAAGTTTTAAATATAACAACTTTCTGCAGTAATAGTGTACTGTGCTCCAAGTTTTAAATATAACAAATTGCTGCAGTAATAGTGTACTGTGCTCCAAATTTTAAATATAATAACTTGCTGCAGTAATAGCGTACTGTGCTCCAAGTTTTAAATATAACAACTTGCTGCAGTAATAGTGTACTGTGCTCCAAATTTTAAATATAATAACTTGCTGCAGTAATAGCGTACTGTGCACCAAGTTTTAAATATAACAACTTGCTGCACTAATAGCATAAGGTGCAGCAAGTTTTAAATATAACAGCTGGCTTCAGTAATAATGTACTGTGCACCAAGTTTTATATATAACAACTTGCTGAAGTAATAGTATACTGTGATCCAAGTTTTAAATATAGCAATTTGCTGCAGTAATAGCGTACTGTGCTGCACGTTTTAAATATAGCAACTTGCTGCAGTAATAGCGTACTGTGCCCCATGTTTTAAATATAATAACTTGCTGCAGTAATAGTGTACTGTGCTCCAAGTTTTAAATATAACAAATTGCTGCAGTAATAGTGTACTGTGCTCCAGGTTTTATAGATAACAACTTGCTGCAGTAATAGTGTACTGTGCACCAAGTTTTAAATATAACAACTTGCTGAAGTAATTGCGTACTGTGCTCCAAGTTTTATATATAACAACTTGCTGCAGTAATAGCGTACTGTGCTGCAAGTTTTAAATATGACAACTTGCTGCAGTAATATCGTACTATGCTGCAAGTTTTAAATATAACAACTTGCTGCCGTAATAGCGTACTGTGCTCCAATTTTTAAATAAAACCACTTGCTGCAGTAATAGTGTACTGTGCTGCAAGTTTTTAATATAACAACTTGCTGCAGTAATAGCGTACTGTGCTGCAAGTTTTAAATATAACAGCTGGCTGCAGTAATCGCGTACTGTGCTCCAAGGATTTAATATAACAACTTGCTGCAGTAATAGTTTACTGTGCTCCAAATTTTAAATATACTAACTTGCTGCAGTAATAGCGTACTGTTCTGCAATTTTTAAATATAACAACTTGCTGCATAAATAGTGTACTGTGCTCCTAATTTTAAATATAATAACTTGCTGCAGTAATAGCGTACTGTGCTGCAAGTTTTAAATATAACCAGTTGCTGCAGTAATAGTGTACTGTGCTGCAAATTTTAAATATAATAACTTGCTGCAGTAATAGCGTACTGTGCTGCAAGTTTTAAATATAACAACTTGCTGCAGTAATAGTGTACTGTGCTCCAAATTTTAAATATAATAACTTGCTGCAGTAATAGCGTACTGTGCACCAAGTTTTAAATATAACAACTTGCTGCACTAATAGCGTAAGGTGCTGCAAGTTTTAAATATAACAGCTGGCTGCAGTAATAATGTACTGTGCACCAAGTTTTATATATAACAACTTGCTGAAGTAATAGTATACTGTGATCCAAGTTTTAAATATAGCAATTTGCTGCAGTAATAGCGTACTGTGCTGCACGTTTTAAATATAGCAACTTGCTGCAGTAATAGCGTACTGTGCCCCATGTTTTAAATATAATAACTTGCTGCAGTAATAGTGTACTGTGCCCCATGTTTTAAATATAATAACTTGCTGCAGTAATAGTGTACTGTGACCCAAGTATTAAATATAACAACTTGCTGCAGTAATAGCGTACTGTGCTCCAAGTTTTAAATTTAAATACTTGCTGCAGTAATAGCGTATTGTGCTCCAAGTTTTAAATATAACAACTTGTTGCAGTAATAGTGTACTGTGCTGCAAGTCTTAAATTTAGCAACTTGCTGCAGTAATAGTGTACTGTTCTCCAAGTTTTAAATATAGCAACTTGCTGCAGTAATAGTGTAAGGTGCTCCAAGTTTTATATATAACAAATTGTTGCAGTAATAGTGTACTGTGCTGCAAGTTTTAAATATAGCAACTTGCTGCAGTAATAGTGTACTGTGCTGCAAGTTATAAATATAGCAACTTGCTGCAGTAATAGCGTACTGTGCTCCAAGAATAAATATAACATCTTGCTGCAGGAATAGTGTACTGTGCTCCAAGTTTTAAATATAACAACTTGCTGCAGTAATAGTGTACTGTGCTCCAAGTTTCAAATATAAAACTTGCTGCAATAATAGTGTACTGTGCTCCAAGTTTTAAATATAACAACTTGCTGCAGTAATAGTGTACTGTGCTCCAAGTTTTATATATAACTTGCTGCAATAATGGTGTATTGTGCTCCAAGTTTTATAAATAACAACTTGCAGCAGTAATAGTGTACTGTGCTCCAAGTTTTAAAAATAACAACTTGCTGCAGTAATAGTGTACTGTGATCCAAGTTTTAAACATATCAATATGCTGAAGTAATTGCGTACTGTGCTCCAAGTTATAAATATAACAACTTTCTGCAGTTATAGTGTACTGTTCTCCAAGTTTTAAATATAACCACTTGCTGCAGTAATAGTGTACTGTGCTGCAAGTTTTAAATATAACAACTTGCTGCAGTAATAGAGTACTGTGCTGCAAGTTTTAAATATAACAACTTGCTGCAGTAATACTGTACTGTGCACCAAGTTTTAATTATAACAACTTGCTGAAGTAATTGCGTACTGTGCTCCAAGTTTTAAATATAACAACTTGCTGCAGTAATAATGTACTGTGCTCCAAGTTTTAAATATATCAACTTGCTGAAGTAATTGCGTACTGTGCTCCAAGTTTTAAATATAACAAATTTCTGCAGTTATAGTGTACTGTTCTCCAAGTTTTAATATATAACAACTTGCTGCAATAATAGTGTACTGTGCTGCAAGTTTTAAATATAACAACTTGCAGTAATACTGTACTGTGCTGCAGTTTTAAATATAGCAACTTGCTGCAGTAATACCGTACTATGCTGCAAGTTTAAAATATAACAACTTGCTGCAGTAATAGCGTACTGTGCTCCAAGTTTTAAATATAACAACTTGCTGCAGTAATAGTGTGCTGTGCTCCAAGTTTTATATATAACAACTTGCAGCAGTAATAGCGTACTTTGCTGCAAGTTTTAAATATGTCAACTTCCTGCAGGAATAGTGTACTGTGCTCCAAGTTTTAAAAATAACAACTTGCTACAGAAATAGTGTACTGTGCTGCAAGTTTTATATATAACAACTTGCTGCAGTAATAGTGTTATGTGCTCCAAGTTTTAATATATAACAACTTGCTGCAGTAATAGTGTACTGTGCTCCAAGTTTTAATATATAACAACTTGCTGCAGTAATGACCTACTGTGCTCCAAGTTTTAATACATAACAACTTGCTGCAGTAATAGCGTACTGTGCTCCAAGTTTTAAAAATAACAACTTGCTGCAGCAATAGTGTACTGTGCTGCAAGTTTTAAATATAACAACTTGCTGCAGTAATAGAGTACTGTGCTGCAAGTTTTAGATATAACAACTTGCTGCAGTAATAGTGTACTGTGCTCCAAGTTTTAATATATAACAACTTGCTGCAGTAATGACCTACTGTGCTCCAAGTTTTAATACATAACAACTTGCTGCAGTAATAGCGTACTGTGCTCCAAGTTTTAAAAATAACAACTTGTTGCAGCAATAGTGTACTGTGCTGCAAGTTTTAAATATAACAACTTGCTGCAGTAATAGAGTACTGTGCTGCAAGTTTTAGATATAACAACTTGCTGCAGTAATAGTGTACTGTGCTCCAAGTTTTATACATAACAACTTGCTGCAGTAATAGCGTACTGTGCTGCAAGTTTTAAATATAACAACTTGCTGCAGTAATAGCGTACTGTGCTCCAAGTTTGCAATATAACCACTTGCTGCAGTAATAGTGTACTGTGCTGCAAGTTTTAAATATAACAACTTGCTGCAGTAATAGAGTACTGTGCTGCAAGTTTTAAATATAACAACTTGCTGCAGTAATAGCGTTCTGTGCTCCAAGTTTTAAATATATCAACTTGCTGAAGTAATTGCGTACTGTGCTCCAAGTTTAAAATATAACAACTTTCTGCAGTTATAGTGTACTGTGCTCCAAGTTTTAAATATAACAACTTGCTGCAGTAATAGTGTAAAGTGCTCCAAGTTTTATATATAACAACTTGCTGCAGTAATAGCGTACTGTGCTGCAAGTTTTAAATATGACAACTTCCTGCAGGAAAAGTGTACTGTGCTCCAGGTTTTAAAAATAACAACTTGCTACAGTAATAGTGTACTGTGCTGCAAGTTTTTTATATATCAACTTGCTGAAGTAATTGCGTACTGTGCTCCAAGTTTTAAATATAACAACTTTCTGCAGTAAAAGTGTACTGTGCTCCAAGTTATAATATATAACAACTTGCTGCAGTAATAGTGTACTGTGCTCCAAGTTTTAATATATCACAACTTGCTGCAGTAATAGTGTACTGTGCTCCAAATTTTAAATATAATAACTTGCTGCAGTAATAGCGTACTGTGCTGCAAGTTTTAAATGTAACAACTTGCTGCAGTAATAGTGTACTGTGCTCCAAATTTTAAATATAATAACTTGCTGCAGTAATAGCGTACTGTGCTGCAAGTTTTAAATATAACACCTTGCTGCAGTAATAGTGTACTGTGCTCCAAAATTTAAATATAATAACTTGCTGCAGTAATAGCGTACTGTGCTGCAAGTTATAAATATAACCACTTGCTGCAGTAATAGTGTACTGTGCTCCAAATTTTAAATATAATAACTTGCTGCAGTAATAGCGTACTGCGCTGCAAGTTTTAAATATAACAACTTGCTGCAGTAATAGTGTACTGTGCTCCAAATTTTAAATATAATAACTTGCTGCAGTAATAGCGTACTGTGCACCAAGTTTTAAATATAACAACTTGCTGCACTAATAGCGTACTGTGCTGCAAGTTTTAAAGATAACAGATGGCTGCAATAATCGCGTACTATGCTCGAAGTTTTAAATATAACCACTTGCTGCAATAATAGTGTACTATGCTGCAGGTTTTAAATATAACAACTTGCTGCAGTAATAGAGTACTGTGCTGCAAGTTTTAAATATAACAACTTGGTGCAGTAATAGCGTACTGTGCTCCAAGTTTGCAAAATAACCACTTGCTGCAGTAATATTGTACTGTGCTGCAACTTTTATACATAACAGCTTGCTGCAGTAATAGTGTACTGTGCACCAAGTTTTATATATAACAACTTGCTGCAGTAATAGTATACTGTGATCCAAGTTTTAAATATAGCAATTTGCTGCAGTAATAGCGTAATGTGCTGTAAGTTTTAAATATAGCAACTTGCTGCAGTAATAGCGTACTGTGCCCCATGTTTCAAATATAATAACTTGCTGCAGTAATAGTGTACTGTGCCCCATGTTTTAAATATAATAACTTGCTGCAGTAATAGTGTACTGTGATCCAAGTATTAAATATAACAACTTGCTGCAGTAATAGCGTACTGTGCTCCAATTTTTAAATTCAAATACTTGCTGCAGTAAAAGCGTACAGTGCTCCAAGTTTTAAATATAACAACTTGTTGCAGCAACAGTGTACTGTGCTGCAAGTTTTAAATATAGCAACTTGCTGCAGTAATAGTGTATTGTGCTCCAAGTTTTAAATATAGCAACTTGCTGCAGTAATAGTGTAAGGCGCTCCAAGTTTTATATATAACAAATTGTTGCAGTAATAGTGTACTGTGCTGCAAGTTTTAAATATAGCAACTTGCTGCAGTAATAGTGTACTGTGCTGCAAGTTTTAAATATAGCAACTTGCTGCAGTAATAGTGTACTGTGCTGCAAGTTTTAAATATAGCAACTTGCTGCAGTAATAGCGTACTGTGCTCCAAGTATTAAATATAACAACTTGCTGCAGTAATAGTGTACTGTGCTCCAAGTTTTAAATATAACAACTTGCTGCGGTAATAGTGTACTGTGCTCCAAGTTTTATATATAACAACTTGCTGCAATAATGGTGTATTGTGCTCCAAGTTTTATAAATAACAACTTGCAGCAGTAATAGTGTACTGTGCTCCAAGTTTTATAAATAACAACTTGCTGCAGTAATAGTGTACTGTGATCCAAGTTTTAAACATATCAACTTGCTGAAGTAATTGCGTACTGTGCTCCATGTTTTAAATATATCAACTTGCTGAAGTAATTGCGTCCTGTGCTCCAAGTTTTAAATATAACAACTTTCTGCAGTAATGGTGTACTGTACTCCAAGTTTTAAAAATAACAAATTGCTGCAGTAATAGTGTACTGTGCTCCAAGTTTTATAGATAACAACTTGCTGCAGTAATAGTGTACTGTGCACCAAGTTTTAAATATAACAAATTGCTGAAGTAATTGCGTACTGTGCTCCAAGTTTTATATATAACAACTTGCTGCAGTAATAGCGTACTGTGCTGCAAGTTTTAAATATGACATCTTGCTGCAGTAATAGCGTACTATGCTGCAAGTTTTAAATATAACAACTTGCTGCCGTAATAGCGTACTGTGCTCCAAGTTTTAAATATAACCACTTGCTGCAGTAATAGTGTACTGTGCTGCAAGTTTTTAATATAACAACTTGCTGCAGTAATAGCGTACTGTGCTGCAAGGTTTAAATATAACAGCTGGCTGCAGTAATCGCGTACTGTGCTCCAAGTTTTAAATATAACCACTTGCTGCAGTAATAGCGTACTGTGCTGCAAGTTTTAAATATAACAGCTGGCTGCAGTAATCGCGTACTGTGCTCCAAGTTTTTAATATAACAACTTGCTGCAGTAATAGTGTACTGTGCTCCAAATTTTAAATATAATAACTTGCTGCAGTAATAGCGTACTGTGCTGCAATTTTCAAATATAACAACTTGCTGCAGTAATAGTGTACTGTGCTCCAAATTTTAAATATAATAACTTGCTGCAGTAATAGCGTACTGTGCTGCAAGTTTTAAATATAACCACTTGCTGCAGTAATAGTGTACTGTGCTCCAAATTTTAAATATAATAACTTGCTGCAGTAATAGCGTACTGTGCTGCAAGTTTTAAATATAACAACTTGCAGCAGTAATAGTGTACTGTGCTCCAAATTTTAAATATAATAACTTGCTGCAGTAATAGCGTACTGTGCACCAAGTTTTAAATATAACAACTTGCTGCACTAATAGTGTACTGTGCTGCAAGTTTTAAATATAACAGCTGGCTGCAGTAATCGCGTACTGTGCTCGAAGTTTTAAATATAACCACTTGCTGCAGTCATAGTGTACTGTGCTGCAAGTTTTAAATATAACAACTTGCTGCAGTAATAGAGTACTGTGCTGCAAGTTTTAAATATAACAACTTGCTGCAGTAATAGCGTACTGTGCTCCAAGTTTTATACATAACAACTTGCTGCAGAAATAGCGTACTGTGCTGCAAGTTTTAAATATAACAAATTGCTGCAGTAATAGCGTACTGTGCTCCAAGTTTGCAATATAACCACTTGCTGCAGTAATAGTGTACTGTGCTGCAAGTTTTAAATATAACAACTTGCTGCAGTAATAGAGTACTGTGCTGCAAGTTTTAAATATAACAACTTGCTGCAGTAATAGCGTACTGTGCTCCAAGTTTGCAATATAACCACTTGTTGCAGTAATAGTGTACTGTGCTGCAACATTTATACATAACAGCTTGCTGCAGTAATAATGTACTGTGCACCAAGTTTTATATATAACAACTTGCTGCAGTAATAGTATACTGTGATCCAAGTTTTAAATATAGCAATTTGCTGCAGTAATAGCATACTGTGCTGCAAGTTTTAAATATAGCAACTTGCTGCAGTAATAGCGTACTGTGCCCCATGTTTTAAATATAATAACTTGCTGCAGTAATAGTGTACTGTGCCCCATGTTTTAAATATAATAACTTGCTGCAGTAATAGTGTACTGTGATCCAAGTATTAAATATAACAACTTGCTGCAGTAATAGCGTACTGTGCTCCAAGTTTTAAATTTAAATACTTGCTGCAGTAATAGTGTACTGTGCTGCAAGTTTTAAATATAGCAACTTGCTGCAGTAATAGTGTACTGTGCTCCAAGTTTTAAATATAGCAACTTGCTGCAGTAATAGTGTAAGGTGCTCCAAGTTTTATATATAACAAATTGTTGCAGTAATAGTGTACTGTGCTGCAAGTTTTAAATATAGCAACTTGCTGCAGTAATAGTGTACTGTGATCCAAGTATTAAATATAACAACTTGCTGCAGTAATAGCGTACTGTGCTCCAAGTTTTAAATTTAAATACTTGCTGCAGTAATAGTGTACTGTGCTGCAAGTTTAAATATAGCAACTTGCTGCAGTAATAGTGTACTGTGCTCCAAGTTTTAAATATAGCAACTTGCTGCAGTAATAGTGTAAGGTGCTCCAAGTTGTATATATAACAAATTGTTGCAGTAATAGTGTACTGTGCTGCAAGTTTTAAATATAGCAACTTGCTGCAGTAATAGTGTACTGTGCTGCAAGTTTTAAATATAGCAACTTGCTGCAGTAATAGCGTACCGTGCTCCAAGTATTAAATATAACAACTTGCTGCAGTAATAGCGTACTGTGCTCCAAGTTTTAAATATAACATCTTGCTGCAGGATTAGTGTACTGTGCTCCAAGTTTTAAATATAACAACTTGCTGCAATAATGGTGTATTGTGCTCCAAGTTTTATAAATAACAACTTGTTGCAGTAATAGTGTACTGTGCTCCAAGTTTTAAAAATAACAACTTGCTGCAGTAATAGTGTACTGTGATCCAAGTTTTAAACATATCAACTTGCTGAAGTAATTGCGTACTGTGCTCCAAGTTTTAAATATAACAACTTTCTGCAGTAATAGTGTACTGTGCTCCAAGTTTTAAATATAACAAATTGCTGCAGTAATAGTGTACTGTGCTCCAAGTTTTAAATATAACAACTTTCTGCAGTTATAGTGTACTGTGCTCCAAGTTTTAAATATAACAACTTGCTGCAGTAATAGTGTACTGTGCTCCATGTTTTATATATAACAACTTGCTGCAGTAATAGCGTACTCTGCTCCAAGTTTTATACATAACAACTTGCTGCAGAAATAGCGTACTGTGCTGCAAGTTTTAAATATAACAAATTGCTGCAGTAATAGCGTACTGTGCTCCAAGTTTGCAATATAACCACTTGCTGCAGTAATAGTGTACTGTGCTGCAAGTTTTAAATATAACAACTTGCTGCAGTAATAGAGTACTGTGCTGCAAGTTTTAAATATAACAACTTGCTGCAGTAATAGCGTACTGTGCTCCAAGTTTTAAATATAGCAACTTGCTACACTAATAGTGTACTGTGCTGCAAGTTTTAAACATAGCAACTTGCTGCAGTAATAGTGTACTGTGCTCCAAGTTTTAATATATAACAACTTGCTGCAGTAATAGTGTACTGTGCTCCAAGTTCTAATATATAACAACTTGCTGCTGTAATGGCGTACTGTGCTCCAAGTTTTAATATATAACAACTTGCTGCAGTAATAGCGTACTGTGCCTCAAGTTTTAAAAATAACATCTTGCTGCAGTAATAGTGTACTGTGATCCAAGTTTTAAACATATCAACTTGCTGAAGTAAATGCGTACTGTGCTCCAAGTTTTAAATATAACAACGTTCTGCAGTTATAGTGTCCTGTGCTCCAAGTTTTAAATATAACAACTTGCTGCAGTAATAGTGTACTGTGCTCCAAATTTTAAATATAACAACTTGCTGCAGTAATAGTGTACTGTGCACCAAGTTTTAAATATAACAACTTGCTGAAGTAATTGCGTACTGTGCTCCAAGTTTGAAATATAACCACTTGCTGCAGTAATAGAGTACTGTGCTGCAAGTTTTATACATAACAGCTTGCTGCAGTAATAGTGTACTGTGCACCATGTTTTAAATATAACAACTTTCTGCAGTAATAGTGTACTGTGCTCCAAGTTTTAAATATAGAAACTTGCTGCAGTAATAGCGTACTCTGCTCCAAGTTTTAAATATAGCAACTTGCTGCAGTAATAGTGTACTGTGCTCTAGGTTCTTTATATAACAACTTGCTGCAGTAATAGCGTACTGTGCTCTAAGTTTTATATATAACAACTTGCTGCAGTAATAGTGTACTGTGCTCCATGTTTTAAACATATCAACTTACTGCAGGAATAGTGTACAGTGCTCCAAGTTTTAAATATAACAGGTTGCTGCAGTAATAGTGTACTGTGTCCTAGTTTTATACATAACAACTTGCTGCAATAATGGTGTAATGTGCTCCAAGTTTTAAATATAGAAACTTGCTGCAGTAATAGCGTACTCTGCTCCAAGTTTTAAATATAGCAACTTGCTGCAGTAATAGTGTACTGTGCTCTAGGTTCTTTATATAACAACTTGCTGCAGTAATAGCGTACTGTGCTCTAAGTTTTATATATAACAACTTGCTGCAGTAATAGTGTACTGTGCTCCATGTTTTAAACATATCAACTTGCTGCAGGAATAGTGTACAGTGCTCCAAGTTTTAAATATAACAACTTGCTGCAGTAATAGTTTACTGTGCTCCAAGTTTCAAATATAACAACTTGCTGCAGTAATAGCGTACTGTGCTCCAAGTTTTAAACATATCAAATTGCTGCAGTAATAGCGTACTGTGCTCCATGTTTTTAATATAGCAACTTGCTGCAGTAATAGTGTGCTGTGTTCCAAGTTTCATATATAACAACTTGCTGCAGTAATAGCGTACTGTGCTCCATGTTTTAAATATAGCAACTTGCTGCAGTAATAGTGTGCTGTGCTCCTAGTTTTATATAGAACAACTTGCTGCAGTAATAGCGTACTGTGCTCCATGTTTCAAATATAGCAACTTGCTGCAGTAATAGAGTACTGTGCTCCAGGTTTTAAATATAGCAACTTGCTGCAGTAATAGAGTACTGTGCTCCAGGTTTTAAATATAGCAACTTGCTGCAGTAATCGTGTGCAGTGCTCCAAGTTTTAAATATATCAACTTGCTGCAGTAATAGTGTACTGTGCGCCAAGTTTTAAATATAACAGCTTGCAGTAATAGTGTACTGTGCTCCAACTTTTAAATATAACAACTTGCATTAATAGTGTACTGTGCTGCAAGTTTTAATTATAACAACTTACAGTAATAGTGTACTGTGCTGTAAGTTTTAAATATAACAACTTGCAGTAATAGTGTACTGTGCTCCAAGTTTTAAATATAACAACTTGCATTAATAGTGTACTGTGCTGCAAGTTTTAATTATAACAACCTTCAGTAATAGTGTACTGTGCTGCAAGTTTTTAATATAACAACTTGCTGCAGTAATAGTGTGCTGTGCTCCTAGTTTTATATAGAACAACTTGCTGCAGTAATAGCGTACTGTGCTCCATGTTTCAAATATAGCAACTTGCTGCAGTAATAGAGTACTGTGCTCCAGGTTTTAAATATAGCAACTTGCTGCAGTAATAGAGTACTGTGCTCCAGGTTTTAAATATAGCAACTTGCTGCAGTAATCGTGTACTGTGCTTCAAGTTTTATATAAAACAACTTGCTGCAATAATAGTGTACTGTGCTCCAAGTTGCAAATATAACAACTTGCATTAATAGTGTACTGTGCTGCAAGTTTTAAATATAACAACTTCCTGCAGTAATAGCGTACTATGCTGCAAGTTTTAAATATATCTACTTGCTGCAGTAATAGTATACTGTGCTCCAAGTTTTAAATATAACAGCTTGCAGTAATAGTGTACTGTGCTCCAAGTTTTAAATATAACAACTTGCATTAATAGTGTACTGTGCTGCAAGTTTTAATTATAACAACCTTCAGTAATAGTGTACTGTGCTGCAAGTTTTTAATATAGCAACTTGCTGCAGTAATAGCGTACCGTGCTCCAAGTATTAAATATAACAACTTGCTGCAGTAATAGCGTACTGTGCTCCAAGTTTTAAATATAACAGGTTGCTGCAGTAATAGTGTACTGTGTCCTAGTTTTATACATAACAACTTGCTGCAATAATGGTGTACTGTGCTCCAAGTTTTAAAAATAACAACTTGCTGCAGTAATAGTGTACTGTGCTCCAAGTTTTAAATATAACAACTTGCTGCAGTAATAGTGTACTGTGCTCCAAGTTTTAAATATAACAACTTGCTGCAGTAATAGCGTACTGTGCTCCAAGTTTTAAATATAACAACTTGCTGCAGTAATAGTGTACTGTGCTCCAAGTTTTAAATATAACAACTTGCTGCAGTAATAGCGTACTGTGCTCCAAGTTTTAAACATATCAAATTGCTGCAGTAATAGCGTACTGTGCTCCATGTTTTTAATATAGCAACTTGCTGCAGTAATAGTGTGCTGTGTTCCAAGTTTCATATATAACAACTTGCTGCAGTAATAGCGTACTGTGCTCCATGTTTTAAATATAGCAACTTGCTGCAGTAATAGTGTGCTGTGCTCCTAGTTTTATATAGAACAACTTGCTGCAGTAATAGCGTACTGTGCTCCATGTTTTAAATATAGCAACTTGCTGCAGTAATAGAGTACTGTGCTCCAGGTTTTAAATATAGCAACTTGCTGCAGTAATAGAGTACTGTGCTCCAGGTTTTAAATATAGCAACTTGCTGCAGTAATCGTGTGCAGTGCTCCAAGTTTTAAATATATCAACTTGCTGCAGTAATAGTGTACTGTGCGCCAAGTTTTAAATATAACAGCTTGCAGTAATAGTGTACTGTGCTCCAACTTTTAAATATAACAACTTGCATTAATAGTGTACTGTGCTGCAAGTTTTAATTATAACAACTTACAGTAATAGTGTACTGTGCTGTAAGTTTTAAATATAACAACTTGCTTCAATAATAGTGTACTGTGCTTCAAGTTTTATATAAAACAACTTGCTGCAATAATAGTGTACTGTGCTCCAAGTTTCAAATATAACAACTTGCATTAATAGTGTACTGTGCTGCAAGTTTTAAATATAACAACTTCCTGCAGTAATAGCGTACTATGCTGCAAGTTTTAAATATATCTACTTGCTGCAGTAATAGTATACTGTGCTCCAAGTTTTAAATATAACAGCTTGCAGTAATAGTGTACTGTGCTCCAAGTTTTAAATATAACAACTTGCATTAATAGTGTACTGTGCTGCAAGTTTTAATTAAAACAACCTTCAGTAATAGTGTACTGTGCTGCAAGTTTTTAATATAACAACTTGCTGCAGTAATAGCGTACTGTGCTGCAAGTTTTAAATATAACAGCTGGCTGCAGTAATCGCGTACTGTGCTCCAAGTTTTAAATATAACCACTTGCTGCAGTAATAGCGTACTGTGCTGCAAGTTTTAAATATAACAGCTGGCTGCAGTAATCGCGTACTGTGCTGCAAGTTTTTAATATAACAACTTGCTGCAGTAATAGTGTACTGTGCTCCAAATTTTAAATATAATAACTTGCTGCAGTAATAGCGTACTGTGCTGCAATTTTCAAATATAACAACTTGCTGCAGTAATAGTGTACTGTGCTCCAAATTTTAAATATAATAACTTGCTGCAGTAATAGCGTACTGTGCTGCAAGTTTTAAATATAACCACTTGCTGCAGTAATAGTGTACTGTGCTCCAAATTTTAAATATAATAACTTGCTGCAGTAATAGCGTACTGTGCTGCAAGTTTTAAATATAACAACTTGCAGCAGTAATAGTGTACTGTGCTCCAAATTTTAAATATAATAACTTGCTGCAGTAATAGCGTACTGTGCACCAAGTTTTAAATATAACAACTTGCTGCACTAATAGTGTACTGTGCTGCAAGTTTTAAATATAACAGCTGGCTGCAGTAATCGCGTACTGTGCTCGAAGTTTTAAATATAACCACTTGCTGCAGTCATAGTGTACTGTGCTGCAAGTTTTAAATATAACAACTTGCTGCAGTAATAGAGTACTGTGCTGCAAGTTTTAAATATAACAACTTGCTGCAGTAATAGCGTACTCTGCTCCAAGTTTTATACATAACAACTTGCTGCAGAAATAGCGTACTGTGCTGCAAGTTTTAAATATAACAAATTGCTGCAGTAATAGCGTACTGTGCTCCAAGTTTGCAATATAACCACTTGCTGCAGTAATAGTGTACTGTGCTGCAAGTTTTAAATATAACAACTTGCTGCAGTAATAGAGTACTGTGCTGCAAGTTTTAAATATAACAACTTGCTGCAGTAATAGCGTACTGTGCTCCAAGTTTGCAATATAACCACTTGCTGCAGTAAAGTGTACTGTGCTGCAACATTTATACATAACAGCTTGCTGCAGTAATAATGTACTGTGCACCAAGTTTTATATATAACAACTTGCTGCAGTAATAGTATACTGTGATCCAAGTTTTAAATATAGCAATTTGCTGCAGTAATGGCATACTGTGCTGCAAGTTTTAAATATAGCAACTTGCTGCAGTAATAGCGTACTGTGCCCCATGTTTTAAATATAATAACTTGCTGCAGTAATAGTGTACTGTGCCCCATGTTTTAAATATAATAACTTGCTGCAGTAATAGTGTACTGTGATCCAAGTATTAAATATAACAACTTGCTGCAGTAATAGCGTACTGTGCTCCAAGTTTTAAATTTAAATACTTGCTGCAGTAATAGTGTACTGTGCTGCAAGTTTTAAATATAGCAACTTGCTGCAGTAATAGTGTACTGTGCTCCAAGTTTTAAATATAGCAACTTGCTGCAGTAATAGTGTAAGGTGCTCCAAGTTTTATATATAACAAATTGTTGCAGTAATAGTGTACTGTGCTGCAAGTTTTAAATATAGCAACTTGCTGCAGTAATAGTGTACTGTGATCCAAGTATTAAATATAACAACTTGCTGCAGTAATAGCGTACTGTGCTCCAAGTTTTAAATTTAAATACTTGCTGCAGTAATAGTGTACTGTGCTGCAAGTTTAAATATAGCAACTTGCTGCAGTAATAGTGTACTGTGCTCCAAGTTTTAAATATAGCAACTTGCTGCAGTAATAGTGCAAGGTGCTCCAAGTTGTATATATAACAAATTGTTGCAGTAATAGTGTACTGTGCTGCAAGTTTTAAATATAGCAACTTGCTGCAGTAATAGTGTACTGTGCTGCAAGTTTTAAATATAGCAACTTGCTGCAGTAATAGCGTACCGTGCTCCAAGTATTAAATATAACAACTTGCTGCAGTAATAGCGTACTGTGCTCCAAGTTTTAAATATAACATCTTGCTGCAGGATTAGTGTACTGTGCTCCAAGTTTTAAATATAACCACTTGCTGCAATAATGGTGTATTGTGCTCCAAGTTTTATAAATAACAACTTGCAGCAGTAATAGTGTACTGTGCTCCAAGTTTTAAAAATAACAACTTGCTGCAGTAATAGTGTACTGTGATCCAAGTTTTAAACATATCAACTTGCTGAAGTAATTGCGTACTGTGCTCCAAGTTTTAAATATAACAACTTTCTGCAGTAATAGTGTACTGTGCTCCAAGTTTTAAATATAACAAATTGCTGCAGTAATAGTGTACTGTGCTCCAAGTTTTAAATATAACAACTTTCTGCAGTTATAGTGTACTGTGCTCCAAGTTTTAAATATAACAACTTGCTGCAGTAATAGTGTACTGTGCTCCATGTTTTATATATAACAACTTGCTGCAGTAATAGCGTACTGTGCTCCAAGTTTTAAATATAGCAACTTGCTACACTAATAGTGTACTGTGCTGCAAGTTTTAAACATAGCAACTTGCTGCAGTAATAGTGTACTGTGCTCCAAGTTTTAATATATAACAACTTGCTGCAGTAATAGTGTACTGTGCTTCAAGTTCTAATATATAACAACTTGCTGCTGTAATGGCGTACTGTGCTCCAAGTTTTAATATATAACAACTTGCTGCAGTAATAGCGTACTGTGCCTCAAGTTTTAAAAATAACATCTTGCTGCAGTAATAGTGTACTGTGATCCAAGTTTTAAACATATCAACTTGCTGAAGTAAATGCGTACTGTGCTCCAAGTTTTAAATATAACAACGTTCTGCAGTTATAGTGTCCTGTGCTCCAAGTTTTAAATATAACAACTTGCTGCAGTAATAGTGTACTGTGCTCCAAATTTTAAATATAACAACTTGCTGCAGTAATAGTGTACTGTGCACCAAGTTTTAAATATAACAACTTGCTGAAGTAATTGCGTACTGTGCTCCAAGTTTGAAATATAACCACTTGCTGCAGTAATAGAGTACTGTGCTGCAAGTTTTATACATAACAGCTTGCTGCAGTAATAGTGTACTGTGCACCATGTTTTAAATATAACAACTTTCTGCAGTAATAGTGTACTGTGCTCCAAGTTTTAAATATAGAAACTTGCTGCAGTAATAGCGTACTCTGCTCCAAGTTTTAAATATAGCAACTTGCTGCAGTAATAGTGTACTGTGCTCTAGGTTCTTTATATAACAACTTGCTGCAGTAATAGCGTACTGTGCTCTAAGTTTTATATATAACAACTTGCTGCAGTAATAGTGTACTGTGCTCCATGTTTTAAACATATCAACTTGCTGCAGGAATAGTGTACTGTGCTCCAAGTTTTAAATATAACAGGTTGCTGCAGTAATAGTGTACTGTGTCCTAGTTTTATACATAACAACTTGCTGCAATAATGGTGTACTGTGCTCCAAGTTTTAAAAATAACAACTTGCTGCAGTAATAGTGTACTGTGCTCCAAGTTTTAAATATAACAACTTGCTGCAGTAATAGTGTACTGTGCTCCAAGTTTTAAATATAACAACTTGCTGCAGTAATAGCGTACTGTGCTCCAAGTTTTAAATATAACAACTTGCTGCAGTAATAGTGTACTGTGCTCCAAGTTTTAAATATAACAACTTGCTGCAGTAATAGCGTACTGTGCTCCAAGTTTTAAACATATCAAATTGCTGCAGTAATAGCGTACTGTGCTCCATGTTTTTAATATAGCAACTTGCTGCAGTAATAGTGTGCTGTGTTCCAAGTTTCATATATAACAACTTGCTGCAGTAATAGCGTACTGTGCTCCATGTTTTAAATATAGCAACTTGCTGCAGTAATAGTGTGCTGTGCTCCTAGTTTTATTTCGAACAACTTGCTGCAGTAATAGCGTACTGTGCTCCATGTTTTAAATATAGCAACTTGCTGCAGTAATAGAGTACTGTGCTCCAGGTTTTAAATATAGCAACTTGCTGCAGTAATAGAGTACTGTGCTCCAGGTTTTAAATATAGCAACTTGCTGCAGTAATCGTGTGCAGTGCTCCAAGTTTTAAATATATCAACTTGCTGCAGTAATAGTGTACTGTGCGCCAAGTTTTAAATATAACAGCTTGCAGTAATAGTGTACTGTGCTCCAACTTTTAAATATAACAACTTGCATTAATAGTGTACTGTGCTGCAAGTTTTAATTATAACAACTTACAGTAATAGTGTACTGTGCTGTAAGTTTTAAATATAACAACTTGCTTCAATAATAGTGTACTGTGCTTCAAGTTTTATATAAAACAACTTGCTGCAATAATAGTGTACTGTGCTCCAAGTTTCAAATATAACAACTTGCATTAATAGTGTACTGTGCTGCAAGTTTTAAATATAACAACTTCCTGCAGTAATAGCGTACTATGCTGCAAGTTTTAAATATATCTACTTGCTGCAGTAATAGTATACTGTGCTCCAAGTTTTAAATATAACAGCTTGCAGTAATAGTGTACTGTGCTCCAAGTTTTAAATATAACAACTTGCATTAATAGTGTACTGTGCTGCAAGTTTTAATTATAACAACCTTCAGTAATAGTGTACTGTGCTGCAAGTTTTTAATATAACAACTTGCTGCAGTAATAGCGTACTGTGCTGCAAGTTTTAAATATAACAGCTGGCTGCAGTAATCGCGTACTGTGCTCCAAGTTTTAAATATAACCACTTGCTGCAGTAATAGCGTACTGTGCTGCAAGTTTTAAATATAACAGCTGGCTGCAGTAATCGCGTACTGTGCTCCAAGTTTTTAATATAACAACTTGCTGCAGTAATAGTGTACTGTGCTCCAAATTTTAAATATAATAACTTGCTGCAGTAATAGCGTACTGTGCTGCAATTTTCAAATATAACAACTTGCTGCAGTAATAGTGTACTGTGCTCCAAATTTTAAATATAATAACTTGCTGCAGTAATAGCGTACTGTGCTGCAAGTTTTAAATATAACCACTTGCTGCAGTAATAGTGTACTGTGCTCCAAATTTTAAATATAATAACTTGCTGCAGTAATAGCGTACTGTGCTGCAAGTTTTAAATATTACAACTTGCAGCAGTAATAGTGTACTGTGCTCCAAATTTTAAATATAATAACTTGCTGCAGTAATAGCGTACTGTGCACCAAGTTTTAAATATAACAACTTGCTGCACTAATAGTGTACTGTGCTGCAAGTTTTAAATATAACAGCTGGCTGCAGTAATCGCGTACTGTGCTCGAAGTTTTAAATATAACCACTTGCTGCAGTCATAGTGTACTGTGCTGCAAGTTTTAAATATAACAACTTGCTGCAGTAATAGAGTACTGTGCTGCAAGTTTTAAATATAACAACTTGCTGCAGTAATAGCGTACTCTGCTCCAAGTTTTATACATAACAACTTGCTGCAGAAATAGCGTACTGTGCTGCAAGTTTTAAATATAACAAATTGCTGCAGTAATAGCGTACTGTGCTCCAAGTTTTAAATATAGCAACTTGCTGCAGTAATAGAGTACTGTGCTCCAGGTTTTAAATATAGCAACTTGCTGCAGTAATCGTGTGCAGTGCTCCAAGTTTTAAATATATCAACTTGCTGCAGTAATAGTGTACTGTGCGCCAAGTTTTAAATATAACAGCTTGCAGTAATAGTGTACTGTGCTCCAACTTTTAAATATAACAACTTGCCTTAATAGTGTACTGTGCTGCAAGTTTTAATTATAACAACTTACAGTAATAGTGTACTGTGCTGTAAGTTTTAAATATAACAACTTGCTTCAATAATAGTGTACTGTGCTTCAAGTTTTATATAAAACAACTTGCTGCAATAATAGTGTACTGTGCTCCAAGTTTCAAATATAACAACTTGCATTAATAGTGTACTGTGCTGCAAGTTTTAAATATAACAACTTCCTGCAGTAATAGCGTACTATGCTGCAAGTTTTAAATATATCTACTTGCTGCAGTAATAGTATACTGTGCTCCAAGTTTTAAATATAACAGCTTGCAGTAATAGTGTACTGTGCTCCAAGTTTTAAATATAACAACTTGCTGCAGTAATAGTGTACTGTGCTCCAAGTTTTAATTATAACAACCTTCAGTAATAGTGTACTGTGCTGCAAGTTTTAAATATAACAACTTGCAGTAATAGTGTACTGTGCTTCAAGTTTTATATAAAACAACTTGCTGCAATAATAGTGTACTGTGCTCCAAGTTTTAAATATAACAACTTGCATTAATAGTGTACTGTGCTGCAAGTGTTAAATATAGCAACTTCCTGCAGTAATAGCGTACTATGCTGCAAGTTTTAAATATAACAACTTGCTGCAGTAATAGCGTACTGTGCTCCAAGTTTTAAATATAACCACTTGCTGCAGTAATAGTGTACTGTGCTCCAAGTTTTAAATATAACCACTTGCTGCAGTAATAGTGTACTGTGCTTCAAGTTTTTAATATAACAACTTTCTGCACTAATCGCGTACAATGCACCAAGTTTTAAATATAACAACTTGCTGCAGTAATATCGTGCTGTGCTGCAAGTTTTAAATATAACAACTTGCTGCAGTAATAGTGTACTGTGCTCCAAATCTTAAATATAATAACTTGCTGCAGTAATAGCGTACTGTGCACCAAGTTTTAAATATAACAACTTGCTGCAGTAATAGCGTACTGTGCTGCAAGTTTTAAATATAACAACTTGCTGCAGTAATCGCGTACTGTGCTCGAAGTTTTAAATATAACCACTTGCTGCAGTAATAGTGTACGGTGCTCCAAGTTTTAAATATAACAACTTGCTGCAGTAATAGCGTACTGCGCTGCAAGTTTTAAATATAACAACTTGCTGCAGTAATAGTGTACTGTGCTCCAAGTTTGCAATATAACCACTTGCTGTAGTAATAGTGTACTGTGCTTCAAGTTTTATACATAACAGCTTGCTGCAGTAATAGTGTACTGTGCTGCAAGTTTTATATATAACAACTTGCTGCAGTAATAGTGTACTGTGCACCAAGTTTTAAATATAGCAACTTGCTGCAGTAATAGGGCACTGTGCACCAAGTTTTAAATATAACAACTTGCTGCAGTAATTGTGTACTGTGATCCAAGTTTTAAATATAGCAAATTGCTGCAGTAATAGCGTGCTGTGCCCCATGTTTTAAATAAAATAACTTGCTGCAGTAATAGTGTACTGTGCTCCAAGTTTTAAATTTAAATACTTGCTGCAGGAAAAGAGGACTGTGCTGCAAGATTTAAATATAACAGCTGGCTGCAGTAATAGCGTACTGTGCTCCAAGTTTTAAATATAACCACTTGCTGCAGTAATAGTGTACTGTGCTGCACGTTTTATACATAACAGCTTGCTGCAGTAATAGAGTCCTGTGATCCAAGTTTTAAATATAGCAACTTGCTGCAGTAATAGTGTTCTGTGCTGCAAGTTTTAAATATAACAACTTGCTGCAGTAATAGTGTACTGTGCTCCAAGTTTTTAATATAACAACTTGCTGCAGTAATAGCGTACTGTGCTCCAAGTTTTAAATATAACAACTTGCTGCAGTAATAGCGTACTGTGCTTCAAGTTTTAAATATAACAACTTTCTGCAGTTATAGTGTACTGTTCTCCAAGTTTTAAATATAACAAATTGCTGCAGTAATAATGTACTGTGCTCCAAGTTTCATATATAACAACTTGCTGCAGTAATAGCGTACTGTGCTCCAAGTTTTAAATATATCAACTTGCTGAAGTAATTGCGTACTGTGCTCCAAGTTTTAAATATAACAAATTTCTGCAGTTATAGTGTACTGTGCTCCAAGTTTTAAATATAACAACTTGCTGCAGTAATAGTGTACTGTGCTCCAAGTTTTATATATAACAACTTGCTGCAGTAATAGCGTACTGTGCTGCAAGTTTTAAATATGAAAACTTCCTGCAGGAATAGTGTATTGTGTTCCAAGTTTTAAAAATAACAACTTGCTACAGTAATAGTGTACTGTGCTGCAAGTTTTATATATAACAACTTGCTGCAGTAATAGTGTACTGTGCTCCAAGTTTTAATATCTAACAACTTGCTGCAGTAATAGTGTACTGTGCTCATAGTTTTAATATATAACAACTTGCTGCAGTAATGGCGTACTGTGCTCCAAGTTTTAATATATAACAACTTGCTGCAGTAATAGCGTACTGTGCTCCAAGTTTTAAAAATAACAACTTGCTGCAGTAATAGTGTACTGTGATCGAAGTATTAAACATATCAACTTGCTGAAGTAAATGCGTACTGTGCTCCAAGTTTTAAATATAACAACTTGCTGCAGTAATAGCGTACTGTGCTCCAAGTTTTAAATATAGCAACTTGCTGCAGTAATAGCGTACTGTGCTCCAAGTTTTAAATATAACAACTTGCTGCAGTAATAGTGTGCTGTGCTCCAAGTTTTATATATAACAACTTGCTGCAGTAATAGCGTACTGTGCTCCAAGTTTGAAATATAACCACTTGCTGCAGTAATAGAGTACTGTGCTGCAAGTTTTATACATAAAAGCTTGCTGCAGTAATAGTGTACTGTGCACCATGTTTTAAATATAACAACTTTCTGCAGTAATAGTGTACTGTGCTCCAAGTTTTAAATATAGAAACTTGCTGCAGTAATAGCGTACTCTGCTCCAAGTTTCAAATATAGCAACTTGCTGCAGTAATAGTTTACTGTGCTCCAAGTTTTATATATAACAACTTGCTGCAGTAATAGCGTGCTGTGCTCTAAGTTTTATATATAACAACTTGCTGCAGTAAGAGTGTACTGTGCTCCAAGTTTTGTATGAAACAACTTGCTGCAGTAATAGTGTACTGTGCTCCAAGTTTTAAATATAACAACTTGCTGCAGTAATAGTGTACTGTGCACCAAGTTTTAAATATAACAACTTGCTGCAGTAATAGTGTACTGTGCTCCATGTTTTAAATATAAGAACTTGCTGCAGTAATAGTGTACTGTGCTCCATGTTTTAAACATATCAACTTGCTGCAGGAATAGTGTACTGTGCTCCAAGTTTTAAATATAACAGCTTGCTGCAGTAATAGTGTACTGTGCTCCAAGTTTTATACATAACAACTTGCTGCAATAATGGTGTACTGTGCTCCACGTTTTAAAAATAACAACTTGCTGCAGGAATAGTGTACTGTGAGCCAAGTTTTAAACATATCAACTTGCTGCAGTAAAGTGTACTGTGCTCCAAGTTTTAAATATAACAACTTGCTGCAGTAATAGTGTACTGTGCTCCAAGTTTTAAATATAACAACTTGCTGCAGTAATAGCGTACTGTGCTCCAAGTTTTAAACATATCAAATTGCTGCAGTAATAGCGTACTGTGCTCCAAGTTTTAAATATAACAAGTTGCTGCAGTAATAGTGCACTGTGCAGCAAGTTTTATATATAACAACTTGCTGCAGTAATAGCGTACTGAGCTCCATGTTTTAAATATAGCAACTTGCTGCAGTAATAGTGTGCTGTGTTCCAAGTTTTATATATAACAACTTGCTGCAGTAATAGCGTACTGTGCTCCATGTTTTAAATATAGCAACTTGCTGCAGTAATAGTGTGCTGTGCTCCAAGTTTTATATAGAACAACTTGCTGCAGTAACAGCGTACTGTGCTCCATGTTTTAAATATAGCAACTTGCTGCAGTAATAGAGTACTGTGCTCCAGGATTTAAATATAGCAACTTGCTGCAGTAATCGTGTGCAGTGCTCCAAGTTTTAAATATATCAACTTGCTGCAGTAATAGTGTACTGTGCTCCAAGTTTTAAATATAACAGCTTGCAGTAATAGTGTACTGTGCTCCAAGTTTTAAATATAACAACTTGCATTAATAGTGTACTGTGCTGCAAGTTTTAATTATAACAACTTACAGTAATAGTGTACAGTGCTGCAAGTTTTAAATATAACAACTTGCAATAATAGTGTACTGTGCTTCAAGTTTTATATAAAACAACTTGCTGCAATAATAGTGTACTGTGCTCCAAGTTTCAAATATAACAACTTGCATTAATAGTGTACTGTGCTGCAAGTTTTAAATATGACAACTTCCTGCAGTAATAGCGTACTATGCTGCAAGTTTTAAATATATCAACTTGCTGCAGTAATAGTATACTGTGCTCCAAGTTTTAAATATAACAGCTTGCAGTAATAGTGTACTGTGCTCCAAGTTTTAAATATAACAACTTGCATTAATAGTGTACTGTGCTGCAAGTTTTAATTATAACAACTTGCAGTAATAGTGTACTGTGCTGCAAGTTTTAAATATAACAACTTGCAGTAATAGTGTACTGTGCTTCAGGTTTTATATAAAACAACTTGCTGCAATAATAGTGTACTGTGCTCCACGTTTTAAATATAACAACTTGCATTAATAGTGTACTGTGCTGCAAGTTTTAAATATAACAACTTGCAGTAATAGTGTACTGTGCTGCAAGTATTAAATATAGCAACTTCCTGCAGTAATAGCGTGCTATGCTGCAAGTTTTAAATATAACAACTTGCTGCAGTAATAGCGTACTGTGCTCCAAATATTAAATATAACCACTTGCTGCAGTAATAGTGTACTGTGCTGCAAGTTTTTAATATAACAACTTGCTGCAGTAATCGCGTACTGTGCACCAGGTTTTAAATATAACAACTTGCTGCAGTAAGATCGTACTGTGCTGCAAGTTTTAAATATAACAACTTGCTGCAGTAATAGTGTACTGTGCTCCAAATTTTAAATATAATAACTTGCTGCAGTAATAGCGTACTGTGCACCAAGTTTTAAATATAACAACTTGCTGCAGTAATAGCGTACTGTGCTCCATGTTTTAAATATAGCAACTTGCTGCAGTAATAGTGTGCTGTGTTCCAAGTTTTATATATAATAACTTGCTGCAGTAATAGTGTACTGTGCTCCAAGTTTTAAATATAACAACTTGCTGCAGTAATAGCGTACTGTGCTCCAAGTTTTAAACATATCAAATTGCTGCAGTAATAGCGTACTGTGCTCCAAGTTTTAAATATAACAAGTTGCTGCAGTAATAGTGCACTGTGCAGCAAGTTTTATATATAACAACTTGCTGCAGTAATAGCGTACTGTGCTCCATGTTTTAAATATAGCAACTTGCTGCAGTAATAGTGTGCTGTGTTCCAAGTTTTATATATAACAACTTGCTGCAGTAATAGCGTACTGTGTTCCATGTTTTAAATATAGCAACTTGCTGCAGTAATCGTGTGCTGTGCTCCAAGTTTTATATAGAACAACTTGCTGCAGTAATAGCGTACTGTGCTCCATGTTTTAAATATAGCAACTTGCTGCAGTAATAGAGTACTGTGCTCCAGGTTTTAAATATAGCAACTTGCTGCAGTAATCGTGTGCAGTGCTCCAAGTTTTAAATATATCAACTTCCTGCAGTAATAGTGTACTGTGCTCCAAGTTTTAATATATAACAACTTGCTGCAGTAATGGCGTACTGTGCTCCAAGTATTAATATATAACAACTTGCTGCAGTAATAGCGTACTGTGCTCCAAGTTTTAAATATAACAACTTTCTGCAGTAATAGTGTACTGTGCTCCAAGTTTTAAATATAGTAACTTGCTGCAGTAATAGCGTACTCTGCTCCAAGTTTTAAATATAGCAACTTGCTGCAGTAATAGTTTACTGTGCTCCAAGTTTTATATATAACAACTTGCTGCAGTAATAGCGTACTGTGCTCTAAGTTTTATATATAACAACTTGCTGCAGTAAGAGTGTACTGTGCTCCAAGTTTTGTATGAAACAACTTGCTGCAGTAATAGTGTACTGTGCTCCAAGTTTTAAATATAACAACTTGCTGCAGTAATAGTGTACTGTGCACCAAGTTTTAAATATAACAACTTGCTGCAGTAATAGTGTACTGTGCACCATGTTTTAAATATAAGAACTTGCTGCAGTAATAGTGTACTGTGCTCCATGTTTTAAATATAGCAACTTGCTGCAGTAATAGTGCACTGTGCAGCAAGTTTTATATATAACAACTTGCTGCAGTAATAGCGTACTGTGCTCCATGTTTTAAATATAGCAACTAGCTGCAGTAATAGTGTGCTGTGTTCCAAGTTTTATATATAACAACTTGCTGCAGTAATAGCGTACTGTGCTCCATGTTTTAAATATAGCAACTTGCTGCAGTAATTGTGTGCTGTGCTCCAAGTTTTATATAGAACAACTTGCTGCAGTAACAGCGTACTGTGCTCCATGTTTTAAATATAGCAACTTGCTGCAGTAATAGAGTACTGTGCTCCAGGTTTTATATATAGCAACTTGCTGCAGTAATCGTGTGCAGTGCTCCAAGTTTTAAATATATCAACTTCCTGCAGTAATAGTGTACTGTGCTCCAAGTTTTAAATATAACAGCTTGCAGTAATAGTGTACTGTGCTCCAAGTTTTAAATATAACAACTTGCATTAATAGTGTACTGTGCTGCAAGTTTTAATTATAACAACTTACAGTAATAGTGTACTGTGCTGCAAGTTTTAAATGTAACAACTTGCAGTAATAGTGTAATGTGCTTCAAGTTTTATATAAAACAACTTGCTGCAATAATAGTGTACTGTGCTCCAAGTTTCAAATATAACAACTTGCATTAATAGTGTACTGTGCTGCAAGTTTTAAATATAACAACTTCCTGCAGTAATAGCGTACTATGCTGCAAGTTTTAAATATATCAACTTGCTGCAGTAATAGTATACTGTGCTCCAAGTTTTAAATATAACAGCTTGCAGTAATAGTGTACTGTGCTCCAAGTTTTAAATATAACAACTTGCATTAATAGTGTACTGTGCTGCAAGTTTTAATTATAACAACTTACAGTAATAGTGTACTGTGCTGCAAGTTTTAAATGTAACAACTTGCAGTAATAGTGTAATGTGCTTCAAGTTTTATATAAAACAACTTGCTGCAATAATAGTGTACTGTGCTCCAAGTTTCAAATATAACAACTTGCATTAATAGTGTACTGTGCTGCAAGTTTTAAATATAACAACTTCCTGCAGTAATAGCGTACTATGCTGCAAGTTTTAAATATATCAACTTGCTGCAGTAATAGTATACTGTGCTCCAAGTTTTAAATATAACAGCTTGCAGTAATAGTGTACTGTGCTCCAAGTTTTAAATATAACAACTTGCATTAATAGTGTACTGTGCTGCAAGTTGTAATTATAACAACTTGCAGTAATAGTGTACTGTGCTGCAAGTTTCAAATATAACAACTTGCAGTAATAGTGTACTGTGCTTCAAGTTTTATATAAAACAACTTGCTGCAATAATAGTGTACTGTGCTCCAAGTTTTAAATATAACAACTTGCATTAATAGTGTACTGTGCTTCAAGTTTTAAATATAACAACTTGCAGTAATAGTGTACTGTGCTGCAAGTGTTAAATATAGCAACTTCCTGCAGTAATAGCGTACTATGCTGCAAGTTTTAAATATAACAACTTGCTGCAGTAATAGCGTACTGTGCTCCAAGTTTTAAATATAACCACTTGCTGCAGTAATAGTGTACTGTGCTGCAAGTTTTTAATATAACAACTTGCTGCAGTAATCGCGTACTGTGCACCAAGTTTTAAATATAACAACTTGCTGCAGTAATATCGTACTGTGCTGCAAGTTTTAAATATAACAACTTGCTGCAGTAAGAGTGTACTGTGCTCCAAATTTTAAATATAATAACTTGCTGCAGTAATAGCGTACTGCGCTCCATGTTTTAAATATAGCAACTTGCTGCAGTCATAGTGTGCTGTTTTCCAAGTTTTATATATAATAACTTGCTGCAGTAATAGTGTACTGTGCTCCAAGTTTTAAATATAACAACTTGCTGCAGTAATAGCGTACTGTGCTCCAAGTTTTAAACATATCAAATTGCTGCAGTAATAGCGTACTGTGCTCCAAGTTTTAAATATAACAAGTTGCTGCAGTAATAGTGCACTGTGCAGCAAGTTTTATATATAACAACTTGCTGCAGTAATAGCGTACTGTGCTCCATGTTTTAAATATATCAACTTGCTGAAGTAATTGCGTACTGTGCTCCAAGTTTTAAATATAACAAATTTCTGCAGTTATAGTGTACTGTGCTCCAAGTTTTAAATATAACAACTTGCTGCAGTAATAGTGTACTGTGCTCCAAGTTTTATATATAACAACTTGCTGCAGTAATAGCGTACTGTGCTGCAAGTTTTAAATATGAAAACTTCCTGCAGGAATAGTGTATTGTGCTCCAAGTTTTAAAAATAACAACTTGCTACAGTAATAGTGTACTGTGCTGCAAGTTTTATATATAACAACTTGCTGCAGTAATAGTGTACTGTGCTCCAAGCTTTAATATCTAACAATTTGCTGCAGTAATAGTGTACTGTGCTCCAAGTTTTAATATATAACAACTTGCTGCAGTAATGGCGTACTGTGCTCCAAGTATTAATATATAACAACTTGCTGCAGTAATAGCGTACTGTGCTCCAAGTTTTAAAAATAACAACTTGCTGCAGTAATAGTGTACTGTGATCGAAGTATTAAACATATCAACTTGCTGAAGTAAATGCGTTCTGTGCTCCAAGTTTTAAATATAACAACTTGCTGCAGTAATAGTGTACTGTGCACCAAGTTTTAAATATAACAACTTGCTGAAGAAAATGCGTACTGTGCTCCAAGTTTTAAATATAACAACTTGCTGCAGTAATAGCGTACTGTGCTCCAAGTTTCAAATATAGCAACTTGCTGCAGTAATAGTGTGCTGTGTTCCAAGTTTTATATATAACAACTTGCTGCAGTAATAGCGTACTGTGCTCCATGTTTTAAATATAGCAACTAGCTGCAGTAATAGTGTGCTGTGTTCCAAGTTTTATATATAACAACTTGCTGCAGTAATAGCGTACTGTGCTCCATGTTTTAAATATAGCAACTTGCTGCAGTAATTGTGTGCTGTGCTCCAAGTTTTATATAGAACAACTTGCTGCAGTAACAGCGTACTGTGCTCCATGTTTTAAATATAGCAACTTGCTGCAGTAATAGAGTACTGTGCTCCAGGTTTTATATATAGCAACTTGCTGCAGTAATCGTGTGCAGTGCTCCAAGTTTTAAATATATCAACTTCCTGCAGTAATAGTGTACTGTGCTCCAAGTTTTAAATATAACAGCTTGCAGTAATAGTGTACTGTGCTCCAAGTTTTAAATATAACAACTTGCATTAATAGTGTACTGTGCTGCAAGTTTTAATTATAACAACTTACAGTAATAGTGTACTGTGCTGCAAGTTTTAAATGTAACAACTTGCAGTAATAGTGTAATGTGCTTCAAGTTTTATATAAAACAACTTGCTGCAATAATAGTGTACTGTGCTCCAAGTTTCAAATATAACAACTTGCATTAATAGTGTACTGTGCTGCAAGTTTTAAATATAACAACTTCCTGCAGTAATAGCGTACTATGCTGCAAGTTTTAAATATATCAACTTGCTGCAGTAATAGTATACTGTGCTCCAAGTTTTAAATATAACAGCTTGCAGTAATAGTGTACTGTGCTCCAAGTTTTAAATATAACAACTTGCATTAATAGTGTACTGTGCTGCAAGTTTTAATTATAACAACTTACAGTAATAGTGTACTGTGCTGCAAGTTTTAAATGTAACAACTTGCAGTAATAGTGTAATGTGCTTCAAGTTTTATATAAAACAACTTGCTGCAATAATAGTGTACTGTGCTCCAAGTTTCAAATATAACAACTTGCATTAATAGTGTACTGTGCTGCAAGTTTTAAATATAACAACTTCCTGCAGTAATAGCGTACTATGCTGCAAGTTTTAAATATATCAACTTGCTGCAGTAATAGTATACTGTGCTCCAAGTTTTAAATATAACAGCTTGCAGTAATAGTGTACTGTGCTCCAAGTTTTAAATATAACAACTTGCATTAATAGTGTACTGTGCTGCAAGTTGTAATTATAACAACTTGCAGTAATAGTGTACTGTGCTGCAAGTTTCAAATATAACAACTTGCAGTAATAGTGTACTGTGCTTCAAGTTTTATATAAAACAACTTGCTGCAATAATAGTGTACTGTGCTCCAAGTTTTAAATATAACAACTTGCATTAATAGTGTACTGTGCTTCAAGTTTTAAATATAACAACTTGCAGTAATAGTGTACTGTGCTGCAAGTGTTAAATATAGCAACTTCCTGCAGTAATAGCGTACTATGCTGCAAGTTTTAAATATAACAACTTGCTGCAGTAATAGCGTACTGTGCTCCAAGTTTTAAATATAACCACTTGCTGCAGTAATAGTGTACTGTGCTGCAAGTTTTTAATATAACAACTTGCTGCAGTAATCGCGTACTGTGCACCAAGTTTTAAATATAACAACTTGCTGCAGTAATATCGTACTGTGCTGCAAGTTTTAAATATAACAACTTGCTGCAGTAAGAGTGTACTGTGCTCCAAATTTTAAATATAATAACTTGCTGCAGTAATAGCGTACTGCGCTCCATGTTTTAAATATAGCAACTTGCTGCAGTCATAGTGTGCTGTTTTCCAAGTTTTATATATAATAACTTGCTGCAGTAATAGTGTACTGTGCTCCAAGTTTTAAATATAACAACTTGCTGCAGTAATAGCGTACTGTGCTCCAAGTTTTAAACATATCAAATTGCTGCAGTAATAGCGTGCTGTGCTCCAAGTTTTAAATATAACAAGTTGCTGCAGTAATAGTGCACTGTGCAGCAAGTTTTATATATAACAACTTGCTGCAGTAATAGCGTACTGTGCTCCATGTTTTAAATATATCAACTTGCTGAAGTAATTGCGTACTGTGCTCCAAGTTTTAAATATAACAAATTTCTGCAGTTATAGTGTACTGTGCTCCAAGTTTTAAATATAACAACTTGCTGCAGTAATAGTGTACTGTGCTCCAAGTTTTATATATAACAACTTGCTGCAGTAATAGCGTACTGTGCTGCAAGTTTTAAATATGAAAACTTCCTGCAGGAATAGTGTATTGTGCTCCAAGTTTTAAAAATAACAACTTGCTACAGTAATAGTGTACTGTGCTGCAAGTTTTATAGATAACAACTTGCTGCAGTAATAGTGTACTGTGCTCCAAGCTTTAATATCTAACAATTTGCTGCAGTAATAGTGTACTGTGCTCCAAGTTTTAATATATAACAACTTGCTGCAGTAATGGCGTACTGTGCTCCAAGTATTAATATATAACAACTTGCTGCAGTAATAGCGTACTGTGCTCCAAGTTTTAAAAATAACAACTTGCTGCAGTAATAGTGTACTGTGATCGAAGTATTAAACATATCAACTTGCTGAAGTAAATGCGTTCTGTGCTCCAAGTTTTAAATATAACAACTTGCTGCAGTAATAGTGTACTGTGCACCAAGTTTTAAATATAACAACTTGCTGAAGAAAATGCGTACTGTGCTCCAAGTTTTAAATATAACAACTTGCTGCAGTAATAGCGTACTGTGCTCCAAGTTTCAAATATAGCAACTTGCTGCAGTAATAGCGTACTGTGCTCCAAGTTTTAAATATAACAACTTGCTGCAGTAATAGTGTGCTGTGCTCCAAGTTTTATATATAACAACTTGCTGCAGTAATAGCGTACTGTGCTCCAAGTTTGAAATATAACCACTTGCTGGAGTAATAGAGTACTGTGCTGCAATTTTATACATAACAGCTTGCTGCAGTAATAGTGTACTGTGCACCATGTTTTAAATATAACAACTTTCTGCAGTAATAGTGTACTGTGCTCCAAGTTTTAAATATAGAAACTTGCTGCAGTAATAGCGTACTCTGCTCCAAGTTTTAAATATAGCAACTTGCTGCAGTAATAGTTTACTGTGCTCCAAGTTTTATATATAACAACTTGCTGCAGTAATAGCGTACTGTGCTCTAAGTTTTATATATAACAACTTGCTGCAGTAAGAGTGTACTGTGCTCCAAGTTTTGTATGAAACAACTTGCTGCAGTAATAGTGTACTGTGCTCCAAGTTTTAAATATAACAACTTGCTGCAGTAATAGTGTACTGTGCACCAAGTTTTAAATATAACAACTTGCTGCAGTAATAGTGTACTGTGCACCATGTTTTAAATATAAGAACTTGCTGCAGTAATAGTGTACTGTGCTCCATGTTTTAAATATAGCAACTTGCTGCAGTAATAGTGCACTGTGCAGCAAGTTTTATATATAACAACTTGCTGCAGTAATAGCGTACTGTGCTCCATGTTTTAAATATAGCAACTAGCTGCAGTAATAGTGTGCTGTGTTCCAAGTTTTATATATAACAACTTGCTGCAGTAATAGCGTACTGTGCTCCATGTTTTAAATATAGCAACTTGCTGCAGTAATTGTGTGCTGTGCTCCAAGTTTTATATAGAACAACTTGCTGCAGTAACAGCGTACTGTGCTCCATGTTTTAAATATAGCAACTTGCTGCAGTAATAGAGTACTGTGCTCCAGGTTTTATATATAGCAACTTGCTGCAGTAATCGTGTGCAGTGCTCCAAGTTTTAAATATATCAACTTGCTGCAGTAATAGTGTACTGTGCTCCAAGTTTTAAATATAAACAGCTTGCAGTAATAGTGTACTGTGCTCCAAGTTTTAAATATAACAACTAGCATTAATAGTGTACTGTGCTGCAAGTTTTAATTATAACAACTTACAGTAATAGTGCACTGTGCTGCAAGTTTCAAATATAACAACTTGCATTAATAGTGTACAGTGCTGCATTTTTTAAATATAACAACTTGCTGCAGTAATAGCGTACTGTGCTCCATGTTTTAAATATAGCAACTTGCTGCAGTAATAGTGTGCTGTGTTCCAAGTTTTATATATAACAACTTGCTGCAGTAATAGCGTACTGTGCTCCATGTTTTAAATATAGCAACTTGCTGCAGTAATAGCGTACTGTGCTCCAAGTTTTAAATATAACAACTTGCTGCAGTAATAGTGTGCTGTGCTCCAAGTTTTATATATAACAACTTGCTGCAGTAATAGCGTACTGTGCTCCATGTTTGAAATATAACCATTTGCTGCAGTAATAGAGAACTGTGCTGCAAGTTTTATACATAACAGCTTGCTGCAGTAATAGTGTACTGTGCACCATGTTTTAAATCTAACAACTTTCTGCAGTAATAGTGTACTGTGCTCCAAGTTTTAAATATAGAAACTTGCTGCAGTAATAGCGTACTGTGCTCTAAGTTTTATATATACCAAATTGCTGCAGTAAGAGTGTACTGTGCTCCAAGTTTTGTATGAAACAACTTGCTGCAGTAATAGTGTACTGTGCTCCAAGTTTTAAATATAACAACTTGCTGCAGTAATAGTGTACTGTGCACCAAGTTTTAAATATAGCAACTTGCTGCAGTAATAGTGTACTGTGCTCCATGTTTTAAATATAAGAACTTGTTGCAGTAATAGTGTGCTGTGCTCCATGTTTTAAACATATCAACTTGCTGCAGGAATAGTGTACTGTGCTCCAAGTTTTAAATATAACTGCTTGCTGCAGTAATAGTGTACTGTGCTCAAAGTTTTATACATAACAACTTTCTGCAATAATGGTGTACTGTGCTCCAAGTTTTAAAAATAACAACTTGCTGCAGTAATAGTGCACTGTGATCCAAGTTTTAAACATATCAACTTGCTGCAGTAATAGTGTACTGTGCTCCAAGTTTTAAAAATAACAACTTGCTGCAGTAATAGTGCACTGTGATCCAAGTTTTAAACATATCAACTTGCTGCAGTAATAGTGTACTGTGCAGCAAGTTTTATATATAACAACTTGCTGCAGTAATAGCGTACTGTGCTCCATGTTTTAAATATAGCAACTTGCTGCATTAATAGTGTGCTGTGTTCCAAGTTTTATATATCACAACTTGCTGCAGTAATAGCGTACTGTGCTCCATGTTTTAAATATAGCAACTTGCTGCAGTAATAGTGTGCTGTGCTCCAAGTTTTATATAGAACAACTTGCTGCAGTAATAGCGTACTGTGCTCCATGTTTTAAATATAGCAACTTGCTGCAGTAATAGCGTACTGTGCTCCATGTTTTAAATATAGCAACTTGCTGCAGTAATCGTGTGCAGTGCTCCAAGTTTTAAATATATCAACTTGCTGCAGTAATAGTGTACTGTGCTCCAAGTTTTAAATATAACAGCTTGCAGTAATAGTGTACTGTGCTCCAAGTTTTAAATTTAACAACTTGCATTAATAGTGTACTGTGCTGCAAGTTTTAATTATAACAACTTACAGTAATAGTGTACTGTGCTGCAAGTTTTAAATATAACAATTTGCAGTAATAGTGTACTGTGCTTCAAGTTTTATATAAAACAACTTGCTGCAATAATAGTGCACTGTGCTCCAAGTTTCGAATATAACAACTTGCATTAATAGTGTACTGTGCTGCAAGTTTTAAATATAACAACTTCCTGCAGTAATAGCGTACTATGCTGCAAGTTTTAAATATATCAACTTGCTGCAGTAATAGCATACTGTGCTCCAAGTTTTAAATATAACAGCTTGCAGTAATAGTGTACTGTGCACCAAGTATTAAATATAACAACTTCCATTAATAGTGTACTGTGCTGCAAGTTTTAATTATAACAACTTGCAGTAATAGTGTACTGTGCTGCAAGTTTTAAATATAACAACTTGCAGTAATAGTGTACTGTGCATCAAGTTTTATGTAAAACAACTTGCTGCAATAATAGTGTACTGTGCTCCAAGTATTAAATATAACAACTTGCATTAATAGTGTACTGTGCTGCAAGTTTTAAATATAACAACTTGAAGTAATAGTGTACTGTGCTGCAAGTGTTAAATATAGCAACTTCCTGCAGTAATAGCGTACCATGCTGCAGTTTTAAATATAACCACTTGCTGCAGTAATAGTGTACTGTGCTGCAAGTTTTTAATATAACAACTTGCTGCAGTAATCGCGTACTGTGCACCAAGTTTTAAATATAACAACTTGCTGCAGTAATATCGTACTGTGCTGCAAGTTTTAAATATAACAACTTGCTGCAGTAATAGTGTACTGTGCTCCAAATTTTAAATATAATAACTTGCTGCAGTAATAGCGTACTGCGCACCAAGTTTTAAATATAACAACTTGCTGCAGTAATAGTGTACGGTGCTCCAAGTTTTAAATATAACAACTTGCTGCAGTAATAGCGTACTGTGCTGCAAGTTTTAAATATAACAACTTGCTGCAGTAATAGTGTACTGTGCTCCAAGTTTGCAATATAACCACTTGCTGTAGTAATAGTGTACTGTGCTTCAGGTTTTATACATAACAGCTTACTGCAGTAATAGTGTACTGTGCTGCAAGTTTTATATATAACAACTTGCTGCAGTAATAGTGTACTGTGCACCAAGTTTTAAATATAGCAACTTGCTGCAGCAATAGTGCACTGTGCACCAAGTTTTATATATAACAACTTGCTGCAGTAATTGTGTACAGTGATCCAAGTTTTAAATATAGCAAATTGCTGCAGTAATAGCGTGCTGTGCCCCATGTTTTAAATAAAATAACTTGCTGCAGTAATAGTGTACTGTGCTCCAAGTTTTAAATTTAAATACTTGCTGCAGGAATAGCGGACTGTGCTGCTAGATTTAAATATAACAGCTGGCTGCAGTAATAGCGTACTGTGCTCCAAGTTTTAAATATAACCACTTGCTGCAGTAATAGTGTACTGTGCTGCACGTTTTATACATAACAACTTGCTGCAGTAATAGAGTCCTGTGATCCAAGTTTTAAATATAGTAACTTGCTGCAGTAATAGTGTTCTGTGCTGCAAGTTTTAAATATAACAACTTGCTGCAGTAATATGTGTACTGTGCTCCAAGTTTTTAATATAACAACTTGCTGCAGTAATAGCGTACTGTGCTCCATGTTTTAAATATAACAAATTTCTGCAGTAATAGCGTACTGTGCTCCAAGTTTTAAATATAACAACTTGCTGCAGTAATAGTGTACTGTGCTTCAAGTTTTATATAAAACAACTTGCTGCAATAATAGTGTACTGTGCTCCAAGTTTTAAATATAAAACTTGCTGCAGTAATAGTGTACTGTGCTCCAAGTTTTAAATATAACAACTTGCATTAATAGTGTACTGTGCTGCACGTTTTAAATATAACAACTTGCAGTAATAGTGTACTGTGCTGCAGTTTTAAATACAGCAACTTGCTGCAGTAATACCGTACTATGCTGCAAGTTTAAAATATAACAACTTGCTGCAGTAATAGTGTACTGTGATCCAAGTTTTAAACATATCAACTTGCTGAAGTAATTGCGTACTGTGCTCCAAGTTTTATATATAACAACTTGCTGCAGTAATAGCGTACTGTGCTCCAAGTTTTTAATATATCAACTTGCTGAAGTAATTGCGTACTGTGCTCCAAGTTTTAAATATAACAAATTTCTGCAGTTATAGTGTAGTGTGCTCCAAGTTTTAAATATAACAACTTGCTGCAGTTATAGTGTACTGTGCTCCAAGCTTTATATATAACAACTTGCTGCAGTAATAGCGTACTGTGCTGCAAGTTTTAAATATGACAACTTCCTGCAGGAATAGTGTATTGTGCTCCAAGTTGTAAAAATAACAACTTGCTACAGTAATAGTGTACTGTGCTGCAAGTTTTATATATAACAACTTGCTGCAGTAATAGTGTACTGTGCTCCAAGTTTTAATATCTAACAACTTACTGCAGTAATAGTGTACTGTGCTCCATGTTTTAAAATATAACAACTTGCTGCAGTAATGGCGTACTGTGCTCCAAGTTTTAACATATAACAACTTGCTGCAGTAATAGCGTACTGCGCTCCAAGTTTTAAAAATAACAACTTGCTGCAGTAATAGTGTACTATGATCCAAGTATTAAACATATCAACTTGCTGAAGTAAATGCGTACTGTGCTCCAAGTTTTAAATATAACAACTTTCTGCAGTTATAGTGTACTGTGCTCCAAGCTTTAAATATAACAACTTGCTGCAGTAATAGTGTACTGTGCTCCAAGTTTTAAACATAACAACTTGCTGCAGTAATAGTGTACTGTGCACCAAGTTTTAAATATAACAACTTGCTGAAGTAAATGCGTACTGTGCTCCAAGTTTTAAATATAACAACTTGCTGCAGTAATAGCGTACTGTGCTCCAAGTTTTAAATCTAACAACTTGCTGCAGTAATAGTGTGCTGTGCTCCAAGTTTTAGATATAACAACTTGCTGCAGTAATAGCGTACTGTGCTCCAATTTGAAATATAACCACATGCTGCAGTAATAGTGTACTGTGCTGCAGGTTTTATACATAACAGCTTGCTGCAGTAATAGTGAACTGTGCACCATGTTTTAAATATAGCAACTTGCTGCAGTAATAGTGTAAGTTGCTCCAAGTTTTATATATAACAAATTGTTGCAGTAATAGTGTACTGTGCTGCAAGTTTTAAATATAGCAACTTGCTGCAGTAATAGTGTACTATGCTGCAAGTTTTAAATATAGCAACTTGCTGCAGTAGTAGTGTACTGTGCTGCAAGTTTTAAATATAACAACTTGCTGCACTAATAGTGTTCTGTGCTGCAAGTTTTAAATATAACAACTTGCTGCAGTAATAGTGTACTGTGCTCCAAGTTTTAAATATAACAACTTGCTGCAGTAATAGCGTACTGTGCTCCAAGATTTAAATTTAAATACTTGCTGGAGTAATAGCGTACTGTGCTCCAAGTTTTAAATATAACATCTTGCTGCAGGAATAGTGTACTGTGCTCCAAGTTTTAAATATAACAACTTGCTGCAGTAATAGTGTACTGTGCTCCAAGTTTTATATATATCAACTTGCTGCAATAATGGTGTATTGTGCTCCAAGTTTTAAAAATAACAACTTGCTGCAGTAATAGTGTACTGTGATCCAAGTTTTAAACATATCAACTTGCTGAAGTTATTGCGTACTGTGCTCCAAGTTTTAAATATATCAACTTGCTGAAGTAATTGCGTACTGTGCTCCAAGTTTTAAATATAACAACTTGCATTAATAGTGTACTGTGCTGCAAGTTTTAAATATAACAACTTGCAGTAATAGTGTACTGTGCTGCAAGTGTTAAATATAGCAACTTCCTGCAGTAATAGCGTACTGTGCTCCAAGTTTTAAAAATAACCACTTGCTGCAGTAATAGTGTACTGTGCTGCAAGTTTTTAATATAACAACTTGCTGCAGTAATCGCGTACTGTGCACCAAGTTTTAAATATAACAACTTGCTGCAGTAATATCGTACTGTGCTGCAAGTTTTAAATATAACAACTTGCTGCAGTAATAGTGTACTGTGCTCCAAATTTTAAATATAATAACTTGCTGCAGTAATAGCGTGCTGTGCACCAAGTTTTAAATATAACAACTTGCTGCAGTAATAGCGTACTGTGCTGCAAGTTTTAAATATAACAACTTGCTGCAGTAATCGCGTACTGTGTTAGAAGTTTTAAATATAACCACTTGCTGCAGTAATAGTGTACGGTGCTCCAAGTTTTAAATATAACAGCTTGCTGCAGTAATAGCGTACTGTGCTGCAAGTTTTAAATATAACAACTTGCTGCAGTAATAGTGTACTGTGCTCCAAGTTTGCAATATAACCACTTGCTGTAGTAATAGTGTACTGTGCTTCAAGTTTTATACATAACAGCTTGCTGCAGTAATAGTGTACTGTGCTGCAAGTTTTATATATAACAACTTGCTGCAGTAATAGTGCACTGTGCACCAAGTTTTATATATAACAACTTGCTGCAGTAATTGTGTACTGTGATCCAAGTTTTAAATGTAGCAAATTGCTGCAGTAATAGCGTGCTGTGCCCCATGTTTTAAAGAAAATAACTTGCTGCAGTAATAGTGTACTGTGCTCCAAGTTTTAAATTTAAATTATTGCTGCAGGAATAGCTGACTGTGCTGCAAGATTAAAATATAACAGCTGGCTGCAGTAATAGCGTACTGTGCTCCAAGTTTTAAATATAACCACTTGCTGCAGTAATAGTGTACTGTGCGGCACGTTTTATACATAGCAACTTGCTGCAGTAATAGAGTCCTGTGATCCAAGTTTTAAATATAGTAACTTGCTGCAGTAATAGTGTTCTGTGCTGCAAGTTTTAAATATAACAACTTGCTGCAGGAATAGTGTACTGTGCTCCAAGTTTTTAATATAACAACTTGCTGCAGTAATAGCGTACTGTGCTCCATGTTTTAAATATAACAACTTTCTGCAGTAATAGCGTACTGTGCTCCAAGTTTTAAATATAACAGCTTGCTGCAGTAATAGTGTACTGTGCTTCAAGTTTTATATAAAACAACTTGCTGCAATAATAGTGTACTGTGCTCCAAGTTTTAAATACAAAACTTGCTGCAGTAATAGTGTACTGTGCACCAAGTTTTAAATATAACAACTTGCATTAATAGTGTACTGTGCTGCAAGTTTTAAATATAACAACTTGCAGTAATAGTTTACTGTGCTGCAGTTTTAAATACAGCAACTTGCTGCAGTAATATCGTACTATGCTGCAAGTTTAAAATATAACAACTTGCTGCAGTAATAGTGTACTGTGATCCAAGTTTTAAACATATCAACTTGCTGAAGTAATTGCGTACTGTGCTCCAAGTTTTAAATATATCAACTTGCTGAAGTAATTGCGTACTGTGCTCCAAGTTTTAAATATAACAACTTTCTGCAGTTATAGTGTACCGTTCTCCAAGTTTTAAATATAACAAATTGCTGCAGTAATAGTGTACTGTGCTCCAAGTTTTATATATAACAACTTGCTGCAGTAATAGCGGACTGTGCTCCAAGTTTTAAATATATCAACTTGCTGAAGTAATTGCGTACTGTGCTCCAAGTTTTAAATATAACAAATTTCTGCAGTTATAGTGTAGTGTGCTCCAAGTTTTAAATATAACAACTTGCTGCAGTAATAGTGTACTGTGCTCCAAGTTTTATATATAACAACTTGCTGCAGTAATAGCGTACTGTGCTGCAAGTTTTAAATATGACAACTTCCTGCAGGAATAGTGCATTGTGCTCCAAGTTTTAAAAATAACAACTTGCTACAGTAATAGTGTACTGTGCTGCAAGTTTTATATATAACAACTTGCTGCAGTAATAGTGTACTGTGCTCCAAGTTTTAATATCTAACAACTTGCTGCAGTAATAGTGTACTGTGCTCCAAGTTTTAATATATAACAACTTGTTGCAGTAATAGCGTACTATGATCCAAGTATTAAACATATCAACTTGCTGAAGTAAATGCGTACTGTGCTCCAAGTTTTAAATATAACAACTTTCTGCAGTTATAGTGTACTGTGCTCCAAGCTTTAAAAATAACAACTTGCTGCAGTAATAGTGTACTGTGCTCCAAGTTTTAAATTTAAATACTTGCTGGAGTAATAACGTACTGTGCTCCAAGTTTTAAATATAACAACTTGATGCAGTAATAGTGTGCTGTGCTCCAAGTTTTAGATATAACAACTTGCTGCAGTAATAGCGTACTGTGCTCCAAGTTTGAAATATAACCACATGCTGCAGTAATAGTGTACTGTGCTGCAGGTTTTATACATAACAGCTTGCTGCAGTAATAGTGTACTGTGCACCATGTTTTAAATATAGCAACTTGCTGCAGTAATAGTGTAAGGTGTTCCAAGTTTTATATATAACATATTGTTGCAGTAATAGTGTACTGTGCTGCACGTTTTAAATATAGCAACTTGCTGCAGTAGTAGTGTACTGTGCTGCAAGTTTTAAATATAGCAACTTGCTGCAGTAGTAGTGTACTGTGCTGCAAGTTTTAAATATAGCAACTTGCTGCAGTAATAGCGTACTCTGCTCCAAGTATTAAATATAACAACTTGCTGCAGTAATAGCGTACTGTGCTCCAAGTTTTAAATAAAACAACTTGCTGCAGTAATAGTGTTCTGTGCTGCAAGTTTTAAATATAACAACTTGCTGCAGTAATAGTGTACTGTGCTCCAAGTTTTAAATATAACAACTTGCTGCAGTAATAGCGTACTGTGCTCCAAGATTAAAAGTTAAATACTTGCTGGAGTAATAGCGTACTGTGCTCCAAGTTTTAAATATAACATCTTCCTGCAGGAATAGTGTACTGTGCTCCAAGTTTTAAATATAACAACTTGCTGCAGTAATAGTGTACTGTGCTCCAAGTTTTATATATAACAACTTGCTGCAATAATGGTGTATTGTGCTCCAAGTTTTAAAAATAACAACTTGCTGCAGTAATAGTGTACTGTGATCCAAGTTTTAAACATATCAACTTGCGGAAGTTATTGCATACTGTGCTCCAAGTTTTAAATATATCATCTTGCTGAAGTAATTGCGTACTGTGCTCCAAGTTTTAAATATAACAACTTTCTGCAGTAATAGTGTACTGTGCACCAAGTTTTAAATATAACAACTTGCTGAAGTAAATGCGTACTGTGCTCCAAGTTTTATATATAACAACTTGCTGCAGTAATAGTGTACTATGCTCCAAGTTTTATATATAACAACTTGCTGCAGTAATAGCGTACTGTGTTCCAAGTTTTAAATATAACAACTTTCTGCACTTATAGTGTACTGTGCTCCAAGTTTTAAATATAACAACTTGCTGCAGTAATAGTGTACTGTGCTCCATGTTTTATATATGACAACTTGCTGCAGGAATAGTGTACTGTGCTCCAAGTTTTAAAAATAACAACTTGCTACAGTAATAGTGTACTGTGCTGCAAGTTTTATATATAACAACTTGCTGCAGTAAGAGTGTACTGTGCTCCAAGATTTAATATATAACAACTTGCTGCAGTAATAGTGTACTGTGCTCCAAGTTCTAATGTATAAAAACTTGCTGCTGTAATGGCGTACTGTGCTCCAAGTTTTAATATATAACAACTTGCTGCAGTAATAGCGTACTGTGCTCCAAGTTTCAAAAATAACAACTTGCTGCAGTAATAGTGTACTGTGATCCACGTTTTAAGCATATCAACTTGCTGAAGTAAATGCGTACTGTGCTCCAAGTTTTAAATATAACAAATTTCTGCAGTTATAGTGTCCTGTGCTCCAAGTTTTAAATATAACAACTTGCTGCAGTAATAGTGTACTGTGCTCCAAGTTTTAAATATAACAACTTGCTGCAGTAATAGTGTACTGTGCACCAAGTTTTAAATATAACAACTTGCTGAAGTAATTGCGTACTGTGCTCCAAGTTTTAAATATAACAACTTGCTGCAGTAATAGCGTACTGTGCACCAAGTTTTAAATATAACAACTTGCTGCAGTAAGAGTGTACTGTGCTCCAAGTTTTAAATATAACAACTTGTTGCAGTAATAGCGTACTGTGCTCCAAGTTTTAAATATAACAACTTGTTGCAGTAATAGCGTACTGTGCACCAAGTTTTGAATATAACAACTTGCTGCAGTAAGAGTGTACTGTGCTCCAAGATTTAAATATAACAACTTGCTGCAGTAATAGTGTACTGTGCACAAATTTTTAAATATAGCAACTTGCTGCAGTAATAGTGTACTGTGCACACTGTTTTAAATATAACAACTTGCTGCAGTGATAGTGTACTGTGTTCCAAGTTTTAAATATAACAACTTGCTGCACTAATAGTGTACTGTGCTCCAAGTTTTAAATATAACAACTTGCTGCAGTAATAGTGTACTGTGCTCCAAGTTTTAAATATACCAACTTGCTGCAGTAATAGTGTACTGTGCATCAAGTTTTAAATATAGCAACTTGCTGCAGTAATAGTGTACTGTGCTCCATGTTTTAAATATAAGAACTTGCTGCAGTAATAGTGTACTGTGCTCCAAGTTTTAATCATATCAACTTGCTGCAGCAATCACGTACTGTGCTCCAAGTTTTAAATACAACCACTTGCTGCAGTAATAGCGTACTGTGCTGCAAGTTTTAAATATAACAGCTGGCTGCAGTAATCGCGTACTGTGCTCCAAGTTTTAAATATAACAACTTGCAGTAATAGTGTACTGTGCTCCAAGTTTTCAATATAGCAAATTGCTCCAGTAATAGTGTACTGTGCTCCAAGTTTTAAATATAACAACTTGCTGCAATAATAGTGTACTGTGCACCAAGTTTTATACATAACAACTTGCTGCTAGGATAGTGTACTGTGCTCCAAGTTTTAAATATAACAACTTGCTGCAATAATAGTGTACTTTGCTCCAAGTTTTAAATATATCATCTTGCTGCAGTAATAGCGTACGGTGCTCCAAGTTTTAAATATAGCAACTTGCTGCAATAATGGTGTACTGTGCTCCAAGTGTTATGTATAGCAACTTGCTGCAGTAATAGCGTACTGTGCTCCAAGTTTTAAATATAGCAACTTGCTGCAGTAATAGCGTACTGTGCTCCAAGTTTTAAATATAGCAAATTGCTGAAGTAATAGCGTACTGTGCTCCAATTTTTAAATATAACAACTTGCTGCAGTAATAGTGTACTGTGCTCCAAGTTTTAAATATAACAACTTGCTGCAGTAATAACGTACTGTGATCCAAGTTTTAAATATAGCAATTTGCTGCAGTAATAGTGTACTGTGCTCCAAATTTTAAATATAACAACTTGCTGCAGTAATAGTGTACTGTGCACCAAGTTTTAAATATAGCAACTTGCTGCAGTAATAGTGTACTGTGCTCCAAGTTTTAAATATAACAACTTGCTGCAGTAATAGTGTACTGTGCTCCAATTTTATACATATCAACTTGCTGCAGTAATAGTGTACTGTGCTCCCAGTTTTAAATATAACAACTTGCTGCAGTAATAGTGTACTGTGCTCCAAGTTTTAAATATAACAACTTGCTGCAGTAAGAGTGTACTGTGCTCCAAGTTTTAAATATAACAACTTGTTTCAGTAATAGCGTACTGTGCTCCAAGTTTAAAATATAACAACTTGTTGCAGTAATAGCGTACTGTGCACCAAGTTTTAAATATAACAACTTGCTGCAGTAAGAGTGTACTGTGCTCCAAGTTTTAAATATAACAACTTGCTGCAGTAATAGTGTACTGTGCACAAAGTTTTAAATATAGCAACTTGCTGCAGTAATAGTGTACTGTGCACAAAGTTTTAAATATAACAACTTGCTGCAGTGATAGTGTACTGTGCTCCAAGTGTTAAATATAACAACTTGCTGCACTAATAGTGTACTGTGCACCAAGTTTTAAATATAACAACTTGCTGAAGGAAATGCGTACTGTGCTCCAAGTTTTAAATATAACAACTTGCTGCAGTAATAGCGTACTGTGCTCCAAGTTTTAAATATAACAACTTGCTGCAGTAATAGTGTGCTGTGCTCCAAGTTTTAGATATAACAACTTGCTGCAGTAATAGCGTACTGTGCTCCAAGTTTGAAATATAACCACATGCTGCTGTAATAGTGTACTGTGCACCATGTTTTAAATATAGCAACTTGCTGCAGTAATAGTGTAAGGTGCTCCAAGTTTTATAGATAACAAATTGTTGCAGTAATAGTGTACTGTGCTGCAAGTTTTAAATATAGCAACTTGCTGCAGTAATAGTGTACTGTGCTGCAAGTTTTAAATATAGCAACTTGCTGCAGTAGTAGTGTACTGTGCTGCAAGTTTTAAATATAGCAACTTGCTGCAGTAATAGCGTACACTGCTCCAAGTATTAAATATAACAACTTGCTGCAGTAATAGCGTACTGTGCTCCAAGTTTTAAATATAACAACTTGCTGCAGTAATAGTGTTCTGTGCTGCAAGTTTTAAATATAACAACTTGCTGCAGTAATAGTGTACTGTGCTCCAAGTTTTAAATATAACAACTTGCTGCAGTAATAGCGTACTGTGCTCCAGGATTTAAATTTAAATACTTGCTGGAGTAATAGCGTACTGTGCTCCAAGTTTTAAATATAACAACTTGATGCAGTAATAGTGTGCTGTGCTCCAAGTTTTAGATATAACAACTTGCTGCAGTAATAGCGTACTGTGCTCCAAGTTTGAAATATAACCACATGCGGCAGTAATAGTGTACTGTGCTGCAGGTTTTATACATAACAGCTTGCTGCAGTAATAGTGTACTGTGCACCATGTTTTAAATATAGCAACTTGCTGCAGTAATAGTGTAAGGTGCTCCAAGTTTTATATATAACAAATTGTTGCAGTAATAGTGTACTGTGCTGCAAGTTTTAAATATAGCAACTTGCTGCAGTAATAGTGTACTGTGCTGCAAGTTTTAAATATAGCAACTTTCTGCAGTAGTAGTGTACAGTGCTGCAAGTTTTAAATATAGCAACTTGCTGCAGTAATAGCGTACTCTGCTCCAAGTATTAAATATAACAACTTGCTGCAGTAATAGCGTACTGTGCTCCAAGTTTTAAATAAAACAACTTGCTGCAGTAATAGTGTTCTGTGCTGCAAGTTTTAAATATAACAACTTGCTGCAGTAATAGTGTACTGTGCTCCAAGTTTTAAATATAACAACTTGCTGCAGTAATAGCATACTGTGCTCCAAGATTTAAATTTAAATACTTGCTGCAGTAATAGCGTACTGTGCTCCAAGTTTTAAATATAACATCTTCCTGCAGGAATAGTGTACTGTGCTCCAAGTTTTAAATATAACAACTTGCTGCAGTAATAGTGTACTGTGCTCCAAGTTTTATATATAACAACTTGCTGCAATAATGGTGTACTGTGCTCCAAGTTTTAAATATAACAACTTTCTGCAGTAATAGTGTACTGTGCTCCAAGTTTTAAATATAACAAATTGCTGCAGTAATAGTGTACTGTGCTCCAAGTTTTATATATAACAACTTGCTGCAGTAATAGTGTACTATGCTCCAAGTTTTATATATAACAACTTGCTGCAGTAATAGCGTACTGTGTTCCAAGTTTTAAATATAACAACTTTCTGCAGTTATAGTGTACTGTGCTCCAAGTTTTAAATATCACAACTTGTTGCAGTAATAGTGTACTGTGCTCCATGTTTTATATATAACAACTTGCTGCAGTAAGAGCGTACTGTGCTGCAAGTTTTAAATATGACAACTTGCTGCAGGAATAGTGTACTGTGCTCCAAGTTTTAAAAATAACAACTTGCTACAGTAATAGTGTACTGTGCTGCAAGTTTTATATATAACAACTTGCTGCAGTAATAGTGTACTGTGCTCCAAGATTTAATATATAACAACTTGCTGCAGTAATAGTGTACTGTGCTCCAAGTTCTAATATATAACAACTTGCTGCTGTAATGGCGTACTGTGCTCCAAGTTTTAATATATAACAACTTGCTGCAGTAATAGCGTACTGTGCTCCAAGTTTCAAAAATAACAACTTGCTGCAGTAATAGTGTACTGTGATCCACGTTTTAAGCATATCAACTTGCTGAAGTAAATGCGTACTGTGCTCCAAGTTTTAAATATAACAACTTTCTGCAGTTATAGTGTCCTGTGCTCCAAGTTTTAAATATAACAACTTGCTGCAGTAATAGTGTACTGTGCTCCAAGTTTTAAATATAACAAATTGCTGCAGTAATAGCGTACTGTGATCCAAGTTTTAAATATAGCAATTTGCTGCAGTAATAGTGTACTGTGCTCCAAATTTTAAATATAACAACTTGCTGCAGTAATAGTGTACTGTGCACCAAGTTTTAAATATAGCAACTTGCTGCAGTAATAGTGTACTGTGCTCCAAGTTTTAAATATAACAACTTGCTGCAGTAATAGTGTACTGTGCTCCAATTTTATACATATCAACTTGCTGCAGTAATAGTGTACTGTGCTCCAAGTTTTAAATATCACAACTTGCTGCAGTAATAGTGTACTGTGCTCCAAGTTTTAAATATAACAACTTGTTGCAGTAATAGCGTACTGTGCTCCAAGTTTTAAATATAACAACTTGCTGCAGTAATAGCGTACTGTGCACCAAGTTTTAAATATAACAACTTGCTGCAGTAAGAGTGTACTGTGCTCCAAGTTTTAAATATAACAACTTGTTTCAGTAATAGCGTACTGTGCTCCAAGTTTTAAATATAACAACTTGCTGCAGTAATAGTGTACTGTGCACAAAGTTTTAAATATAGCAACTTGCTGCAGTAATAGTGTACTGTGCACAAAGTTTTAAATATAACAACTTGCTGCAGTGATAGTGTACTGTGCTCCAAGTGTTAAATATAACAACTTGCTGCACTAATAGTGTACTGTGCTCCAAGTTTTAAATATAACAACTTGCTGCAGTAATAGTGTACTGTGCTCAAAGTTTTAAATATAACAACTTGCTGCAGTAATATTGTACTGTGCACCAAGTTTTAAATATAGCAACTTGCTGCAGTAATAGTGTACTGTGCTCCATGTTTTAAATATAAGAACTTGCTGCAGTAATAGTGTACTGTGCTCCAAGTTAAAAACATATCAACTTGCTGCTGTAATCGCGTACTGTGCTCCAAGTTTTAATATATAACAACTTGTTGCAGTAATAGCGTACTGTGCTCCAAGTTTTAAAAATAACAACTTGCTGCAGTAATAGTGTACTATGATCCAAGTATTAAACATATCAACTTGCTGAAGTAAATGCGTACTGTGCTCCAAGTTTTAAATATAACAACTTGCTGCAGTAATAGTGTTCTGTGCTGCAAGTTTTTAATATAACAACTTGCTGCAGTAATAGTGTACTGTGCTCCAAGTTTTAAAAATAACAACTTGCTGCAGTAATAGTGTACTGTGCTCCAAGATTTAAATTTAAATACTTGCTGCAGTAATAGTGTACTGTGCTGCAGGTTTTATACAGAACAGCTTGCTGCAGTAATAGTGTACTGTGCACCATGTTTTAAATATAGCAACTTGCTGCAGTAAGAGTGTAAGGTGCTCCAAGTTTTATATATAACAAATTGTTGCAGTAATAGTGTACTGTGCTGCAAGTTTTAAATATAGCAACTTGCTGCAGTAATAGTGTACTGTGCTGCAAGTTTTAAAAATAGCAACTTGCTGCAGTAGTAGTGTACTGTGCTGCAAGTTTTAAATATAGCAACTTGCTGCAATAATGGTGTATTGTGCTCCAAGTTTTAAAAATAACAACTTGCTGCAGTAATAGTGTACTGTGATCCAAGTTTTAAACATATCAACTTGCTGAAGTTATTGCGTACTGTGCTCCAAGTTTTAAATATATCAACTTGCTGAAGTAATTGCGTACTGTGCTCCAAGTTTTAAATATAACAACTTGCATTAATAGTGTACTGTGCTGCAAGTTTTAAATATAACAACTTGCAGTAATAGTGTACTGTGCTGCAAGTGTTAAATATAGCAACTTCCTGCAGTAATAGCGTACTATGCTGCAAGTTTTAAATATAACAACTTGCTGCAGTAATAGCGTACTGTGCTCCAAGTTTTAAATATAACCACTTGCTGCAGTAATAGTGTACTGTGCTGCAAGTTTTTAATATAACAACTTGCTGCAGTAATCGCGTACTGTGCACCAAGTTTTAAATATAACAACTTGCTGCAGTAATATCATACTGTGCTGCAAGATTTAAATATAACAACTTGCTGCAGTAATAGTGTACTGTGCTCCAAATTTTAAATATAATAACTTGCTGCAGTAATAGCGTGCTGTGCACCAAGTTTTAAATATAACAACTTGCTGCAGTAATAGCGTACTGTGCTGCAAGTTTTAAATATAACAACTTGCTGCAGTAATCGCGTACTGTGTTAGAAGTTTTAAATATAACCACTTGCTGCAGTAATAGTGTACGGTGCTCCAAGTTTTAAATATAACAGCTTGCTGCAGTAATAGCGTACTGTGCTGCAAGTTTTAAATATAACAACTTGCTGCAGTAATAGTGTACTGTGCTCCAAGTTTGCAATATAACCACTTGCTGTAGTAATAGTGTACTGTGCTTCAAGTTTTATACATAACAGCTTGCTGCAGTAATAGTGTACTGTGCTGCAAGTTTTATATATAACAACTTGCTGCAGTAATAGTGCACTGTGCACCAAGTTTTATATATAACAACTTGCTGCAGTAATTGTGTACTGTGATCCAAGTTTTAAATGTAGCAAATTGCTGCAGTAATAGCGTGCTGTGCCCCATGTTTTAAAGAAAATAACTTGCTGCAGTAATAGTGTACTGTGCTCCAAGTTTTAAATTTAAATTATTGCTGCAGGAATAGCGGACTGTGCTGCAAGATTAAAATATAACAGCTGGCTGCAGTAATAGCGTACTGTGCTCCAAGTTTTAAATATAACCACTTGCTGCAGTAATAGTGTACTGTGCTGCACGTTTTATACATAGCAACTTGCTGCAGTAATAGAGTCCTGTGATCCAAGTTTTAAATATAGTAACTTGCTGCAGTAATAGTGTTCTGTGCTGCAAGTTTTAAATATAACAACTTGCTGCAGGAATAGTGTACTGTGCTCCAAGTTTTTAATATAACAACTTGCTGCAGTAATAGCGTACTGTGCTCCATGTTTTAAATATAACAACTTTCTGCAGTAATAGCGTACTGTGCTCCAAGTTTTAAATATAACAGCTTGCTGCAGTAATAGTGTACTGTGCTTCAAGTTTTATATAAAACAACTTGCTGCAATAATAGTGTACTGTGCTCCAAGTTTTAAATACAAAACTTGCTGCAGTAATAGTGTACTGTGCTCCAAGTTTTAAATATAACAACTTGCATTAATAGTGTACTGTGCTGCAAGTTTTAAATATAACAACTTGCAGTAATAGTTTACTGTGCTGCAGTTTTAAATACAGCAACTTGCTGCAGTAATATCGTACTATGCTGCAAGTTTAAAATATAACAACTTGCTGCAGTAATAGTGTACTGTGATCCAAGTTTTAAACATATCAACTTGCTGAAGTAATTGCGTACTGTGCTCCAAGTTTTAAATATATCAACTTGCTGAAGTAATTGCGTACTGTGCTCCAAGTTTTAAATATAACAACTTTCTGCAGTTATAGTGTACCGTTCTCCAAGTTTTAAATATAACAAATTGCTGCAGTAATAGTGTACTGTGCTCCAAGTTTTATATATAACAACTTGCTGCAGTAATAGCGGATTGTGCTCCAAGTTTTAAATATATCAACTTGCTGAAGTAATTGCGTACTGTGCTCCAAGTTTTAAATATAACAAATTTCTGCAGTTATAGTGTAGTGTGCTCCAAGTTTTAAATATAACAACTTGCTGCAGTAATAGTGTACTGTGCTCCAAGTTTTATATATAACAACTTGCTGCAGTAATAGCGTACTGTGCTGCAAGTTTTAAATATGACAACATCCTGCAGGAATAGTGCATTGTGCTCCAAGTTTTAAAAATAACAACTTGCTACAGTAATAGTGTACTGTGCTGCAAGTTTTATATATAACAACTTGCTGCAGTAATAGTGTACTGTGCTCCAAGTTTTAATATCTAACAACTTGCTGCAGTAATAGTGTACTGTGCTCCAAGTTTTAATATATAACAACTTGTTGCAGTAATAGCGTACTGTGCTCCAAGTTTTAAAAATAACAACTTGCTGCAGTAATAGTGTACTATGATCCAAGTATTAAACATATCAACTTGCTGAAGTAAATGCGTACTGTGCTCCAAGTTTTAAATATAACAACTTTCTGCAGTTATAGTGTACTGTGCTCCAAGCTTTAAATATAACAACTTGCTGCAGTAATAGTGTACTGTGCTCCAAGTTTTAAATTTAAATACTTGCTGGAGTAATAACGTACTGTGCTCCAAGTTTTAAATATAACAACTTGATGCAGTAATAGTGTGCTGTGCTCCAAGTTTTAGATATAACAACTTGCTGCAGTAATAGCGTACTGTGCTCCAAGTTTGAAATATAACCACATGCTGCAGTAATAGTGTACTGTGCTGCAGGTTTTATACATAACAGCTTGCTGCAGTAATAGTGTACTGTGCACCATGTTTTAAATATAGCAACTTGCTGCAGTAATAGTGTAAGGTGTTCCAAGTTTTATATATAACAAATTGTTGCAGTAATAGTGTACTGTGCTGCAAGTTTTAAATATAGCAACTTGCTGCAGTAATAGTGTACTGTGCTGCAAGTTTTAAATATAGCAACTTGCTGCAGTAGTAGTGTACTGTGCTGCAAGTTTTAAATATAGCAACTTGCTGCAGTAATAGCGTACTCTGCTCCAAGTATTAAATATAACAACTTGCTGCAGTAATACCGTACTGTGCTCCAAGTTTTAAATAAAACAACTTGCTGCAGTAATAGTGTTCTGTGCTGCAAGTTTTAAATATAACAACTTGCTGCAGTAATAGTGTACTGTGCTCCAAGTTTTAAATATAACAACTTGCTGCAGTAATAGCGTACTGTGCTCCAAGATTTAAATTTAAATACTTGCTGGAGTAATAGCGTACTGTGCTCCAAGTTTTAAATATAACATCTTCCTGCAGGAATAGTGTACTGTGCTCCAAGTTTTAAATATAACAACTTGCTGCAGTAATAGTGTACTGTGCTCCAAGTTTTATATATAACAACTTGCTGCAATAATGGTGTATTGTGCTCCAAGTTTTAAAAATAACAACTTGCTGCAGTAATAGTGTACTGTGATCCAAGTTTTAAACATATCAACTTGCGGAAGTTATTGCATACTGTGCTCCAAGTTTTAAATATATCATCTTGCTGAAGTAATTGCGTACTGTGCTCCAAGTTTTAAATATAACAACTTGCTGCAATAATAGTGTACTGTGCACCAAGTTTTATACATAACAACTTGCTGCTAGGATAGTGTACTGTGCTCCAAGTTTTAAATATAACAACTTGCTGCAATAATAGTGTACTTTGCTCCAAGTTTTAAATATATCATCTTGCTGCAGTAATAGCGTACTGTGCTCCAAGTTTTAAATATAGCAACTTGCTGCAATAATGGTGTACTGTGCTCCAAGTGTTAAGTATAGCAACTTGCTGCAGTAATAGCGTACTGTGCTCCAAGTTTTAAATATAGCAACTTGCTGCAGTAATAGCGTACTGTGCTCCAAGTTTTAAATATAGCAAATTGCTGAAGTAATAGCGTACTGTGCTCCAAGTTTTAAATATAACAACTTGCTGCAGTAATAGTGTACTGTGCTCCAAGTTTTAAATATAACAACTTGCTGCAGTAATAACGTACTGTGATCCAAGTTTTAAATATAGCAATTTGCTGCAGTAATAGTGTACTGTGCTCCAAATTTTAAATATAACAAGTTGCTGCAGTAATAGTGTACTGTGCACCAAGTTTTAAATATAGCAACTTGCTGCAGTAATAGTGTACTGTGCTCCAAGTTTTAAATATAACAACTTGCTGCAGTAATAGTGTACTGTGCTCCAATTTTATACATATCAACTTGCTGCAGTAATAGTGTACTGTGCTCCCAGTTTTAAATATAACAACTTGCTGCAGTAATAGTGTACTGTGCTCCAAGTTTTAAATATAACAACTTGCTGCAGTAAGAGTGTACTGTGCTCCAAGTTTTAAATATAACAACTTGTTTCAGTAATAGCGTACTGTGCTCCAAGTTTAAAATATAACAACTTGTTGCAGTAATAGCGTACTGTGCACCAAGTTTTAAATATAACAACTTGCTGCAGTAAGAGTGTACTGTGCTCCAAGTTTTAAATATAACAACTTGCTGCAGTAATAGTGTACTGTGCACAAAGTTTTAAATATAGCAACTTGCTGCAGTAATAGTGTACTGTGCACAAAGTTTTAAATATAACAACTTGCTGCAGTGATAGTGTACTGTGCTCCAAGTGTTAAATATAACAACTTGCTGCACTAATAGTGTACTGTGCTCCAAGTTTTAAATATAACAACTTGCTGCAGTAATAGTGTACTGTGCTCAAAGTTTTAAATATAACAACTTGCTGCAGTAATAGTGTACTGTGCACCAAGTTTTAAATATAGCAACTTGCTGCAGTAATAGTGTACTGTGCTCCATGTTTTAAATATAAGAACTTGCTGCAGTAATAGTGTACTGTGCTCCAAGTTTTAAACATATCAACTTGCTGCAGTAATCGCGTACTGTGCTCCAAGTTTTAATATATAACAACTTGTTGCAGTAATAGCGTACTGTGCTCCAAGTTTTAAAAATAACAACTTGCTGCAGTAATAGTGTACTATGATCCAAGTATTAAACATATCAACTTGCTGAAGTAAATGCGTACTGTGCTCCAAGTTTAAAATATAACAACTTTCTGCAGTTATAGTGTACTGTGCTCCAAGCTTTAAATATAACAACTTGCTGCAGTAATAGTGTACTGTGCTCCAAGTTTTAAACATAACAACTTGCTGCAGTAATAGTGTACTGTGCACCAAGTTTTAAATATAACAACTTGCTGAAGGAAATGCGTACTGTGCTCCAAGTTTTAAATATAACAACTTGCTGCAGTAATAGCGTACTGTGCTCCAAGTTTTAAATATAACAACATGCTGCAGTAATAGTGTGCTGTGCTCCAAGTTTTAGATATAACAACTTGCTGCAGTAATAGCGTACTGTGCTCCAAGTTTGAAATATAACCACATGCTGCTGTAATAGTGTAAGGTGCTCCAAGTTTTATATATAACAAATTGTTGCAGTAATAGTGTACTGTGCTGCAAGTTTTAAATATAGCAACTTGCTGCAGTAATAGTGTACTGTGCTGCAAGTTTTAAATATAGCAACTTGCTGCAGTAGTAGTGTACTGTGCTGCAAGTTTTAAATATAGCAACTTGCTGCAGTAATAGCGTACTCTGCTCCAAGTATTAAATATAACAACTTGCTGCAGTAATAGCGTACTGTGCTCCAAGTTTTAAATATAACAACTTGCTGCAGTAATAGTGTTCTGTGCTGCAAGTTTTAAATATAACAACTTGCTGCAGTAATAGTGTACTGTGCTCCAAGTTTTAAATATAACAACTTGCTGCAGTAATAGCGTACTGTGCTCCAGGATTTAAATTTAAATACTTGCTGGAGTAATAGCGTACTGTGCTCCAAGTTTTAAATATAACAACTTGATGCAGTAATAGTGTGCTGTGCTCCAAGTTTTAGATATAACAACTTGCTGCAGTAATAGCGTACTGTGCTCCAAGTTTGAAATATAACCACATGCGGCAGTAATAGTGTACTGTGCTGCAGGTTTTATACATAACAGCTTGCTGCAGTAATAGTGTACTGTGCACCATGTTTTAAATATAGCAACTTGCTGCAGTAATAGTGTAAGGTGCTCCAAGTTTTATATATAACAAATTGTTGCAGTAATAGTGTACTGTGCTGCAAGTTTTAAATATAGCAACTTGCTGCAGTAATAGTGTACTGTGCTGCAAGTTTTAAATATAGCAACTTTCTGCAGTAGTAGTGTACAGTGCTGCAAGTTTTAAATGTAGCAACTTGCTGCAGTAATAGCGTACTCTGCTCCAAGTATTAAATATAACAACTTGCTGCAGTAATAGCGTACTGTGCTCCAAGTTTTAAATAAAACAACTTGCTGCAGTAATAGTGTTCTGTGCTGCAAGTTTTAAATATAACAACTTGCTGCAGTAATAGTGTACTGTGCTCCAAGTTTTAAATATAACAACTTGCTGCAGTAATAGCGTACTGTGCTCCAAGATTTAAATTTAAATACTTGCTGCAGTAATAGCGTACTGTGCTCCAAGTTTTAAATATAACATCTTCCTGCAGGAATAGTGTACTGTGCTCCAAGTTTTAAATATAACAACTTGCTGCAGTAATAGTGTACTGTGCTCCAAGTTTTATATATAACAACTTGCTGCAATAATGGTGTATTGTGCTCCAAGTTTTAAAAATAACAACTTGCTGCAGTAATAGTGTACTGTGATCCAAGTTTTAAACATATCAACTTGCGGAAGTTATTGCGTACTGTGCTCCAAGTTTTAAATATATCATCTTGCTGAAGTAATTGTGTACTGTGCTCCAAGTTTTAAATATAACAACTTTCTGCAGTAATAGTGTACTGTGCTCCAAGTTTTAAATATAACAAATTGCTGCAGTAATAGTGTACTGTGCTCCAAGTTTTATATATAACAACTTGCTGCAGTAATAGTGTACTATGCTCCAAGTTTTATATATAACAACTTGCTGCAGTAATAGCGTACTGTGTTCCAAGTTTTAAATATAACAACTTTCTGCAGTTATAGTGTACTGTGCTCCAAGTTTTAAATATCACAACTTGTTGCAGTAATAGTGTACTGTGCTCCATGTTTTATATATAACAACTTGCTGCAGTAAGAGCGTACTGTGCTGCAAGTTTTAAATATGACAACTTGCTGCAGGAATAGTGTACTGTGCTCCAAGTTTTAAAAATAACAACTTGCTACAGTAATAGTGTACTGTGCTGCAAGTTTTATATAAAACAACTTGCTGCAGTAATAGTGTACTGTGCTCCAAGATTTAATATATAACAACTTGCTGCAGTAATAGTGTACTGTGCTCCAAGTTCTAATATATAACAACTTGCTGCTGTAATGGCGTACTGTGCTCCAAGTTTTAATATATAACAACTTGCTGCAGTAATAGCGTACTGTGCTCCAAGTTTCAAAAATAACAACTTGCTGCAGTAATAGTGTACTGTGATCCACGTTTTAAGCATATCAACTTGCTGAAGTAAATGCGTACTGTGCTCCAAGTTTTAAATATAACAACTTTCTGCAGTTATAGTGTCCTGTGCTCCAAGTTTTAAATATAACAACTTGCTGCAGTAATAGTGTACTGTGCTCCAAGTTTTAAATATAACAACTTGCTGCAGTAATAGCGTACTGTGATCCAAGTTTTAAATATAGCAATTTGCTGCAGTAATAGTGTACTGTGCTCCAAATTTTAAATATAACAACTTGCTGCAGTAATAGTGTACTGTGCACCAAGTTTTAAATATAGCAACTTGCTGCAGTAATAGTGTACTGTGCTCCAAGTTTTAAATATAACAACTTGCTGCAGTAATAGTGTACTGTGCTCCAATTTTATACATATCAACTTGCTGCAGTAATAGTGTACTGTGCTCCAAGTTTTAAATATCACAACTTGCTGCAGTAATAGTGTACTGTGCTCCAAGTTTTAAATATAACAACTTGTTGCAGTAATAGCGTACTGTGCTCCAAGTTTTAAATATAACAACTTGCTGCAGTAATAGCGTACTGTGCACCAAGTTTTAAATATAACAACTTGCTGCAGTAAGAGTGTACTGTGCTCCAAGTTTTAAATATAACAACTTGTTTCAGTAATAGCGTACTGTGCTCCAAGTTTAAAATATAACAACTTGTTGCAGTAATAGCATACTGTGCACCAAGTTTTAAATATAACAACTTGCTGCAGTAAGAGTGTACTGTGCTCCAAGTTTTAAATATAACAACTTGCTGCAGTAATAGTGTACTGTGCACAAAGTTTTAAATATAGCAACTTGCTGCAGTAATAGTGTACTGTGCACAAAGTTTTAAATATAACAACTTGCTGCAGTGATAGTGTACTGTGCTCCAAGTGTTAAATATAACAACTTGCTGCACTAATAGTGTACTGTGCTCCAAGTTTTAAATATAACAACTTGCTGCAGTAATAGCGTACTGTGCTCAAAGTTTTAAATATAACAACTTGCTGCAGTAATATTGTACTGTGCACCAAGTTTTAAATATAGCAACTTGCTGCAGTAATAGTGTACTGTGCTCCATGTTTTAAATATAAGAACTTGCTGCAGTAATAGTGTACTGTGCTCCAAGTTAAAAACATATCAACTTGCTGCAGTAATCGCGTACTGTGCTCCAAGTTTTAATATATAACAACTTTTTGCAGTAATAGCGTACTGTGCTCCAAGTTTTAAAAATAACAACTTGCTGCAGTAATAGTGTACTATGATCCAAGTATTAAACATATCACCTTGCTGAAGTAAATGCGTACTGTGCTCCAAGTTTTAAATATAACAACTTGCTGCAGTAATAGTGTTCTGTGCTGCAAGTTTTTAATATAACAACTTGCTGCAGTAATAGTGTACTGTGCTCCAAGTTTTAAAAATAACAACTTGCTGCAGTAATAGTGTACTGTGCTCCAAGATTTAAATTTAAATACTTGCTGCAGTAATAGTGTACTGTGCTGCAGGTTTTATACATAACAGCTTGCTGCAGTAATAGTGTACTGTGCACCATGTTTTAAATATAGCAACTTGCTGCAGTAATAGTGTAAGGTGCTCCAAGTTTTATATATAACAAATTGTTGCAGTAATAGTGTACTGTGCTGCAAGTTTTAAATATAGCAACTTGCTGCAGTAATAGTGTACTGTGCTGCAAGTTTTAAAAATAGCAACTTGCTGCAGTAGTAGTGTACTGTGCTGCAAGTTTTAAATATAGCAACTTGCTGCAGTAATAGCGTACTCTGCTCCAAGTATTAAATATAACAACTTGCTGCAGTAATAGCGTACTGTGCTCCAAGTTTTAAATAAAACAACTTGCTGCAGTAATAGTGTTCTGTGCTGCAAGTTTTAAATATAACAACTTGCTGCAGTAATAGTGTACTGTGCTCCAAGTTTTAAATATAAGAAATTGCTGCAGTTATAGTGTACTGTGCTCCAAGTTTTATATATAATAACTTGCTGCAGTAATAGTGTACTATGCTCCAAGTTTTATATATAACAACTTGCTGCAGTAATAGCGTACTGTGTTCCAAGTTTTAAATATAACAACTTTCTGCAGTTATAGTGTACTGTGCTCCAAGTTTTAAATATAACAACTTGTTGCAGTAATAGTGTACTGTGCTCCAAGTTTTAAATATAACAACTTGCTGCAGTAATAGTGTACTGTGCACCAAGTTTTAAATATAGCAACTTGCTGCAGTAATAGTGTACTGTGCTCCATGTTTTAAATATAAGAACTTGCTGCAGTAATCGCGTACTGTGCTCCAAGTTTTAAATACAACCACTTGCTGCAGTAATAGCGTACTGTGCTGCAAGTTTTAAATATAACAGCAGCCTGCAGTAATCGCTTACTGTGCTCCAAGTTTTAAATATAACAACTTCCTGCAGTAATAGTGTACTGTGCTCCAAATTTTAAATATAATAACTTGCTGCAGTAATAGCCTACTGTGCTCCAAGTTTTAAATATAACAACTTGCAGTAATAGTGTACTGTGCTCCAAGTTTTCATTATAGCAAAATGCTCCAGTAATAGTGTACTGGGCTCCAAATTTTAAATATAACAACTTGCTGCAATAATAGTGTACTGTGCACAAAGTTTTATACATAACAACTTGCTGCTAGGATAGTGCACTGTGCTCCAAGTTTTAAATATAACAACTTGCTGCAATAATAGTGTAGTTTGCTCCAAGCTTTAAATATATCAGCTTGCTGCAGTAATAGTGTACTGTGCTCCAAGTTTTAAATATAGCAACTTGCTGCAGTAATAGCGTACTGTGCTCCAAGTTTTAAATATAGCAACTTGCTGCAGTAATAGCGTACTGTGCTCCAAGTTTTAAATATAAGAACTTGCTGCAGTAATAGTGTACTGTGCTCCAAGTTTTAAACATATCAACTTGCTGCAGGAATAGTGTACTGTGCTCCAAGTTTAAAATATAACAGCTTGCTGCAGTAATAGTGTACTGTGCTCCAAGTTTTATACATAACAACTTGCTGCAATAATGGTGTACTGTGCTCCAAGTTTTAAAAATAACAACTTGCTGCAGTAATAGTGCACTGTGATCCAAGTTTTAAACATATCAAATTGCTGCAGTAATAGTGTACTGTGCTCCAAGTTTTAAATATAGCAGCTTGCTGCAGTAATAGTGTCCTGTGCTCCAAGTTTTAAATATAACAACTTGCTGCAGTAATAGTGTACTGTGCTCCAAGTTTTAAATATAACAACTTGCTGCAGTAATAGTGTACTGTGCACCAAGTTTTAAATATAACAACTTGCTGAAGTAAATGCGTACTGTGCTCCAAGTTTTAAATATAACAACTTGCTGCAGTAATAGCGTACTGTGCACCAAGTTTTAAATATAACAACTTGCTGCAGTAAGAGTGTACTGTGCTCCAAGTTTTAAATATAACAACTTGTTGCAGTAATAGCGTACTGTGCTCCAAGTTTTAAATATAACAACTTGTTGCAGTAATAGCGTACTGTGCACCAAATTTTAAATATAACAACTTGCTGCAGTAAGAGTGTACTGTGCTCCAAGATTTAAATATAACAACTTGCTGCAGTAATAGTGTACTGTGCACAAATTTTTAAATATAGCAACTTGCTGCAGTAATAGTGTACTGTGCACAAAGTTTTAAATATAACAACTTGCTGCAGTGATAGTGTACTGTGTTCCAAGTTTTAAATATAACAACTTGCTGCACTAATAGTGTACTGTGCTCCAAGTTTTAAATATAACAACTTGCTGCAGTAATAGTGTACTGTGCTCCAAGTTTTAAATATACCAACTTGCTGCAGTAATAGTGTACTGTGCATCAAGTTTTAAATATAGCAACTTGCTGCAGTAATAGTGTACTGTGCTCCATGTTTTAAATATAAGAACTTGCTGCAGTAATAGTGTACTGTGCTCCAAGTTTTAAACATATCAACTTGCTGCAGCAATCGCGTACTGTGCTCCAAGTTTTAAATACAACCACTTGCTGCAGTAATAGCGTACTGTGCTGCAAGGTTTAAATATAACAGCTGGCTGCAGTAATCCTGTACTGTGCTCCAAGTTTTAAATATAACAACTTGCAGTAATAGTGTACTGTGCTCCAAGTTTTCAATATAGCAAATTGCTCCAGTAATAGTGTACTGTGCTCCAAGTTTTAAATATAACAACTTGCTGCAATAATAGTGTACTGTGCACCAAGTTTTATACATAACAACTTGCTGCTAGGATAGTGTACTGTGCTCCAAGTTTTAAATATAACAACTTGCTGCAATAATAGTGTACTTTGCTCCAAGTTTTAAATATATCATCTTGCTGCAGTAATAGCGTACTGTGCTCCAAGTTTTAAACATAGCAACTTGCTGCAATAATGGTGTACTGTGCTCCAAGTGTTAAATATAGCAACTTGCTGCAGTAATAGCGTACTGTGCTCCAAGTTTTAAATATAGCAACTTGCTGCAGTAATAGCGTACTGTGCACCAAGTTTTAAATATAACAACTTGCTGCAGTAAGAGTGTACTGTGCTCCAAGTTTTAAATATAACAACTTGTTGCAGTAATAGTGTACTGTGCACAAAGTTTTAAATATAGCAACTTGCTGCAGTAATAGTGTACTGTGCACAAAGTTTTAAATATAACAACTTGCTGCAGTGATAGTGTACTGTGCTCCAAGTGTTAAATATAACAACTTGCTGCACTAATAGTGTACTGTGCTCCAAGTTTTAAATATAACAACTTGCTGCAGTAATAGTGTACTGTGCTCCAAGTTTTAAATATAACAACTTGCTGCAGTAATAGTGTACTGTGCAGCAAGTTTTAAATATAGCAACTTGCTTCAGTAATAGAGTACTGTGCTCCATGTTTTAAATATAAGAACTTGCTGCAGTAATAGTGTACTGTGCTCCAAGTTTTAAACATATCAACTTGCTGCAGTAATCGCGTACTGTGCTCCAAGTTTTAAATACAACCACTTGCTGCAGTAATAGCGTACTGTGCTGCAAGTTTTAAATATAACAGCTGGCTGCAGTAATCGCGTACTGTGCTCCAAGTTTTAAATATAACAACTTCCTTCAGTAATAGTGTACTGTGCTCCAAATTTTAAATATAATAACTTGCTGCAGTAATAGCCTACTGTGCTCCAAGTTTTAAATATAACAACTTGCAGTAATAGTGTACTGTGCTCCAAGTTTTCAATATAGCAAATTGCTCCAGTAATAGTGTACTGTGCTCCAAGTTTTAAATATAACAACTTGCTGCAATAATAGTGTACTGTGCACCAAGTTTTATACATAACAACTTCCTGCTAGGATAGTGTACTGTGCTCCAAGTTTTAAATATAACAACTTGCTGCAATAATAGTGTAGTTTGCTCCAAGCTTTAAATATATCAGCTTGCTGCAGTAATAGTGTACTGTGCTCCAAGTTTTAAATATAAGAACTTGCTGCAGTAAGAGTGTACTGTGCTCCAGGTTTTAAATATAACAACTTGTTGCAGTAATAGTGTACTGTGCTCCAAGTTTTAAATATAGCAACTTGCTGCAATAATGGTGTACTGTGCTCCAAGTGTTAAATATAGCAACTTGCTGCAGTAATAACGTACTGTGCTCCAAGTTTTAAATATAGCAACTTGCTGCAGTAATAGCGTACTGTGCTCCAAGTTTTAAATATAGCAAATTGCTGAAGTAATAGCGTACTGTGCTCCAAGTTTTCAATATAACAACTTGCTGCAGTAATAGTGTACTGTGCTCCAAGTTTGAAATATAACAACTTGCTGCAGTAATAGCGTACTGTGATCCAAGTTTTAAATATAGCAATTTGCTGCAGTAATAGTGTACTGTGCTCCAAATTTTAAATATAACAACTTGCTGCAGTAATAGTGTACTGTGCACCAAGTTTTAAATATAGCAACTTGCTGCAGTAATAGTGTACTGTGCTCCAAGTTTTAAATATAACAACTTGCTGCAGTAATAGTGTACTGTGCTCCAATTTTATACATATCAACTTGCTGCAGTAATAGTGTACTGTGCTCCACGTTTTAAATATAACAACTTTCTGCAGTAATAGTGTACTGTGCTCCAAGTTTTAAATATAACAACTTGTTGCAGTAATAGCGTACTGTGCACCAAATTTTAAATATAACAACTTGCTGCAGTAAGAGTGTACTGTGCTCCAAGATTTAAATATAACAACTTGCTGCAGTAATAGTGTACTGTGCACAAATTTTTAAATATAGCAACTTGCTGCAGTAATAGTGTACTGTGCACAAAGTTTTAAATATAACAACTTGCTGCAGTGATAGTGTACTGTGTTCCAAGTTTTAAATATAACAACGTGCTGCACTAATAGTGTACTGTGCTGCAAGTTTCAAATATAACAACTTGCTGCAGTAATAGTGTACTGTGCATCAAGTTTTAAATATAGCAACTTGCTGCAGTAATAGTGTACTGTGCTCCATGTTTTAAATATAAGAACTTGCTGCAGTAATAGTGTACTGTGCTCCAAGTTTTAAACATATCAACTTGCTGCAGCAATCGCGTACTGTGCTCCAAGTTTTAAATACAACCACTTGCTGCAGTAATAGCGTACTGTGCTGCAAGGTTTAAATATAACAGCTGGCTGCAGTAATCCTGTACTGTGCTCCAAGTTTTAAATATAACAACTTGCAGTAATAGTGTACTGTGCTCCAAGTTTTCAATATAGCAAATTGCTCCAGTAATAGTGTACTGTGCTCCAAGTTTTAAATATAACAACTTGCTGCAATAATAGTGTACTTTGCTCCAAGTTTTAAATATATCATCTTGCTGCAGTAATAGCGTACTGTGCTCCAAGTTTAAAACATAGCAACTTGCTGCAATAATGGTGTAGTGTGCTCCAAGTGTTAAATATAACAACTTGCTGCAGTAATAGCGTACTGTGCACCAAGTTTTAAATATAACAACTTGCTGCAGTAAGAGTGTACTGTGCTCCAAGTTTTAAATATAACAACTTGTTTCAGTAATAGCGTACTGTGCTCCAAGTTTAAAATATAACAACTTGTTGCAGTAATAGCGTACTGTGCACCAAGTTTTAAATATAACAACTTGCTGCAGTAAGAGTGTACTGTGCTCCAAGTTTTAAATATAACAACTTGTTGCAGTAATAGTGTACTGTGCACAAAGTTTTAAATATAGCAACTTGCTGCAGTAATAGTGTACTGTGCACAAAGTTTTAAATATAACAACTTGCTGCAGTGATAGTGTACTGTGCTCCAAGTGTTAATTTAACAACTTGCTGCACTAATAGTGTACTGTGCTCCAAGTTTTAAATATGACAACTTGCTGCAGTAATAGTGTACTGTGCTCCAAGTTTTAAATATAACAACTTGCTGCAGTAATAGTGTACTGTGCACCAAGTTTTAAATATAGCAACTTGCTGCAGTAATAGTGTACTGTGCTCCATGTTTTAAATATAAGAACTTGCTGCAGTAATCGCGTACTGTGCTCCAAGTTTTAAATACAACCACTTGCTGCAGTAATAGCGTACTGTGCTGCAAGTTTTAAATATAACAGCTGGCTGCAGTAATCGCGTACTGTGCTCCAAGTTTTAAATATAACAACTTCCTGCAGTAATAGTGTACTGTGCTCCAAATTTTAAATATAATAACTTGCTGCAGTAATAGCCTACTGTGCTCCAAGTTTTAAATATAACAACTTGCAGTAATAGTGTACTGTGCTCCAAGTTTTCAATATAGCAAATTGCTCCAGTAATAGTGTACTGTGCTCCAAGTTTTAAATATAACAACTTGCTGCAATAATAGTGTACTGTGCACCAAGTTTTATACATAACAACTTCCTGCTAGGATAGTGTACTGTGCTCCAAGTTTTAAATATAACAACTTGCTGCAATAATAGTGTAGTTTGCTCCAAGCTTTAAATATATCAGCTTGCTGCAGTAATAGTGTACTGTGCTCCAAGTTTTAAATATAAGAACTTGCTCCAGTAATAGTGTACTGTGCTCCAAGTTTTAAATATAGCAACTTGCTGCAGTAATAGCGTACTGTGCTCCAAGTTTTCAATATAGCAACTTGCTGCAGTAATAGCGTACTGTGCTCCAAGTTTTAAATATAAGAACTTGCTGCAGTAATAGTGTACTGTGCTCCAAGTTTTAAACATATCAACTTGCTGCAGGAATAGTGTACTGTGCTCCAAGTTTAAAATATAACAGCTTGCTGCAGTAATAGTGTACTGTGCTCCAAGTTTTATACATAACAACTTGCTGCAATAATGGTGTACTGTATCCAAGTTTTAAAAATAACAACTTGCTGCAGTAATAGTGCACTGTGATCCAAGTTTTAAACATATCAACTTGCTGCAGTAATAGTGTACTGTGCTCCAAGTTTTAAATATAGCAGCTTGCTGCAGTAATAGTGTCCTGTGCTCCAAGTTTTAAATATAACAACTTGCTGCAGTAATAGTGTACTGTGCTCCAAGTTTTAAATATAACAACTTGCTGCAGTAATAGTGTACTGTGCACCAAGTTTTAAATATAACAACTTGCTGAAGTAAATGCGTACTGTGCTCCAAGTTTTAAATATAACAACTTGCTGCAGTAATAGCGTACTGTGCACCAAGTTTTAAATATAACAACTTGCTGCAGTAAGAGTGTACTGTGCTCCAAGTTTTAAATATAACAACTTGTTGCAGTAATAGCGTACTGTGCTCCAAGTTTTAAATATAACAACTTGTTGCAGTAATAGCGTACTGTGCACCAAGTTTTAAATATAACAACTTGCTGCAGTAAGAGTGTACTGTGCTCCAAGATTTAAATATAACAACTTTCTGCAGTAATAGTGTACTGTGCACAAATTTTTAAACATAGCAACTTGCTGCAGTAATAGTGTACTGTGCACAACGTTTTAAATATAACAACTTGCTGCAGTGATAGTGTACTGTGTTCCAAGTTTTAAATATAACAACTTGCTGCACTAATAGTGTACTGTGCTCCAAGTTTTAAATATAACAACTTGCTGCAGTAATAGTGTACTGTGCTCCAAGTTTTAAATATACCAACTTGCTGCAGTAATAGTGTACTGTGCATCAGGTTTTAAATATAGCAACTTGCTGCAGTAATAGTGTACTGTGCTCCATGTTTTAAATATAAGAACTTGCTGCAGTAATAGTGTACTGTGCTCCAAGTTTTAAACATATCAACTTGCTGCAGCAATCGCGTACTGTGCTCCAAGTTTTAAATACAACCACTTGCTGCAGTAATAGCGTACTGTGCTGCAAGGTTTAAATATAACAGCTGGCTGCAGTAATCCTGTACTGTGCTCCAAGTTTTAAATATAACAACTTGCAGTAATAGTGTACTGTGCTCCAAGTTTTCAATATAGCAAATTGCTCCAGTAATAGTGTACTGTGCTCCAAGTTTTAAATATAACAACTTGCTGCAATAATAGTGTACTGTGCACCAAGTTTTATACATAACAACTTGCCGCTAGGATAGTGTACTGTGCTCCAAGTTTTAAATATAACAACTTGCTGCAATAATAGTGTACTTTGCTCCAAGTTTTAAATATATCATCTTGCTGCAGTAATAGCGTACTGTGCTCCAAGTTTTAAACATAGCAACTTGCTGCAATAATGGTGTACTGTGCTCCAAGTGTTAAATATAGCAACTTGCTGCAGTAATAGCGTACTGTGCTCCAAGTTTTAAATATAGCAACTTGCTGCAGTAATAGTGTACTGTGCTCCATGTTTTAAATATAAGAACTTGCTGCAGTAATCGCGTACTGTGCTCCAAGTTTTAAATACAACCACTTGCTGCAGTAATAGCGTACTGTGCTGCAAGTTTTAAATATAACAGCTGGCTGCAGTAATCGCGTACTGTGCTCCAAGTTTTAAATATAACAACTTCCTGCAGTAATAGTGTACTGTGCTCCAAATTTTAAATATAATAACTTGCTGCAGTAATAGCCTACTGTGCTCCAAGTTTTAAATATAACAACTTGCAGTAATAGTGTACTGTGCTCCAAGTTTTCAATATAGCAAATTGCTCCAGTAATAGTGTACTGTGCTCCAAGTTTTAAATATAACAACTTGCTGCAATAATAGTGTACTGTGCACCAAGTTTTATACATAACAACTTCCTGCTAGGATAGTGTACTGTGCTCCAAGTTTTAAATATAACAACTTGCTGCAATAATAGTGTAGTTTGCTCCAAGCTTTAAATATATCAGCTTGCTGCAGTAATAGTGTACTGTGCTCCAAGTTTTAAATATAAGAACTTGCTCCAGTAAGAGTGTACTGTGCTCCAAGTTTTAAATATAGCAACTTGCTGCAGTAATAGCGTACTGTGCTCCAAGTTTTAAATATAGCAACTTGCTGCAGTAATAGCGTACTGTGCTCCAAGTTTTAAATATAAGAACTTGCTGCAGTAATAGTGTACTGTGCTCCAAGTTTTAAACATATCAACTTGCTGCAGGAATAGTGTACTGTGCTCCAAGTTTAAAATATAACAGCTTGCTGCAGTAATAGTGTACTGTGCTCCAAGTTTAAACATAACAACTTGCTGCAATAATGATGTACTGTGCTCCAAGTTTTAAAAATAACAACTTGCTGCAGTAATAGTGCACTGTGATCCAAGTTTAAAAAATAAAAACTTGCTGCAGTAATAGTGTACTGTGCTCCAAGTTTTAAATATAGCAGCTTGCTGCAGTAATAGTGTCCTGTGCTCCAAGTTTTAAATATAACAACTTGCTTCAGTAATAGTGTACTGTGCTCCAAGTTTTAAATATAACAACTTGCTGCAGTAATAGTGTACTGTGCACCAAGTTTTAAATATAACAACTTGCTGAAGTAAATGCGTACTGTGCTCCAAGTTTTAAATATAACAACTTGCTGCAGTAATAGCGTACTGTGCACCAAGTTTTAAATATAACAACTTGCTGCAGTAAGAGTGTACTGTGCTCCAAGTTTTAAATATAACAACTTGTTGCAGTAATAGCGTACTGTGCTCCAAGTTTTAAATATAACAACTTGTTGCAGTAATAGCGTACTGTGCACCAAGTTTTAAATATAACAACTTGCTGCAGTAAGAGTGTACTGTGCTCCAAGATTTAAATATAACAACTTGCTGCAGTAATAGTGTACTGTGCACAAATTTTTAAATATAGCAACTTGCTGCAGTAATAGTGTACTGTGCACAAAGTTTTAAATATAACAACTTGCTGCAGTGATAGTGTACTGTGCTCCATGTTTTAAATATAAGAACTTGCTGCAGTAATAGTGTACTGTGCTCCAAGTTTTAAACATATCAACTTGCTGCAGCAATCGCGTACTGTGCTCCAAGTTTTAAATACAACCACTTGCTGCAGTAATAGCGTACTGTGCTGCAAGGTTTAAATATAACAGCTGGCTGCAGTAATCCTGTACTGTGCTCCAAGTTTAAATATAACAACTTGCAGTAATAGTGTACTGTGCTCCAAGTTTTCAATATAGCAAATTGCTCCAGTAATAGTGTACTGTGCTCCAAGTTTTAAATATAACAACTTGCTGCAGTAATAGTGTACTGTGCTCCATGTTTTAAATATAAGAACTTGCTGCAGTAATCGCGTACTGTGCTCCAAGTTTTAAATACAACCACTTGCTGCAGTAATAGCGTACTGTGCTGCAAGTTTTAAATATAACAGCTGGCTGCAGTAATCGCGTACTGTGCTCCAAGTTTTAAATATAACAACTTCCTGCAGTAATAGTGTACTGTGCTCCAAATTTTAAATATAATAACTTGCTGCAGTAATAGCCTACTGTGCTCCAAGTTTTAAATATAACAACTTGCAGTAATAGTGTACTGTGCTCCAAGTTTTCAATATAGCAAATTGCTCCAGTAATAGTGTACTGTGCTCCAAGTTTTAAATATAACAACTTGCTGCAATAATAGTGTACTGTGCACCAAGTTTTATACATAACAACTTCCTGCTAGGATAGTGTACTGTGCTCCAAGTTTTAAATATAACAACTTGCTGCAATAATAGTGTAGTTTGCTCCAAGTTTTAAATATAGCAACTTGGTGCAGTAATAGCGTACTGTGCTCCAAGTTTTAAATATAGCAACTTGCTGCAGTAATAGCGTACTGTGCTCCAAGTTTTAAATATAAGAACTTGCTGCAGTAATAGTGTACTGTGCTCCAAGTTTTAAACATATCAACTTGCTGCAGGAATAGTGTACTGTGCTCCAAGTTTAAAATATAACAGCTTGCTGCAGTAATAGTGTACTGTGCTCCAAGTTTAAACATAACAACTTGCTGCAATAATGGTGTACTGTGCTCCAAGTTTTAAAAATAACAACTTGCTGCAGTAATAGTGCACTGTGATCCAAGTTTTAAACATATCAACTTGCTGCAGTAATAGTGTACTGTGCTCCAAGTTTTAAATATAGCAGCTTGCTGCAGTAATAGTGTCCTGTGCTCCAAGTTTTAAATATAACAACTTGCTGCAGTAATAGTGTACTGTGCTCCAAGTTTTAAATATAACAACTTGCTGCAGTAATAGTGTACTGTGCACCAAGTTTTAAATATAACAACTTGCTGAAGTAAATGCGTACTGTGCTCCAAGTTTTAAATATAACAACTTGCTGCAGTAATAGCGTACTGTGCACCAAGTTTTAAATATAACAACTTGCTGCAGTAAGAGTGTACTGTGCTCCAAGTTTTAAATATAACAACTTGTTGCAGTAATAGCGTACTGTGCTCCAAGTTTTAAATATAACAACTTGTTGCAGTAATAGCGTACTGTGCACCAAGTTTTAAATATAACAACTTGCTGCAGTAAGAGTGTACTGTGCTCCAAGATTTAAATATAACAACTTGCTGCAGTAATAGTGTACTGTGCACAAATTTTTAAATATAGCAACTTGCTGCAGTAATAGTGTACTGTGCACAAAGTTTTAAATATAACAACTTGCTGCAGTGATAGTGTACTGTGCTCCATGTTTTAAATATAAGAACTTGCTGCAGTAATAGTGTACTGTGCTCCAAGTTTTAAACATATCAACTTGCTGCAGCAATCGCGTACTGTGCTCCAAGTTTTAAATACAACCACTTGCTGCAGTAATAGCGTACTGTGCTGCAAGGTTTAAATATAACAGCTGGCTGCAGTAATCCTGTACTGTGCTCCAAGTTTAAATATAACAACTTGCAGTAATAGTGTACTGTGCTCCAAGTTTTCAATATAGCAAATTGCTCCAGTAATAGTGTACTGTGCTCCAAGTTTTAAATATAACAACTTGCTGCAATAATAGTGTACTGTGCACCAAGTTTTATACATAACAACTTGCTGCTAGGATAGTGTACTGTGCTCCAAGTTTTAAATATAACAACTTGCTGCAATAATAGTGTACTTTGCTCCAAGTTTTAAATATATCATCTTGCTGCAGTAATAGCGTACTGTGCTCCAAGTTTTAAACATAGCAACTTGCTGCAATAATGGTGTACTGTGCTCCAAGTGTTAAATATAGCAACTTGCTGCAGTAATAGCGTACTGTGCTCCAAGTTTTATATATAGCAACTTGCTGCAGTAATAGCGTACTGTGCACCAAGTTTTAAATATAACAACTTGCTGCAGTAAGAGTGTACTGTGCTCCAAGTTTTAAATATATCAACTTGTTGCAGTAATAGTGTACTGTGCTCCAAGTTTTAAACATATCAACTTGCTGCAGTAATAGCGTACTGTGCTCCAAGTTTTAAATATAACAACTTGCTGCAGTAATAGTGTACTGTGCACCGAGTTTTAAATATAGCAACTTGCTGCAGTAATAGTGTACTGTGCTCCATGTTTTAAATATAAGAACTTGCTGCAGTAATAGTGTACTGTGCTCCAAGTTTTAAACATATCAACCTGCTGCAGTAATCGCGTACTGTGCTCCAAGTTTTAAATACAACCACTTGCTGCAGTAATAGCGTACTGTGCTGCAAGTTTTAAATATAACAGCTGGCTGCAGAAATCGCGTACTGTGCTCCAAGTTTTAAATATAACAACTTCCTGCAGTAATAGTGTACTGTGCTCCAAATTTTAAATATAATAACTTGCTGCAGTAATAGCCTACTGTGCTCCAAGTTTTAAATATAACAACTTGCAGTAATAGTGTACTGTGCTCCAAGTTTTCAATATAGCAAATTGCTCCAGTAATAGTGTACTGTGCTCCAAGTTTTAAATATAAGAACTTGCTGCAGTAAGAGTGTACTGTGCTCCAAGTTTTAAATATAACAACTTGTTGCAGTAATAGTGTACTGTGCTCCAAGTTTTAAATATAGCAACTTGCTGCAGTAATAGCGTACTGTGCTCCAAGTTTTAAATATAGCAACTTGCTGCAGTAATAGCGTACTGTGCTCCAAGTTTTAAATATAAGAACTTGCTGCAGTAATAGTGTACTGTGCTCCAAGTTTTAAACATATCAACTTGCTGCAGGAATAGTGTACTGTGCTCCAAGTTTAAAATATAACAGCTTGCTGCAGTAATAGTGTACTGTGCTCCAAGTTTTATACATAACAACTTGCTGCAATAATGGTGTACTGTGCTCCAAGTTTTAAAAATAACAACTTGCTGCAGTAATAGTGCACTGTGATCCAAGTTTTAAACATATCAACTTGCTGCAGTAATAGTGTACTGTGCTCCAAGTTTTAAATATAGCAGCTTGCTGCAGTAATAGTGTCCTGTGCTCCAAGTTTTAAATATAACAACTTGCTGCAGTAATAGTGTACTGTGCTCCAAGTTTTAAATATAACAACTTGCTGCAGTAATAGTGTACTGTGCACCAAGTTTTAAATATAACAACTTGCTGAAGTAAATGCGTACTGTGCTCCAAGTTTTAAATATAACAACTTGCTGCAGTAATAGCGTACTGTGCACCAAGTTTTAAATATAACAACTTGCTGCAGTAAGAGTGTACTGTGCTCCAAGTTTTAAATATAACAACTTGTTGCAGTAATAGCGTACTGTGCTCCAAGTTTTAAATATAACAACTTGTTGCAGTAATAGCGTACTGTGCACCAAGTTTTAAATATAACAACTTGCTGCAGTAAGAGTGTACTGTGCTCCAAGATTTAAATATAACAACTTGCTGCAGTAATAGTGTACTGTGCACAAATTTTTAAATATAGCAACTTGCTGCAGTAATAGTGTACTGTGCACAAAGTTTTAAATATAACAACTTGCTGCAGTGATAGTGTACTGTGTTCCAAGTTTTAAATATAACAACTTGCTGCACTAATAGTGTACTGTGCTCCAAGTTTTAAATATAACAACTTGCTGCAGTAATAGTGTACAGTGCTCCAAGTTTTAAATATACCAACTTGCTGCAGTAATAGTGTACTGTGCATCAAGTTTTAAATATAGCAACTTGCTGCAGTAATAGTGTACTGTGCTCCATGTTTTAAATATAAGAACTTGCTGCAGTAATAGTGTACTGTGCTCCAAGTTGTAAACATATCAACTTGCTGCAGCAATCGCGTACTGTGCTCCAAGTTTTAAATACAACCACTTGCTGCAGTAATAGCGTACTGTGCTGCAAGGTTTAAATATAACAGGTGGCTGCAGTAATCCTGTACTGTGCTCCAAGTTTTAAATACAACAACTTGCAGTAATAGTGTACTGTGCTCCAAGTTTTCAATATAGCAAATTGCTCCAGTAATAGTGTACTGTGCTCCAAGTTTTAAATATAACAACTTGCTGCAATAATAGTGTACTGTGCACCAAGTTTTATACATAACAAATTGCTGCTAGGATAGTGTACTGTGCTCCAAGTTTTAAATATAACAACTTGCTGCAATAATAGTGTACTTTGCTCCAAGTTTTAAATATATCATCTTGCTGCAGTAATAGCGTACTGTGCTCCAAGTTTTAAACATAGCAACTTGCTGCAATAATGGTGTACTGTGCTCCAAGTGTTAAATATAGCAACTTGCTGCAGTAATAGCGTACTGTGCTCCAAGTTTTAAATATAGCAACTTGCTGCAGTAATAGCGTACTGTGCTCCAAGTTTTAAATATAGCAAATTGCTGAAGTAATAGCGTACTGTGCTCCAAGTTTTAAATATAACAACTTGCTGCAGTAATAGTGTACTGTGCTCCAAGTTTTAAATATAACAACTTGCTGCAGTAATAGCGTACTGTGATCCAAGTTTTAAATATAGCAATTTGCTGCAGTAATAGTGTACTGTGCTCCAAATTTTAAATATAACAACTTGCTGCAGTAATAGTGTACTGTGCACCAAGTTTTAAATATAGCAACTTGCTGCAGTAATAGTGTACTGTGCTCCATGTTTTAAATATAACAACTTGCTGCAGTAATAGTGTACTGTGCTCCAATTTTATACATATCAACTTGCTGCAGTAATAGTGTACTGTGCTCCAAGTTTTAAATATAACAACTTGCTGCAGTAATAGTGTACTGTGCTCCAAGTTTTAAATATAACAACTTGTTGCAGTAATAGCGTACTGTGCTCCAAGTTTTAAATATAACAACTTGCTGCAGTAATAGCGTACTGTGCACCAAGTTTTAAACATAACAACTTCGTGCAGTAAGAGTGTACTGTGCTCCAAGTTTTAAATATAACAACTTGCTGCAGTAATAGAGTACTGTGCACAAAGTTTTAAATATAGCAACTTGCTGCAGTAATAGTGTACTGTGCACAAAGTTTTAAATATAACAACTTGCTGCAGTGATAGTGTACTGTGCTCCAAGTGTTAAATATAACAACTTGCTGCACTAATAGTGTACTGTGCTCCAAGTTTTAAATATAACAACTTGCTGCAGTAATAGTGTACTGTGCTCCAAGTTTTAAATATAACAGCTGGCTGCAGTAATCGCGTACTGTGCTCCAAGTTTTAAATATAACAACTTGCAGTAATAGCGTACTGTGCTCCATGTTTTAAATATAACAACTTTCTGCAGTAATAGCGTACTGTGCTCCAAGTTTTAAATATAACAACTTGCTGCAGTGATAGTGTACTGTGCTCCAAGTGTTAAATATAACAACTTGCTGCACTAATAGTGTACTGTGCTCCAAGTTTTAAATACAACCACTTGCTGCAGTAATAGCGTACTGTGCTGCAAGTTTTAAATATAACAACTTGCATTAATAGTGTACTGTGCTGCAAGTTTTAAATATAACAACTTGCAGTAATAGCGTACTGTGCTCCATGTTTTAAATATAACAACTTTCTGCAGTAATAGCGTACTGTGCTCCAAGTTTTAAATATAACAACTTGCTGCAGTAATAGTGTACTGTGCTTCAAGTTTTATATAAAACAACTTGCTGCAATAATAGTGTACTGTGCTCCAAGTTTTAAATATAAAACTTGCTGCAGTAATAGTGTACTGTGCTCCAAGTTTTAAATATAACAACTTGCATTAATAGTGTACTGTGCTGCAAGTTTTAAATATCACAACTGGCAGTAATAGTGTACTGTGCTGCAGTTTTAAATACAGCAACTTGCTGCAGTAATACCGTACTATGCTGCAAGTTTAAAATATAACAACTTGCTGCAGTAATAGTGTACTGTGATCCAAGTTTTAAACATATCAACTTGCTGAAGAAATTGCGTACTTTGCTCCAAGTTTTAAATATATCAACTTTCTGAAGTAATTGCGTACTGTGCTCCAAGTTTTAAATATAACAACTTTCTGCAGTTATACTGTACCGTTCTCCAAGTTTTAAATATAACAAATTGCTGCTGTAATAGTGTACTGTGCTCCAAGTTTTATATATAACAACTTGCTGCAGTAATAGCGGACTGTGCTCCAAGTTTTAAATATAACAACTTGCTGCAGTAATAGTGTACTGTGCACCAAGTTTTAAATATAGCAACTTGCTGCAGTAATAGTGTACTGTGCTCCATGTTTTAAATATAAGAACTTGCTGCAGTAATCGCGTACTGTGCTCCAAGTTTTAAATACAACCACTTGCTGCAGTAATAGCGTACTGTGCTGCAAGTTTTAAATATAACAGCTGGCTGCAGTAATCGCGTACTGTGCTCCAAGTTTTAAATATAACAACTTCCTGCAGTAATAGTGTACTGTGCTCCAAATTTTAAATATAATAACTTGCTGCAGTAATAGCCTACTGTGCTCCAAGTTTTAAATATAACAACTTGCAGTAATAGTGTACTGTGCTCCAAGTTTTCAATATAGCAAATTGCTCCAGTAATAGTGTACTGTGCTCCAAGTTTTAAATATAACAACTTGCTGCAATAATAGTGTACTGTGCACCAAGTTTTATACATAACAACTTCCTGCTAGGATAGTGTACTGTGCTCCAAGTTTTAAATATAACAACTTGCTGCAATAATAGTGTAGTTTGCTCCAAGCTTTAAATATATCAGCTTGCTGCAGTAATAGTGTACTGTGCTCCAAGTTTTAAATATAAGAACTTGCTCCAGTAATAGTGTACTGTGCTCCAAGTTTTAAATATAGCAACTTGCTGCAGTAATAGCGTACTGTGCTCCAAGTTTTCAATATAGCAACTTGCTGCAGTAATAGCGTACTGTGCTCCAAGTTTTAAATATAAGAACTTGCTGCAGTAATAGTGTACTGTGCTCCAAGTTTTAAATATAACAACTTGCTGCAGTAATAGCGTACTGTGATCCAAGTTTTAAATATAGCAATTTGCTGCAGTAATAGTGTACTGTGCTCCAAATTTTAAATATAACAACTTGCTGCAGTAATAGTGTACTGTGCACCAAGTTTTAAATATAGCAACTTGCTGCAGTAATAGTGTACTGTGCTCCATGTTTTAAATATAACAACTTGCTGCAGTAATAGTGTACTGTGCTCCAATTTTATACATATCAACTTGCTGCAGTAATAGTGTACTGTGCTCCAAGTTTTAAATATAACAACTTGCTGCAGTAATAGTGTACTGTGCTCCAAGTTTTAAATATAACAACTTGTTGCAGTAATAGCGTACTGTGCTCCAAGTTTTAAATATAACAACTTGCTGCAGTAATAGCGTACTGTGCACCAAGTTTTAAACATAACAACTTCGTGCAGTAAGAGTGTACTGTGCTCCAAGTTTTAAATATAACAACTTGCTGCAGTAATAGAGTACTGTGCACAAAGTTTTAAATATAGCAACTTGCTGCAGTAATAGTGTACTGTGCACAAAGTTTTAAATATAACAACTTGCTGCAGTGATAGTGTACTGTGCTCCAAGTGTTAAATATAACAACTTGCTGCACTAATAGTGTACTGTGCTCCAAGTTTTAAATATAACAACTTGCTGCAGTAATAGTGTACTGTGCTCCAAGTTTTAAATATAACAGCTGGCTGCAGTAATCGCGTACTGTGCTCCAAGTTTTAAATATAACAACTTGCAGTAATAGCGTACTGTGCTCCATGTTTTAAATATAACAACTTTCTGCAGTAATAGCGTACTGTGCTCCAAGTTTTAAATATAACAACTTGCTGCAGTGATAGTGTACTGTGCTCCAAGTGTTAAATATAACAACTTGCTGCACTAATAGTGTACTGTGCTCCAAGTTTTAAATACAACCACTTGCTGCAGTAATAGCGTACTGTGCTGCAAGTTTTAAATATAACAACTTGCATTAATAGTGTACTGTGCTGCAAGTTTTAAATATAACAACTTGCAGTAATAGCGTACTGTGCTCCATGTTTTAAATATAACAACTTTCTGCAGTAATAGCGTACTGTGCTCCAAGTTTTAAATATAACAACTTGCTGCAGTAATAGTGTACTGTGCTTCAAGTTTTATATAAAACAACTTGCTGCAATAATAGTGTACTGTGCTCCAAGTTTTAAATATAAAACTTGCTGCAGTAATAGTGTACTGTGCTCCAAGTTTTAAATATAACAACTTGCATTAATAGTGTACTGTGCTGCAAGTTTTAAATATCACAACTGGCAGTAATAGTGTACTGTGCTGCAGTTTTAAATACAGCAACTTGCTGCAGTAATACCGTACTATGCTGCAAGTTTAAAATATAACAACTTGCTGCAGTAATAGTGTACTGTGATCCAAGTTTTAAACATATCAACTTGCTGAAGAAATTGCGTACTTTGCTCCAAGTTTTAAATATATCAACTTTCTGAAGTAATTGCGTACTGTGCTCCAAGTTTTAAATATAACAACTTTCTGCAGTTATACTGTACCGTTCTCCAAGTTTTAAATATAACAAATTGCTGCTGTAATAGTGTACTGTGCTCCAAGTTTTATATATAACAACTTGCTGCAGTAATAGCGGACTGTGCTCCAAGTTTTAAATATAACAACTTGCTGCAGTAATAGTGTACTGTGCACCAAGTTTTAAATATAGCAACTTGCTGCAGTAATAGTGTACTGTGCTCCATGTTTTAAATATAAGAACTTGCTGCAGTAATCGCGTACTGTGCTCCAAGTTTTAAATACAACCACTTGCTGCAGTAATAGCGTACTGTGCTGCAAGTTTTAAATATAACAGCTGGCTGCAGTAATCGCGTACTGTGCTCCAAGTTTTAAATATAACAACTTCCTGCAGTAATAGTGTACTGTGCTCCAAATTTTAAATATAATAACTTGCTGCAGTAATAGCCTACTGTGCTCCAAGTTTTAAATATAACAACTTGCAGTAATAGTGTACTGTGCTCCAAGTTTTCAATATAGCAAATTGCTCCAGTAATAGTGTACTGTGCTCCAAGTTTTAAATATAACAACTTGCTGCAATAATAGTGTACTGTGCACCAAGTTTTATACATAACAACTTCCTGCTAGGATAGTGTACTGTGCTCCAAGTTTTAAATATAACAACTTGCTGCAATAATAGTGTAGTTTGCTCCAAGCTTTAAATATATCAGCTTGCTGCAGTAATAGTGTACTGTGCTCCAAGTTTTAAATATAAGAACTTGCTCCAGTAATAGTGTACTGTGCTCCAAGTTTTAAATATAGCAACTTGCTGCAGTAATAGCGTACTGTGCTCCAAGTTTTCAATATAGCAACTTGCTGCAGTAATAGCGTACTGTGCTCCAAGTTTTAAATATAAGAACTTGCTGCAGTAATAGTGTACTGTGCTCCAAGTTTTAAACATATCAACTTGCTGCAGGAATAGTGTACTGTGCTCCAAGTTTAAAATATAACAGCTTGCTGCAGTAATAGTGTACTGTGCTCCAAGTTTTATACATAACAACTTGCTGCAATAATGGTGTACTGTATCCAAGTTTTAAAAATAACAACTTGCTGCAGTAATAGTGCACTGTGATCCAAGTTTTAAACATATCAACTTGCTGCAGTAATAGTGTACTGTGCTCCAAGTTTTAAATATAGCAGCTTGCTGCAGTAATAGTGTCCTGTGCTCCAAGTTTTAAATATAACAACTTGCTGCAGTAATAGTGTACTGTGCTCCAAGTTTTAAATATAACAACTTGCTGCAGTAATAGTGTACTGTGCACCAAGTTTTAAATATAACAACTTGCTGAAGTAAATGCGTACTGTGCTCCAAGTTTTAAATATAACAACTTGCTGCAGTAATAGCGTACTGTGCACCAAGTTTTAAATATAACAACTTGCTGCAGTAAGAGTGTACTGTGCTCCAAGTTTTAAATATAACAACTTGTTGCAGTAATAGCGTACTGTGCTCCAAGTTTTAAATATAACAACTTGTTGCAGTAATAGCGTACTGTGCACCAAGTTTTAAATATAACAACTTGCTGCAGTAAGAGTGTACTGTGCTCCAAGATTTAAATATAACAACTTTCTGCAGTAATAGTGTACTGTGCACAAATTTTTAAACATAGCAACTTGCTGCAGTAATAGTGTACTGTGCACAACGTTTTAAATATAACAACTTGCTGCAGTGATAGTGTACTGTGTTCCAAGTTTTAAATATAACAACTTGCTGCACTAATAGTGTACTGTGCTCCAAGTTTTAAATATAACAACTTGCTGCAGTAATAGTGTACTGTGCTCCAAGTTTTAAATATACCAACTTGCTGCAGTAATAGTGTACTGTGCATCAGGTTTTAAATATAGCAACTTGCTGCAGTAATAGTGTACTGTGCTCCATGTTTTAAATATAAGAACTTGCTGCAGTAATAGTGTACTGTGCTCCAAGTTTTAAACATATCAACTTGCTGCAGCAATCGCGTACTGTGCTCCAAGTTTTAAATACAACCACTTGCTGCAGTAATAGCGTACTGTGCTGCAAGGTTTAAATATAACAGCTGGCTGCAGTAATCCTGTACTGTGCTCCAAGTTTTAAATATAACAACTTGCAGTAATAGTGTACTGTGCTCCAAGTTTTCAATATAGCAAATTGCTCCAGTAATAGTGTACTGTGCTCCAAGTTTTAAATATAACAACTTGCTGCAATAATAGTGTACTGTGCACCAAGTTTTATACATAACAACTTGCCGCTAGGATAGTGTACTGTGCTCCAAGTTTTAAATATAACAACTTGCTGCAATAATAGTGTACTTTGCTCCAAGTTTTAAATATATCATCTTGCTGCAGTAATAGCGTACTGTGCTCCAAGTTTTAAACATAGCAACTTGCTGCAATAATGGTGTACTGTGCTCCAAGTGTTAAATATAGCAACTTGCTGCAGTAATAGCGTACTGTGCTCCAAGTTTTAAATATAGCAACTTGCTGCAGTAATAGTGTACTGTGCTCCATGTTTTAAATATAAGAACTTGCTGCAGTAATCGCGTACTGTGCTCCAAGTTTTAAATACAACCACTTGCTGCAGTAATAGCGTACTGTGCTGCAAGTTTTAAATATAACAGCTGGCTGCAGTAATCGCGTACTGTGCTCCAAGTTTTAAATACAACAACTTCCTGCAGTAATAGTGTACTGTGCTCCAAATTTTAAATATAATAACTTGCTGCAGTAATAGCCTACTGTGCTCCAAGTTTTAAATATAACAACTTGCAGTAATAGTGTACTGTGCTCCAAGTTTTCAATATAGCAAATTGCTCCAGTAATAGTGTACTGTGCTCCAAGTTTTAAATATAACAACTTGCTGCAATAATAGTGTACTGTGCACCAAGTTTTATACATAACAACTTCCTGCTAGGATAGTGTACTGTGCTCCAAGTTTTAAATATAACAACTTGCTGCAATAATAGTGTAGTTTGCTCCAAGCTTTAAATATATCAGCTTGCTGCAGTAATAGTGTACTGTGCTCCAAGTTTTAAATATAAGAACTTGCTCCAGTAAGAGTGTACTGTGCTCCAAGTTTTAAATATAGCAACTTGCTGCAGTAATAGCGTACTGTGCTCCAAGTTTTAAATATAGCAACTTGCTGCAGTAATAGCGTACTGTGCTCCAAGTTTTAAATATAAGAACTTGCTGCAGTAATAGTGTACTGTGCTCCAAGTTTTAAACATATCAACTTGCTGCAGGAATAGTGTACTGTGCTCCAAGTTTAAAATATAACAGCTTGCTGCAGTAATAGTGTACTGTGCTCCAAGTTTAAACATAACAACTTGCTGCAATAATGGTGTACTGTGCTCCAAGTTTTAAAAATAACAACTTGCTGCAGTAATAGTGCACTGTGATCCAAGTTTAAAAAATAAAAACTTGCTGCAGTAATAGTGTACTGTGCTCCAAGTTTTAAATATAGCAGCTTGCTGCAGTAATAGTGTCCTGTGCTCCAAGTTTTAAATATAACAACTTGCTTCAGTAATAGTGTACTGTGCTCCAAGTTTTAAATATAACAACTTGCTGCAGTAATAGTGTACTGTGCACCAAGTTTTAAATATAACAACTTGCTGAAGTAAATGCGTACTGTGCTCCAAGTTTTAAATATAACAACTTGCTGCAGTAATAGCGTACTGTGCACCAAGTTTTAAATATAACAACTTGCTGCAGTAAGAGTGTACTGTGCTCCAAGTTTTAAATATAACAACTTGTTGCAGTAATAGCGTACTGTGCTCCAAGTTTTAAATATAACAACTTGTTGCAGTAATAGCGTACTGTGCACCAAGTTTTAAATATAACAACTTGCTGCAGTAAGAGTGTACTGTGCTCCAAGATTTAAATATAACAACTTGCTGCAGTAATAGTGTACTGTGCACAAATTTTTAAATATAGCAACTTGCTGCAGTAATAGTGTACTGTGCACAAAGTTTTAAATATAACAACTTGCTGCAGTGATAGTGTACTGTGCTCCATGTTTTAAATATAAGAACTTGCTGCAGTAATAGTGTACTGTGCTCCAAGTTTTAAACATATCAACTTGCTGCAGCAATCGCGTACTGTGCTCCAAGTTTTAAATACAACCACTTGCTGCAGTAATAGCGTACTGTGCTGCAAGGTTTAAATATAACAGCTGGCTGCAGTAATCCTGTACTGTGCTCCAAGTTTAAATATAACAACTTGCAGTAATAGTGTACTGTGCTCCAAGTTTTCAATATAGCAAATTGCTCCAGTAATAGTGTACTGTGCTCCAAGTTTTAAATATAACAACTTGCTGCAGTAATAGTGTACTGTGCTCCATGTTTTAAATATAAGAACTTGCTGCAGTAATCGCGTACTGTGCTCCAAGTTTTAAATACAACCACTTGCTGCAGTAATAGCGTACTGTGCTGCAAGTTTTAAATATAACAGCTGGCTGCAGTAATCGCGTACTGTGCTCCAAGTTTTAAATATAACAACTTCCTGCAGTAATAGTGTACTGTGCTCCAAATTTTAAATATAATAACTTGCTGCAGTAATAGCCTACTGTGCTCCAAGTTTTAAATATAACAACTTGCAGTAATAGTGTACTGTGCTCCAAGTTTTCAATATAGCAAATTGCTCCAGTAATAGTGTACTGTGCTCCAAGTTTTAAATATAACAACTTGCTGCAATAATAGTGTACTGTGCACCAAGTTTTATACATAACAACTTCCTGCTAGGATAGTGTACTGTGCTCCAAGTTTTAAATATAACAACTTGCTGCAATAATAGTGTAGTTTGCTCCAAGTTTTAAATATAGCAACTTGGTGCAGTAATAGCGTACTGTGCTCCAAGTTTTAAATATAGCAACTTGCTGCAGTAATAGCGTACTGTGCTCCAAGTTTTAAATATAAGAACTTGCTGCAGTAATAGTGTACTGTGCTCCAAGTTTTAAACATATCAACTTGCTGCAGGAATAGTGTACTGTGCTCCAAGTTTAAAATATAACAGCTTGCTGCAGTAATAGTGTACTGTGCTCCAAGTTTAAACATAACAACTTGCTGCAATAATGGTGTACTGTGCTCCAAGTTTTAAAAATAACAACTTGCTGCAGTAATAGTGCACTGTGATCCAAGTTTTAAACATATCAACTTGCTGCAGTAATAGTGTACTGTGCTCCAAGTTTTAAATATAGCAGCTTGCTGCAGTAATAGTGTCCTGTGCTCCAAGTTTTAAATATAACAACTTGCTGCAGTAATAGTGTACTGTGCTCCAAGTTTTAAATATAACAACTTGCTGCAGTAATAGTGTACTGTGCACCAAGTTTTAAATATAACAACTTGCTGAAGTAAATGCGTACTGTGCTCCAAGTTTTAAATATAACAACTTGCTGCAGTAATAGCGTACTGTGCACCAAGTTTTAAATATAACAACTTGCTGCAGTAAGAGTGTACTGTGCTCCAAGTTTTAAATATAACAACTTGTTGCAGTAATAGCGTACTGTGCTCCAAGTTTTAAATATAACAACTTGTTGCAGTAATAGCGTACTGTGCACCAAGTTTTAAATATAACAACTTGCTGCAGTAAGAGTGTACTGTGCTCCAAGATTTAAATATAACAACTTGCTGCAGTAATAGTGTACTGTGCACAAATTTTTAAATATAGCAACTTGCTGCAGTAATAGTGTACTGTGCACAAAGTTTTAAATATAACAACTTGCTGCAGTGATAGTGTACTGTGCTCCATGTTTTAAATATAAGAACTTGCTGCAGTAATAGTGTACTGTGCTCCAAGTTTTAAACATATCAACTTGCTGCAGCAATCGCGTACTGTGCTCCAAGTTTTAAATACAACCACTTGCTGCAGTAATAGCGTACTGTGCTGCAAGGTTTAAATATAACAGCTGGCTGCAGTAATCCTGTACTGTGCTCCAAGTTTAAATATAACAACTTGCAGTAATAGTGTACTGTGCTCCAAGTTTTCAATATAGCAAATTGCTCCAGTAATAGTGTACTGTGCTCCAAGTTTTAAATATAACAACTTGCTGCAATAATAGTGTACTGTGCACCAAGTTTTATACATAACAACTTGCTGCTAGGATAGTGTACTGTGCTCCAAGTTTTAAATATAACAACTTGCTGCAATAATAGTGTACTTTGCTCCAAGTTTTAAATATATCATCTTGCTGCAGTAATAGCGTACTGTGCTCCAAGTTTTAAACATAGCAACTTGCTGCAGTAATGGTGTACTGTGCTCCAAGTGTTAAATATAGCAACTTGCTGCAGTAATAGCGTACTGTGCTCCAAGTTTTATATATAGCAACTTGCTGCAGTAATAGCGTACTGTGCACCAAGTTTTAAATATAACAACTTGCTGCAGTAAGAGTGTACTGTGCTCCAAGTTTTAAATATATCAACTTGTTGCAGTAATAGTGTACTGTGCTCCAAGTTTTAAACATATCAACTTGCTGCAGTAATAGCGTACTGTGCTCCAAGTTTTAAATATAACAACTTGCTGCAGTAATAGTGTACTGTGCACCGAGTTTTAAATATAGCAACTTGCTGCAGTAATAGTGTACTGTGCTCCATGTTTTAAATATAAGAACTTGCTGCAGTAATAGTGTACTGTGCTCCAAGTTTTAAACATATCAACCTGCTGCAGTAATCGCGTACTGTGCTCCAAGTTTTAAATACAACCACTTGCTGCAGTAATAGCGTACTGTGCTGCAAGTTTTAAATATAACAGCTGGCTGCAGAAATCGCGTACTGTGCTCCAAGTTTTAAATATAACAACTTCCTGCAGTAATAGTGTACTGTGCTCCAAATTTTAAATATAATAACTTGCTGCAGTAATAGCCTACTGTGCTCCAAGTTTTAAATATAACAACTTGCAGTAATAGTGTACTGTGCTCCAAGTTTTCAATATAGCAAATTGCTCCAGTAATAGTGTACTGTGCTCCAAGTTTTAAATATAAGAACTTGCTGCAGTAAGAGTGTACTGTGCTCCAAGTTTTAAATATAACAACTTGTTGCAGTAATAGTGTACTGTGCTCCAAGTTTTAAATATAGCAACTTGCTGCAGTAATAGCGTACTGTGCTCCAAGTTTTAAATATAGCAACTTGCTGCAGTAATAGCGTACTGTGCTCCAAGTTTTAAATATAAGAACTTGCTGCAGTAATAGTGTACTGTGCTCCAAGTTTTAAACATATCAACTTGCTGCAGGAATAGTGTACTGTGCTCCAAGTTTAAAATATAACAGCTTGCTGCAGTAATAGTGTACTGTGCTCCAAGTTTTATACATAACAACTTGCTGCAATAATGGTGTACTGTGCTCCAAGTTTTAAAAATAACAACTTGCTGCAGTAATAGTGCACTGTGATCCAAGTTTTAAACATATCAACTTGCTGCAGTAATAGTGTACTGTGCTCCAAGTTTTAAATATAGCAGCTTGCTGCAGTAATAGTGTCCTGTGCTCCAAGTTTTAAATATAACAACTTGCTGCAGTAATAGTGTACTGTGCTCCAAGTTTTAAATATAACAACTTGCTGCAGTAATAGTGTACTGTGCACCAAGTTTTAAATATAACAACTTGCTGAAGTAAATGCGTACTGTGCTCCAAGTTTTAAATATAACAACTTGCTGCAGTAATAGCGTACTGTGCACCAAGTTTTAAATATAACAACTTGCTGCAGTAAGAGTGTACTGTGCTCCAAGTTTTAAATATAACAACTTGTTGCAGTAATAGCGTACTGTGCTCCAAGTTTTAAATATAACAACTTGTTGCAGTAATAGCGTACTGTGCACCAAGTTTTAAATATAACAACTTGCTGCAGTAAGAGTGTACTGTGCTCCAAGATTTAAATATAACAACTTGCTGCAGTAATAGTGTACTGTGCACAAATTTTTAAATATAGCAACTTGCTGCAGTAATAGTGTACTGTGCACAAAGTTTTAAATATAACAACTTGCTGCAGTGATAGTGTACTGTGTTCCAAGTTTTAAATATAACAACTTGCTGCACTAATAGTGTACTGTGCTCCAAGTTTTAAATATAACAACTTGCTGCAGTAATAGTGTACAGTGCTCCAAGTTTTAAATATACCAACTTGCTGCAGTAATAGTGTACTGTGCATCAAGTTTTAAATATAGCAACTTGCTGCAGTAATAGTGTACTGTGCTCCATGTTTTAAATATAAGAACTTGCTGCAGTAATAGTGTACTGTGCTCCAAGTTGTAAACATATCAACTTGCTGCAGCAATCGCGTACTGTGCTCCAAGTTTTAAATACAACCACTTGCTGCAGTAATAGCGTACTGTGCTGCAAGTTTTAAATATAACAGCTGGCTGCAGAAATCGCGTACTGTGCTCCAAGTTTTAAATATAACAACTTCCTGCAGTAATAGTGTACTGTGCTCCAAATTTTAAATATAATAACTTGCTGCAGTAATAGCCTACTGTGCTCCAAGTTTTAAATATAACAACTTGCAGTAATAGTGTACTGTGCTCCAAGTTTTCAATATAGCAAATTGCTCCAGTAATAGTGTACTGTGCTCCAAGTTTTAAATATAAGAACTTGCTGCAGTAAGAGTGTACTGTGCTCCAAGTTTTAAATATAACAACTTGTTGCAGTAATAGTGTACTGTGCTCCAAGTTTTAAATATAGCAACTTGCTGCAGTAATAGCGTACTGTGCTCCAAGTTTTAAATATAGCAACTTGCTGCAGTAATAGCGTACTGTGCTCCAAGTTTTAAATATAAGAACTTGCTGCAGTAATAGTGTACTGTGCTCCAAGTTTTAAACATATCAACTTGCTGCAGGAATAGTGTACTGTGCTCCAAGTTTAAAATATAACAGCTTGCTGCAGTAATAGTGTACTGTGCTCCAAGTTTTATACATAACAACTTGCTGCAATAATGGTGTACTGTGCTCCAAGTTTTAAAAATAACAACTTGCTGCAGTAATAGTGCACTGTGATCCAAGTTTTAAACATATCAACTTGCTGCAGTAATAGTGTACTGTGCTCCAAGTTTTAAATATAGCAGCTTGCTGCAGTAATAGTGTCCTGTGCTCCAAGTTTTAAATATAACAACTTGCTGCAGTAATAGTGTACTGTGCTCCAAGTTTTAAATATAACAACTTGCTGCAGTAATAGTGTACTGTGCACCAAGTTTTAAATATAACAACTTGCTGAAGTAAATGCGTACTGTGCTCCAAGTTTTAAATATAACAACTTGCTGCAGTAATAGCGTACTGTGCACCAAGTTTTAAATATAACAACTTGCTGCAGTAAGAGTGTACTGTGCTCCAAGTTTTAAATATAACAACTTGTTGCAGTAATAGCGTACTGTGCTCCAAGTTTTAAATATAACAACTTGTTGCAGTAATAGCGTACTGTGCACCAAGTTTTAAATATAACAACTTGCTGCAGTAAGAGTGTACTGTGCTCCAAGATTTAAATATAACAACTTGCTGCAGTAATAGTGTACTGTGCACAAATTTTTAAATATAGCAACTTGCTGCAGTAATAGTGTACTGTGCACAAAGTTTTAAATATAACAACTTGCTGCAGTGATAGTGTACTGTGTTCCAAGTTTTAAATATAACAACTTGCTGCACTAATAGTGTACTGTGCTCCAAGTTTTAAATATAACAACTTGCTGCAGTAATAGTGTACAGTGCTCCAAGTTTTAAATATACCAACTTGCTGCAGTAATAGTGTACTGTGCATCAAGTTTTAAATATAGCAACTTGCTGCAGTAATAGTGTACTGTGCTCCATGTTTTAAATATAAGAACTTGCTGCAGTAATAGTGTACTGTGCTCCAAGTTGTAAACATATCAACTTGCTGCAGCAATCGCGTACTGTGCTCCAAGTTTTAAATACAACCACTTGCTGCAGTAATAGCGTACTGTGCTGCAAGGTTTAAATATAACAGGTGGCTGCAGTAATCCTGTACTGTGCTCCAAGTTTTAAATACAACAACTTGCAGTAATAGTGTACTGTGCTCCAAGTTTTCAATATAGCAAATTGCTCCAGTAATAGTGTACTGTGCTCCAAGTTTTAAATATAACAACTTGCTGCAATAATAGTGTACTGTGCACCAAGTTTTATACATAACAAATTGCTGCTAGGATAGTGTACTGTGCTCCAAGTTTTAAATATAACAACTTGCTGCAATAATAGTGTACTTTGCTCCAAGTTTTAAATATATCATCTTGCTGCAGTAATAGCGTACTGTGCTCCAAGTTTTAAACATAGCAACTTGCTGCAATAATGGTGTACTGTGCTCCAAGTGTTAAATATAGCAACTTGCTGCAGTAATAGCGTACTGTGCTCCAAGTTTTAAATATAGCAACTTGCTGCAGTAATAGCGTACTGTGCTCCAAGTTTTAAATATAGCAAATTGCTGAAGTAATAGCGTACTGTGCTCCAAGTTTTAAATATAACAACTTGCTGCAGTAATAGTGTACTGTGCTCCAAGTTTTAAATATAACAACTTGCTGCAGTAATAGCGTACTGTGATCCAAGTTTTAAATATAGCAATTTGCTGCAGTAATAGTGTACTGTGCTCCAAATTTTAAATATAACAACTTGCTGCAGTAATAGTGTACTGTGCACCAAGTTTTAAATATAGCAACTTGCTGCAGTAATAGTGTACTGTGCTCCATGTTTTAAATATAACAACTTGCTGCAGTAATAGTGTACTGTGCTCCAATTTTATACATATCAACTTGCTGCAGTAATAGTGTACTGTGCTCCAAGTTTTAAATATAACAACTTGCTGCAGTAATAGTGTACTGTGCTCCAAGTTTTAAATATAACAACTTGTTGCAGTAATAGCGTACTGTGCTCCAAGTTTTAAATATAACAACTTGCTGCAGTAATAGCGTACTGTGCACCAAGTTTTAAACATAACAACTTCGTGCAGTAAGAGTGTACTGTGCTCCAAGTTTTAAATATAACAACTTGCTGCAGTAATAGAGTACTGTGCACAAAGTTTTAAATATAGCAACTTGCTGCAGTAATAGTGTACTGTGCACAAAGTTTTAAATATAACAACTTGCTGCAGTGATAGTGTACTGTGCTCCAAGTGTTAAATATAACAACTTGCTGCACTAATAGTGTACTGTGCTCCAAGTTTTAAATATAACAACTTGCTGCAGTAATAGTGTACTGTGCTCCAAGTTTTAAATATAACAGCTGGCTGCAGTAATCGCGTACTGTGCTCCAAGTTTTAAATATAACAACTTGCAGTAATAGCGTACTGTGCTCCATGTTTTAAATATAACAACTTTCTGCAGTAATAGCGTACTGTGCTCCAAGTTTTAAATATAACAACTTGCTGCAGTGATAGTGTACTGTGCTCCAAGTGTTAAATATAACAACTTGCTGCACTAATAGTGTACTGTGCTCCAAGTTTTAAATACAACCACTTGCTGCAGTAATAGCGTACTGTGCTGCAAGTTTTAAATATAACAACTTGCATTAATAGTGTACTGTGCTGCAAGTTTTAAATATAACAACTTGCAGTAATAGCGTACTGTGCTCCATGTTTTAAATATAACAACTTTCTGCAGTAATAGCGTACTGTGCTCCAAGTTTTAAATATAACAACTTGCTGCAGTAATAGTGTACTGTGCTTCAAGTTTTATATAAAACAACTTGCTGCAATAATAGTGTACTGTGCTCCAAGTTTTAAATATAAAACTTGCTGCAGTAATAGTGTACTGTGCTCCAAGTTTTAAATATAACAACTTGCATTAATAGTGTACTGTGCTGCAAGTTTTAAATATCACAACTGGCAGTAATAGTGTACTGTGCTGCAGTTTTAAATACAGCAACTTGCTGCAGTAATACCGTACTATGCTGCAAGTTTAAAATATAACAACTTGCTGCAGTAATAGTGTACTGTGATCCAAGTTTTAAACATATCAACTTGCTGAAGAAATTGCGTACTTTGCTCCAAGTTTTAAATATATCAACTTTCTGAAGTAATTGCGTACTGTGCTCCAAGTTTTAAATATAACAACTTTCTGCAGTTATACTGTACCGTTCTCCAAGTTTTAAATATAACAAATTGCTGCTGTAATAGTGTACTGTGCTCCAAGTTTTATATATAACAACTTGCTGCAGTAATAGCGGACTGTGCTCCAAGTTTTAAATATATCAACTTGCTGAAGTAATTGCGTACTGTGCTCCAAGTTTTAAATATAACAAATTTCTGCAGTTATAGTGTAGTGTGCTCCAAATTTTAAATATAACAACTTGCTGCAGTAATAGTGTACTGTGCTCCAAGTTTTATATATAACAACTTGCTGCAGTAATAGCGTACTGTGCTGCAAGTTTTAAATATGACAACTTCCTGCAGGAATAGTGTATTGTGCTCCAAGTTTTAAAAATAACAACTTGCTACAGTAATAGTGTAGAGTGCTGCAAGTTTTATATATAACAACTTGCTGCAGTAATAGTGTACTGTGCTCCAAGTTTTAATATCTAACAACTTGCTGCAGTAATAGTGTACTGTGCTCCAAGTTTTAAATATAACAACTTGCTGCAGTAATGGCGTACTGTGCTCCAAGTTTTAATATATAACAACTTGTTGCAGTAATAGCGTACTGTGCTCCAAGTTTTAAAAATAACAACTTGCTGCAGTAATAGTGTACTATGATCCAAGCATTAAACATATCAACTTGCTGAAGTAAATGCGTACTGTGCTCCAAGTTTTAAATATAACAACTTTCTGCAGTTATAGTGTACTGTGCTCCAAGCTTTAAATATAACAACTTGCTGCAGTAAGAGTGTACTGTGCTCCAAGTTTTAAACATAACAACTTGCTGCAGTAATAGTGTACTGTGCACCAAGTTTTAAATATAACAACTTGCTGAAGTAAATGCGTACTGTGCTCCAAGTTTTAAATATAACAACTTGCTGCAGTAATAGCGTACTGTGCTCCAAGTTTTAAATATAACAACTTGCTGCAGTAATAGTGTGCTGTGCTCCAAGTTTTAGATATAACAACTTGCTGCAGTAATAGCGTACTGTGCTCCAAGTTTGAAATATAACCACATGCTGCAGTAATAGTGTACTGTGCTGCAGGTTTTATACATAACAGCTTGCTGCAGTAATAGTGTACTGTGCTGCAAGTTTTAAATATAGCAACTTGCTGCAGTAATAGTGTACTGTGCTGCAAGTATTAAATATAGCAACTTGCTGCAGTAGTAGTGTACTGTGCTGCAAGTTTTAAATATAGCAACTTGCTGCAGTAATAGCGTACTCTGCTCCAAGTATTAAATATAACAACTTGCTGCAGTAATAGCGTACTGTGCTCCAAGTTTTAAATTTAACAACTTGCTGCAGTAATAGTGTTCTGTGCTGCAAGTTTTAAATATAACAACTTGCTGCAGGAATAGTGTACTGTGCTCCAAGTTTTAAATATAACAACTTGCTGCAGTAATAGCGTACTGTGCTCCAAGATTTAAATTTAAATACTTGCTGGAGTAATAGCGTACTGTGCTCCAAGTTTTAAATATAACTTCCTCCTGCAGGAATAGTGTACTGTGCTCCAAGTTTTAAATATAACAACTTGCTGCAGTAATAGTGTACTGTGCTCCAAGTTTTATATATAACAACTTGCTGCAATAATGGTGTATTGTGCTCCAAGTTTTAAAAATAACAACTTGCTGCAGTAATAGTGTACTGTGATCCAAGTTTTAAACATATCAACTTGCTGAAGTTATTGCGTACTGTGCTCCAAGTTTTAAATATATCAACTTGCTGAAGTAATTGCGTACTGTGCTCCAAGTTTTAAATATAACAACTTTCTGCAGTAATAGTGTACTGTGCTCCAAGTTTTAAATATAACAAATTGCTGCAGTAATAGTGTACTGTGCTCCAAGTTTTATATATAACAACTTGCTGTAGTAATAGTGTACTATGCTCCAAGTTTTATATATAACAACTTGCTGCAGTAATAGCGTACTGTGTTCCAAGTTTTAAATATAACAACTTTCTGCAGTTATAGTGTACTGTGCTCCAAGTTTTAAATATAACAACTTGCTACAGTAATAGTGTACTGTGCTCCATGTTTTATATATAACAACTTGCTGCAGTAATAGCGTACTGTGCTGCAAGTTTTAAATATGACAACTTGCTGCAGGAATAGTGTACTGTGCTCCAAGTTTTAAAAATAACAACTTGCTACAGTAATAGTGTACTGTGCTGCAAGTTTTATATATTACAACTTGCTGCAGTAATAGTGTACTGTGCTCCAAGATTTAATATATAACAACTTGCTGCAGTAATAGTGTACTGTGCTCCATGTTTTAAATATAAGAACTTGCTGCAGTAATAGTGTACTGTGCTCCAAGTTTTAAACATATCAACTTGCTGCAGCAATCGCGTACTGTGCTCCAAGTTTTAAATACAACCACTTGCTGCAGTAATAGCGTACTGTGCTGCAAGTTTTAAATATAACAGCTGGCTGCAGTAATCGCGTACTGTGCTCCAAGTTTTAAATATAACAACTTGCAGTAATAGTGTACTGTGCTCCAAGTTTTCAATATAGCAAATTGCTCCAGTAATAGTGTACTGTGCTCCAAGTTTTAAATATAACAACTTGCTGCAATAATAGTGTACTGTGCACGAAGTTTTATACATAACAACTTGCTGCTCGGATAGTGTACTGTGCTCCAAGTTTTAAATATAACAACTTGCTGCAATAATAGTGTACTTTGCTCCAAGTTTTAAATATATCATCTTGCTGCAGTAATAGCGTACTGTGCTCCAAGTTTTAAATATAGCAACTTGCTGCAATAATGGTGTACTGTGCTCCAAGTGTTAAATATAGCAACTTGCTGCAGTAATAGCGTACTGTGCTCCAAGTTTTAAATATAACAACTTGTTGCAGTAATAGCGTACTGTGCTCCAAGTTTTAAATATAACAACTTGCTGCAGTAATAGCGTACTGTGCACCAAGTTTTAAATATAACAACTTGGTGCAGTAAGAGTGTACTGTGCTCCAAGTTTTAAATATAACAACTTGTTTCAGTAATAGCGTACTGTGCTCCAAGTTTTAAATATAACAACTTGTTGCAGTAATAGCGTACTGTGCACCAAGTTTTAAATATAACAACTTGCTGCAGTAAGAGTGTACTGTGCTCCAAGTTTTAAATATAACAACTTGCTGCAGTAATAGTGTACTGTGCACCAAGTTTTAAATATAGCAACTTGCTGCAGTAATAGTGTACTGTGCTCCATGTTTTAAATATAAGAACTTGCTGCAGTAATAGTGTACTGTGCTCCAAGTTTTAAACATATCAACTTGCTGCAGTAATCGCGTACTGTGCTCCAAGTTTTAAATACAACCACTTGCTGCAGTAATAGCGTACTGTGCTGCAAGTTTTAAATATAACAGCTGGCTGCAGAAATCGCGTACTGTGCTCCAAGTTTTAAATATAAAAACTTCCTGCAGTAATAGTGTACTGTGCTCCAAATTTTAAATATAATAACTTGCTGCAGTAATAGCCTACTGTGCTCCAAGTTTTAAATATAACAACTTGCAGTAATAGTGTACTGTGCTCCAAGTTTTCAATATAGCAAATTGCTCCAGTAATAGTGTACTGTGCTCCAAGTTTTAAATATAACAACTTGCTGCAATAATAGTGTACTGTGCACCAAGTTTTATACATAACAACTTCCTGCTAGGATAGTGTACTGTGCTCCAAGTTTTAAATATAACAACTTGCTGCAATAATAGTGTAGTTTGCTCCAAGCTTTAAATATATCAGCTTGCTGCAGTAATAGTGTACTGTGCTCCAAGTTTTAAATATAAGAACTTGCTGCAGTAAGAGTGTACTGTGCTCCAAGTTTTAAATATAACAACTTGTTGCAGTTATAGTGTACTGTGCTCCAAGTTTTAAATATAGCAACTTGCTGCAGTAATAGCGTACTGTGCTCCAAGTTTTAAATATAGCAACTTGCTGCAGTAATAGCGTACTGTGCTCCAAGTTTTAAATATAAGAACTTGCTGCAGTAATAGTGTACTGTGCTCCAAGTTTTAAACATATCAACTTGCTGCAGGAATAGTGTACTGTGCTCCAAGTTTAAAATATAACAGCTTGCTGCAGTAATAGTGTACTGTGCTCCAAGTTTTATACATAACAACTTGCTGCAATAATGGTGTACTGTGCTCCAAGTTTTAAAAATAACAACTTGCTGCAGTAATAGTGCACTGTGATCCAAGTTTTAAACATATCAACTTGCTGCAGTAATAGTGTACTGTGCTCCAAGTTTTAAATATAGCAGCTTGCTGCAGTAATAGTGTCCTGTGCTCCAAGTTTTAAATATAACAACTTGCTGCAGTAATAGTGTACTGTGCTCCAAGTTTTAAATATAACAACTTGCTGCAGTAATAGTGTACTGTGCACCAAGTTTTAAATATAACAACTTGCTGAAGTAAATGCGTACTGTGCTCCAAGTTTTAAATATAACAACTTGTTGCAGTAATAGCGTACTGTGCTCCAAGTTTTAAATATAACAACTTGCTGCAGTAATAGTGTACTGTGCACCAAGTTTTAAATATAACAACTTGCTGAAGTAAATGCGTACTGTGCTCCAAGTTTTAAATATAACAACTTGTTGCAGTAATAGCGTACTGTGCTCCAAGTTTTAAATATAACAACTTGTTGCAGTAATAGCGTACTGTGCACCAAGTTTTAAATATAACAACTTGCTGCAGTAAGAGTGTACTGTGCTCCAAGATTTAAATATAACAACTTGCTGCAGTAATAGTGTACTGTGCACAAATTTTTAAATATAGCAACTTGCTGCAGTAATAGTGTACTGTGCACAAAGTTTTAAATATAACAACTTGCTGCAGTAAGAGTGTACTGTGCTCCAAGTTTTAAATATAACAACTTGTTGCAGTAATAGCGTACTGTGCTCCAAGTTTTAAATATAACAACTTGTTGCAGTAATAGCGTACTGTGCACCAAGTTTTAAATATAACAACTTGCTGCAGTAAGAGTGTACTGTGCTCCAAGATTTAAATATAACAACTTGCTGCAGTAATAGTGTACTGTGCACAAATTTTTAAATATAGCAACTTGCTGCAGTAATAGTGTACTGTGCACAAAGTTTTAAATATAACAACTTGCTGCAGTGATAGTGTACTGTGTTCCAAGTTTTAAATATAACAAATTGCTGCACTAATAGTGTACTGTGCTCCAAGTTTTAAATATAACAACTTGCTGCAGTAATAGTGTACTGTGCTCCAAGTTTTAAATATACCAACTTGCTGCAGTAATAGTGTACTGTGCATCAAGTTTTAAATATACCAACTTGCTGCAGTAATAGTGTACTGTGCTCCATGTTTTAAATATAAGAACTTGCTGCAGTAATAGTGTACTGTGCTCCAAGTTTTAAACATATCAACTTGCTGCAGCAATCGCGTACTGTGCTCCAAGTTTTAAATACAACCACTTGCTGCAGTAATAGCGTACTGTGCTGCAAGGTTTCAATATAACAGCTGGCTGCAGCAATCCTGTACTGTGCTCCAAGTTTTAAATACAACAACTTGCAGTAATAGTGTACTGTGCTCCAAGTTTTCAATATAGCAAATTGCTCCAGTAATAGTGTACTGTGCTCCAAGTTTTAAATATAACAACTTGCTGCAATAATAGTGTACTGTGCACAAAGTTTTATACATAACAACTTGCTGCTAGGATAGTGTACTGTGCTCCAAGTTTTAAATATAACAACCTGCTGCAATAATAGTGTACTTTGCTCCAAGTTTTAAATATATCATCTTGCTGCAGTAATAGCGTACTGTGCTCCAAGTTTTAAACATAGCAACTTGCTGCAATAATGGTGTACTGTGCTCCAAGTGTTAAATATAGCAACTTGCTGCAGTAATAGCGTACTGTGCTCCAAGTTTTAAATATAGCAACTTGCTGCAGTAATAGCGTACTGTGCTCCAAGTTTTAAATATAGCAAATTGCTGAAGTAATAGCGTACTGTGCTCCAAGTTTTAAATATAACAACTTGCTGCAGTAATAGTGTACTGTGCTCCAAGTTTTAAATATAACAACTTGCTGCAGTAATAGCGTACTGTGATCCAAGTTTTAAATATAGCAATTTGCTGCAGTAATAGTGTACTGTGCTCCAAATTTTAAATATAACAACTTGCTGCAGTAATAGTGTACTGTGCACCAAGTTTTAAATATAGCAACTTGCTGCAGTAATAGTGTACTGTGCTCCATGTTTTAAATATAACAACTTGCTGCAGTAATAGTGTACTGTGCTCCAATTTTATACATATCAACTTGCTGCAGTAATAGTGTACTGTGCTCCAAGTTTTAAATATAACAACTTGCTGCAGTAATAGTGTACTGTGCTCCAAGTTTTAAATATAACAACTTGTTGCAGTAATAGCGTACTGTGCTCCAAGTTTTAAATATAACAACTTGCTGCAGTAATAGCGTACTGTGCACCAAGTTTTAAATATAACAACTTGCTGCAGTAAGAGTGTACTGTGCTCCAAGTTTTAAATATAACAACTTGTTTCAGTAATAGCGTACTGTGCTCCAAGTTTTAAATATAACAACTTGTTGCAGTAATAGCGTACTGTGCACCAAGTTTTAAATATAACAACTTCGTGCAGTAAGAGTGTACTGTGCTCCAAGTTTTAAATATAACAACTTGCTGCAGTAATAGTGTACTGTGCTCCAAGTTTTAAATATAACAACTTGTTGCAGTAATAGCGTACTGTGCTCCAAGTTTTAAATATAACAACTTGCTGCAGTAATAGCGTACTGTGCACCAAGTTTTAAATATAACAACTTGCTGCAGTAAGAGTGTACTGTGCTCCAAGTTTTAAATATAACAACTTGTTTCAGTAATAGCGTACTGTGCTCCAAGTTTTAAATATAACAACTTGTTGCAGTAATAGCGTACTGTGCACCAAGTTTTAAATATAACAACTTCGTGCAGTAAGAGTGTACTGTGCTCCAATTTTAAATATAACAACTTGCTGCAGTAATAGAGTACTGTGCACAAAGTTTTAAATATAGCAACTTGCTGCAGTAATAGTGTACTGTGCACAAAGTTTTAAATATAACAACTTGCTGCAGTGATAGTGTACTGTGCTCCAAGTGTTAAATATAACAACTTGCTGCACTAATAGTGTACTGTGCTCCAGGTTTTAAATATAACAACTTGCTGCAGTAATAGTGTACTGTGCTCCAAGTTTTAAATATAACAACTTGTTGCAGTAATAGTGTACTGTGCACCAAGTTTTAAATATAGCAACTTGCTGCAGTAATAGTGTACTGTGCTCCATGTTTTAAATATAAGAACTTGCTGCAGTAATAGTGTACTGTGCTCCAAGTTTTAAACATATCAACTTGCTGCAGAAATCGCGTACTGTGCTCCAAGTTTTAAATACAACCACTTGCTGCAGTAGTAGCGTACGGTGCTGCAAGTTTTAAATATAACAGCTGGCTGCAGTAATCGCGTACTGTGCTCCAAGTTTTAAATATAACAACTTCCTGCAGTAATAGTGTACTGTGCTCCAAATGTTTAATATAATAACTTGCTGCAGTAATAGCGTACTGTGCTCCAAGTTTTAAATATAACAACTTGCAGTAATAGTGTACTGTGCTCCAAGTATTCAATATAGCAAATTGCTCCAGTAATAGTGTACTGTGCTCCAAGTTTTAAATATAACAACTTGCTGCAATAATAGTGTACTGTGCACCAAGTTTTATACATAACAACTTGCTGCTAGGATAGTGTACTGTGCTCCAAGTTTTAAATATAACAACTTGCTGCAATAATAGTGTAGTTTGCTCCAAGTTTTAAATATATCAGCTTGCTGCAGTAATAGCGTACTGTGCTCCAAGTTTTAAATATAAGAACTTGCTCCAGTAATAGTGTACTGAGCTCCAAGTTTTAAATATAGCAACTTGCTGCAGTAATAGCGTACTGTGCTCCAAGTTTTAAATATAGCAACTTGCTGCAGTAATAGCGTACTGTGCTCCAAGTTTTAAACATATCAACTTGCTGCAGGAATAGTGTACTGTGCTCCAAGTTTAAAATATAACAGCTTGCTGCAGTAATAGTGTACTGTGCTCCAAGTTTTATACATAACAACTTGCTGCAATAATGGTGTACTGTGCTCCAAGTTTTAAAAATAACAACTTGCTGCAGTAATAGTGCACTGTGATCCAAGTTTTAAACATATCAACTTGCTGCAGTAATAGTGTACTGTGCTCCAAGTTTTAAATATAACAACTTGCTGCAGTAATAGTGTACTGTGCACCAAGTTTTAAATATAGCAACTTGCTGCAGTAATAGTGTACTGTGCACAAAGTTTTAAATATAGCAACTTGCTGCAGTAATAGTGTACTGTGCACAAAGTTTTAAATATAACAACTTGCTGCAGTGATAGTGTACTGTGCTCCAAGTGTTAAATATAACAACTTGCTGCACTAATAGTGTACTGTGCTCCAAGTTTTAAATATAACAACTTGCTGCAGTAATAGTGTACTGTGCTCCAAGTTTTAAAATTTAACAACTTGCTGCAGTAATAGTGTACTGTGCACCAAGTTTTAAATATAGCAACTTGCTGCAGTAATAGTGTACTGTGCTCCATGTTTTAAATATAAGAACTTGCTGCAGTAATAGTGTACTGTGCTCCAAGTTTTAAACATATCAACTTGCTGCAGAAATCGCGTACTGTGCTCCAAGTTTTAAATACAACCACTTGCTGCAGTAGTAGCGTACTGTGCTGCAAGTTTTAAATATAACAGCTGGCTGCAGTAATCGCGTACTGTGCTCCAAGTTTTAAATATAACAACTTCCTGCAGTAATAGTGTACTGTGCTACAATTTTTAAATATAATAACTTGCTGCAGTAATAGCGTACTGTGCACCAAGTTTTAAATATAACAACTTGCTGCAGTAAGAGTGTACTGTGCTCCAAGTTTTAAATATAACAACTTGCTGCAGTAATAGTGTACTGTGCACAAAGTTTTAAATATAGCAACTTGCTGCAGTAATAGTGTACTGTGCACAAAGTTTTAAATATAACAACTTGCTGCAGTGATAGTGTACTGTGCTCCAAGTGTTAAATATAACAACTTGCTGCACTAATAGTGTACTGTGTTCCAAGTTTTAAATATAACAACTTGCTGCAGTAATAGTGTACTGTGCTCCAAGTTTTAAATATAACAACTTGCTGCAGTAATAGTGTACTGTGCACCAAGTTTTAAATATAGCAACTTGCTGCAGTAATAGTGTACTGTGCTCCATGTTTTAAATATAAGAACTTGCTGCAGTAATAGTGTACTGTGCTCCAAGTTTTAAACATATCAACTTGCTGCAGTAATCGCGTACTGTGCTCCAAGTTTTAAATACAACCACTTGCTGCAGTAATAGCGTACTGTGCTGCAAGTTTTAAATATAACAGCTGGCTGCAGAAATCGCTTACTGTGCTCCAAGTTTTAAATATAACAACTTCCTGCAGTAATAGTGTACTGTGCTCCAAATTTTAAATATAATAACTTGCTGCAGTAATAGCGTGCTGTGCTCCAAGTTTTAAATATAACAACTTGCAGTAATAGTGTACTGTGCTCTAAGTTTTCAATATAGCAAATTGCTCCAGTAATAGTGTACTGTGCTCCAAGTTATAAATATAACAACTTGCTGCAATAATAGTGTACTGTGCACCTCGTTTTATACATAACAACTTGCTGCTAGGATAGTGTACTGTGCTCCAAGTTTTAAATATAACAGCTTGCTGCAATAATAGTGTAGTTTGCTCCAAGTTTTAAATATATCAGCTTGCTGCAGTAATAGCGTACTGTGCTCCAAGTTTTAAATATAAGAACTTGCTCCAGTAATAGTGTACTGTGCTCCAAGTTTTAAATATAGCAACTTGCTGCAGTAATAGCGTACTGTGCTCCAAGTTTTAAATATAGCAACTTGCTGCAGTAATAGCGTACTGTGCTCCAAGTTTTAAATATAAGAACTTGCTGCAGTAATAGTGTACTGTGCTCCAAGTTTTAAACATATCAACTTGCTGCAGGAATAGTGTACTGTGCTCCAAGTTTAAAATATAACAGCTTGCTGCAGTAATAGTGTACTGTGCTCCAAGTTTTATACATAACAACTTGCTGCAATAATGGTGTACTGTGCTCCAAGTTTTAAAAATAACAACTTGCTGCAGTAATAGTGCACTGTGATCCAAGTTTTAAACATATCAACTTGCTGCAGTAATAGTGTACTGTGCTCCAAGTTATAAATATAGCAGCTTGCTGCAGTAATAGTGTACTGTGCTCCAAGTTTTAAATATAAGAACTTGCTGCAGTAATAGTGTACTGTGCTCCAAGTTTTAAACATATCAACTTGCTGCAGTAATCGCGTACTGTGCTCCAACTTTTAAATACAACCACTTGCTGCAGTAATAGCGTACTGTGCTGCAAGTTTTAAATATAACAGCTGGCTGCAGTAATCGCGTACTGTGCTCCAAGTTGTAAATATAACAACTTGCAGTAATAGTGTACTGTGCTCCAAGTATTCAATATAGCAAATTGCTCCAGTAATAGTGTACTGTGCTCCAAGTTTTAAATATAACAACTTGCTGCAATAATAGTGTACTGTGCACCAAGTTTTATGCATAACAACCTCCTGCTAGGATAGTGTACTGTGCTCCAAGTTTTAAATATAACAACTTCCTGCAATAATATTGTACTTTGCTCCAAGTTTTAATTATAGCAACTTGCTGCAGTAATAGCGTACTGTGCTCCAAGTTCTAAATATAGTAAGTTGCTGAAGTAATAGCGTACTGTGCTCCAAGTTTTAAATAGAACAACTTGCTGCAGTAATAGTGCACTGTGCACCAAGTTTTAAATATAGCAACTTGCTGCAGTAATAGTGTACTGTGCTCCAAGTTTTAAATATAACAACTTGCGGCAGTAATAGTGTACTGTGCTCCAATTTTATACATATCAACTTGCTGCAGTAATAGTGTACTGTGCTCCAAGTTTTAAATATAACAACTTGCTGCAGTAATAGTGTACTGTGCTCCAAGTTTTAAATATAACAACTTGTTGCAGTAATAGCGTACTGTGCTCCAAGTTTTAAATATAACAACTTGCTGCAGTAATAGCGTACTGTGCACCAAGTTTTAAATATAACAACTTGCTGCAGTAAGAGTGTACTGTGCTCCAAGTTTTAAATATAACAACTTGTTGCAGTAATAGCGTACTGTGCTCCAAGTTTTAAATATAACAACTTGTTGCAGTAATAGCGTACTGTGCACCAAGTTTTAAATATAACAACTTTCTGCAGTAAGAGTGTACTGTGCTCCAAGTTTTAAATATAACAACTTGCTGCAGTAAAAGTGTACTGTGCACAAATTTTTAAATATAGCAACTTGCTGCAGTAATAGTGTACTGTGCACATAGTTTTAAATATAACAACTTGCTGCAGTGATAGTGTACTGTGCTCCAAGTTTTAAATATAACAACTTGCTGCACTAATAGTGTACTGTGCTGTAAGTTTTAAATATAACAACTTGCTGCAGTAATAGTGTACTGTGCTCCAAGTTTTAAATATAACAACTTGCTGCAGTAATAGTGTACTCTGCATCAAGTTTTAAATATAGCAACTTGCTGCAGTAATAGTGTACTGTGCTCCATGTTTTAAATATAAGAACTTGCTGCAGTAATAGTGTACTGTGCTCCAAGTTTTAAACATATCAACTTGCTGCAGTAATCGCGTACTGTGCTCCAAGTTTTAAATACAACCACTTGCTGCAGTAATAGCGTACTGTGCTGCAAGTTTTAAATATAACAGCTGGCTGCAGAAATCGCGTACTGTGCTCCAAGTGTTAAATATAACAACTTGCTGCAGTAATAGTGTACTGTGCTCCAAATTTTAAATATAATAACTTGCTGCAGTAATAGCTTACTGTGCTCCAAGTTTAAAATATAACAACTTGCAGTAATAGTGTACTGTGCTCCAAGTTTTCAATATAGCAAATTGCTCCAGTAATAGTGTACTGTGCTCCAGGTTTTAAATATAACAACTTGCTGCAATAATAGTGTACTGTGCACCAAGTTTTATACATAACAACTTGCTGCTAGGATAGTGTACTGTGCTCCAAGTTTTAAATATAACAACTTGCTGCAATAATAGTGTACTTTGCTCCAAGTTTTAAATATAGCAACTTGCTGCAGTAATGGTGTACTGTGCTCCAAGTTTTAAATATAGCAACTTGCTGCAGTAATAGCGTACTGTGCTCCAAGTTTTAAATATAGCAAATTGCTGAAGTAATAGCGTAATGTGCTCCAAGTTTTAAATATAACAACTTGCTGCAGTAATAGTGTACTGTGCTCCATGTTTTAAATATAAGAACTTGCTGCAGTAATAGTGTACTGTGCTCCAAGTTTTAAACATATCAACTTGCTGCAGTAATCGCGTACTGTGCTCCAAGTTTTAAATACCACCACTTGCTGCAGTAATAGCGTACTGTGCTGCAAGTTTTAAATATAACAGCTGGCTGCAGAAATCGCTTACTGTGCTCCAAGTTTTAAATATAACAACTTCCTGCAGTAATAGTGTACTGTGCTCCAAATTTTAAATATAATAACTTGCTGCAGTAATAGCGTACTGTGCTCCAAGTTTTAAATATAACAACTTGCAGTAATAGTGTACTGTGCTCCAAGTTTTCAATATAGCAAATTGCTCCAGTAATAGTGTACTGTGCTCCAAGTTTTAAATATAACAACTTGCTGCAATAATAGTGTACTGTGCACCAAGTTTTATACATAACAACCTGCTGCTAGGATAGTGTACTGTGCTCCAAGTTTTAAATATAACAGCTTGCTGCAATAATAGTGTAGTTTGCTCCAAGTTTTAAATATATCAGCTTGCTGCAGTAATAGCGTACGGTGCTCCAAGTTTTAAATATAAGAACTTGCTCCAGTAATAGTGTACTGTGCTCCAAGTTTTAAATATAGCAACTTGCTGCAGTAATAGCGTACTGTGCTCCAAGTTTTAAATATAGCAACTTGCTGCAGTAATAGCGTACTGTGCTCCAAGTTTTAAATATAAGAACTTGCTGCAGTAATAGTGTACTGTGCTCCAAGTTTTAAACATATCAACTTGCTGCAGGAATAGTGTACTGTGCTCCAAGTTTAAAATATAACAGCTGGCTGCAGTAATAGTGTACTGTGCTCCAAGTTTTATACATAACAACTTGCTGCAATAATGGTGTACTGTGCTCCAAGTTTTAAAAATAACAACTTGCTGCAGTAATAGTGCACTGTGATCCAAGTTTTAAACATATCAACTTGCTGCAGTAATAGTGTACTGTGCTCCAAGTTTTAAATATAGCAGCTTGCTGCAGTAATAGTGTACTGTGCTCCAAGTTTTAAATATAAGAACTTGCTGCAGTAATAGTGTACTGTGCTCCAAGTTTTAAACATATCAACTTGCTGCAGTAATCGCGTACTGTGCTCCAACTTTTAAATACAACCACTTGCTGCAGTAATAGCGTACTGTGCTGCAAGTTTTAAATATAACAGCTGGCTGCAGTAATCGCGTACTGTGCTCCAAGTTGTAAATATAACAACATGCAGTAATAGTGTACTGTGCTCCATGTTTTAAATATAAGAACTTGCTGCAGTAATAGTGTACTGTGCTCCAAGTTTTAAACATATCAACTTGCTGCAGTAATCGCGTACTGTGCTCCAAGTTTTAAATACAACCACTTGCTGCAGTAATAGCGTACTGTGCTGCAAGTTTTAAATATAACAGCTGGCTGCAGAAATCGCTTACTGTGCTCCAAGTTTTAAATATAACAACTTCCTGCAGTAATAGTGTACTGTGCTCCAAATTTTAAATATAATAACTTGCTACAGTAATAGCGTACTGTGCTCCAAGTTTTAAATATAACAACTTGCAGTAATAGTGTACTGTGCTCCAAGTTTTCAATATAGCAAATTGCTCCAGTAATAGTGTACTGTGCTCCAAGTTTTAAATAGAACAACTTGCTGCAATAATAGTGTACTGTGCACCAAGTTTTATACATAACAACTTGCTGCTAGGATAGTGTACTGTGTTTCAAGTTTTAAATATAACAGCTTGCTGCAATAATAGTGTAGTTTGCTCCAAGTTTTAAATATATCAGCTTGCTGCAGTAATAGCGTACTGTGCTCCAAGTTTTAAATATAAGAACTTGCTCCAGTAATAGTGTACTGTGCTCCAAGTTTTAAATATAGCAACTTGCTGCAGTAATAGCGTACTGTGCTCCAAGTTTTAAATATAGCAACTTGCTGCAGTAATAGCGTACTGTGCTCCAAGTTTTAAATATAAGAACTTGCTGCAGTAATAGTGTACTGTGCTCCAAGTTTTAAACATATCAACTTGCTGCAGGAATAGTGTACTGTGCTCCAAGTTTAAAATATAACAGCTTGCTGCAGTAATAGTGTACTGTGCTCCAAGTTTTATACATAACAACTTGCTGCAATAATGGTGTACTGTGCTCCAAGTTTTAAAAATAACAACTTGCTGCAGTAATAGTGCACTGTGATCCAAGTTTTAAACATATCAACTTGCTGCAGTAATAGTGTACTGTGCTCCAAGTTTTAAATATAGCAGCTTGCTGCAGTAATAGTGTACTGTGCTCCAAGTTTTAAATATAAGAACTTGCTGCAGTAATAGTGTACTGTGCTCCAAGTTTTAAACATATCAACTTGCTGCAGTAATCGCGTACTGTGCTCCAACTTTTAAATACAACCACTTGCTGCAGTAATAGCGTACTGTGCTGCAAGTTTTAAATATAACAGCTGGCTGCAGTAATCGCGTACTGTGCTCCAAGTTGTAAATATAACAACATGCAGTAATAGTGTACTGTGCTCCAAGTTTTCAATATAGCAAATTGCTCCAGTAATAGTGTACTGTGCTCCAAGTTTTAAATATAACAACTTGCTGCAATAATAGTGTACTGTGCACCAAGTTTTATGCATAACAACTTCCTGCTAGGATAGTGTACTGTGCTCCAAGTTTTAAATATAACAACTTGCTGCAATAATAGTGTACTTTGCTCCAAGTTTTAAATATAGCAACTTGCTGCAGTAATAGCGTACTGTGCTCCAAGTTTTAAATATACTAAGTTGCTGAAGTAATAGCGTACTGTGCTCCAAGTTTTAAATAGAACAACTTGCTGCAGTAATAGTGTACTGTGCACCAAGTTTTAAATATAGCAACTTGCTGCAGTAATAGTGTACTGTGCTCCAAGTTTTAAATATAACAACTTGCGGCAGTAATAGTGTACTGTGCTCCAATTTTATACATATCAACTTGCTGCAGTAATAGTGTACTGTGCTCCAAGTTTTAAATATAACAACTTGCTGCAGTAATAGTGTACTGTGCTCCAAGTTTTAAATATAACAACTTGTGGCAGTAATAGCGTACTGTGCTCCAAGTTTTCAATATAGGAAATTGCTCCAGTAATAGTGTACTGTGCTCCAGGTTTTAAATATAACAACTTGCTGCAATAATAGTGTACTGTGCACCAAGTTTTATACATAACAACTTGCTGCTAGGATAGTGTACTGTGCTCCAAGTTTTAAATATAACAACTTGCTGCAATAATAGTGTACTTTGCTCCAAGTTTTAAATATATCAGCTTGCTGCAGTAATAGCGTACTGTGCTCCAAGTTTTAAATATAGCAACTTGCTGCAAAAATGGTGTACTGTGCTCCAAGTTTTAAATATAGCAACTTGCTGCAGTAATAGCGTACTGTGCTCCAAGTTTTAAATATAGCAAATTGCTGAAGTAATAGCGTAATGTGCTCCAAGTTTTAAATATAACAACTTGCTGCAGTAATAGTGTACTGTGCTCCATGTTTTAAATATAAGAACTTGCTGCAGTAATAGTGTACTGTGCTCCAAGTTTTAAACATATCAACTTGCTGCAGTAATCGCGTACTGTGCTCCAAGTTTTAAATACAACCACTTGCTGCAGTAATAGCGTACTGTGCTGCAAGTTTTAAATATAACAGCTGGCTGCAGAAATCGCTTACTGTGCTCCAAGTTTTAAATATAACAACTTCCTGCAGTAATAGTGTACTGTGCTCCAAATTTTAAATATAATAACTTGCTACAGTAATAGCGTACTGTGCTCCAAGTTTTAAATATAACAACTTGCAGTAATAGTGTACTGTGCTCCAAGTTTTCAATATAGCAAATTGCTCCAGTAATAGTGTACTGTGCTCCAAGTTTTAAATAGAACAACTTGCTGCAATAATAGTGTACTGTGCACCAAGTTTTATACATAACAACTTGCTGCTAGGATAGTGTACTGTGTTTCAAGTTTTAAATATAACAGCTTGCTGCAATAATAGTGTAGTTTGCTCCAAGTTTTAAATATATCAGCTTGCTGCAGTAATAGCGTACTGTGCTCCAAGTTTTAAATATAAGAACTTGCTCCAGTAATAGTGTACTGTGCTCCAAGTTTTAAATATAGCAACTTGCTGCAGTAATAGCGTACTGTGCTCCAAGTTTTAAATATAGCAACTTGCTGCAGTAATAGCGTACTGTGCTCCAAGTTTTAAATATAAGAACTTGCTGCAGTAATAGTGTACTGTGCTCCAAGTTTTAAACATATCAACTTGCTGCAGGAATAGTGTACTGTGCTCCAAGTTTAAAATATAACAGCTTGCTGCAGTAATAGTGTACTGTGCTCCAAGTTTTATACATAACAACTTGCTGCAATAATGGTGTACTGTGCTCCAAGTTTTAAAAATAACAACTTGCTGCAGTAATAGTGCACTGTGATCCAAGTTTTAAACATATCAACTTGCTGCAGTAATAGTGTACTGTGCTCCAAGTTTTAAATATAGCAGCTTGCTGCAGTAATAGTGTACTGTGCTCCAAGTTTTAAATATAAGAACTTGCTGCAGTAATAGTGTACTGTGCTCCAAGTTTTAAACATATCAACTTGCTGCAGTAATCGCGTACTGTGCTCCAACTTTTAAATACAACCACTTGCTGCAGTAATAGCGTACTGTGCTGCAAGTTTTAAATATAACAGCTGGCTGCAGTAATCGCGTACTGTGCTCCAAGTTGTAAATATAACAACTTGCAGTAATAGTGTACTGTGCTCCAAGTTTTCAATATAGCAAATTGCTCCAGTAATAGTGTACTGTGCTCCAAGTTTTAAATATAACAACTTGATGCAATAATAGTGTACTGTGCACCAAGTTTTATTCATAACAACTTCCTGCTAGGATAGTGTACTGTGCTCCAAGTTTTAAATATAACAACTTGCTGCAATAATAGTGTACTTTGCTCCAAGTTTTAAATATAGCAACGTGCTGCAGTAATAGCGTACTGTGCTCCAAGTTTTAAATATAGTAAGTTGCTGAAGTAATAGCGTACTGTGCTCCAAGTTTTAAATAGAACAACTTGCTGCAGTAATAGTGTACTGTGCACCAAGTTTTAAATATAGCAACTTGCTGCAGTAATAGTGTACTGTGCTCCAAGTTTTAAATATAACAACTTGCGGCAGTAATAGTGTACTGTGCTCCAATTTTATACATATCAACTTGCTGCAGTAATAGTGTACTGTGCTCCAAGTTTTAAATATAACAACTTGCTGCAGTAATAGTGTACTGTGCTCCAAGTTTTAAATATAACAACTTGTTGCAGTAATAGCGTACTGTGCTCCAAGTTTTAAATATAACAACTTGCTGCAGTAAGAGTGTACTGTGCTCCAAGTTTTAAATATAACAACTTGTTGCAGTAATAGCGTACTGTGCTCCAAGTTTTAAATATAACAACTTGTTGCAGTAATAGCGTACTGTGCACCAAGTTTTAAATATAACAACTTTCTGCAGTAAGAGTGTACTGTGCTCCAAGTTTTAAATATAACAACTTGCTGCAGTAAAAGTGTACTGTGCACAAATTTTTAAATATAGCAACTTGCTGCAGTAATAGTGTACTGTGCACAAAGTTTTAAATATAACAACTTGCTGCAGTGATAGTGTACTGTGCTCCAAGTTTTAAATATAACAACTTGCTGCACTAATAGTGTACTGTGCTGTAAGTTTTAAATATAACAACTTGCTGCAGTAATAGTGTACTGTGCTCCAAGTTTTAAATATAACAACTTGCTGCAGTAATAGTGTACTGTGCATCAAGTTTTAAATATAGCAACTTGCTGCAGTAATAGTGTACTGTGCTCCATGTTTTAAATATAAGAACTTGCTGCAGTAATAGTGTACTGTGCTCCAAGTTTTAAACATATCAACTTGCTGCAGTAATCGCGTACTGTGCTCCAAGTTTTAAATACAACCACTTGCTGCAGTAATAGCGTACTGTGCTGCAAGTTTTAAATGTAACAGCTGGCTGCAGTAATCGCGTACTGTGCTCCAAGTTTTAAATATAACAACTTGCTGCAGTAATAGTGTACTGTGCTCCAAATTTTAAATATAATAACTTGCTGCAGTAATAGCTTACTGTGCTCCAAGTTTAAAATATAACAACTTGCAGTAATAGTGTACTGTGCTCCAAGTTTTCAATATAGCAAATTGCTCCAGTAATAGTGTACTGTGCTCCAGGTTTTAAATATAACAACTTGCTGCAATAATAGTGTACTGTGCACCAAGTTTTATACATAACAACTTGCTGCTAGGATAGTGTACTGTGCTCCAAGTTTTAAATATAACAACTTGCTGCAATAATAGTGTACTTTGCTCCAAGTTTTAAATATATCAGCTTGCTGCAGTAATAGCGTACTGTGCTCCAAGTTTTAAATATAGCAACTTGCTGCAGTAATGGTGTACTGTGCTCCAAGTTTTAAATATAGCAACTTGCTGCAGTAATAGCGTACTGTGCTCCAAGTTTTAAATATAGCAAATTGCTGAAGTAATAGCGTAATGTGCTCCAAGTTTTAAATATAACAACTTGCTGCAGTAATAGTGTACTGTGCTCCATGTTTTAAATATAAGAACTTGCTGCAGTAATAGTGTACTGTGCTCCAAGTTTTAAACATATCAACTTGCTGCAGTAATCGCGTACTGTGCTCCAAGTTTTAAATACAACCACTTGCTGCAGTAATAGCGTACTGTGCTGCAAGTTTTAAATATAACAGCTGGCTGCAGTAATCGCGTACTGTGCTCCAAGTTTTAAATATAACAACTTGCTGCAGTAATAGTGTACTGTGCTCCAAATTTTAAATATAATAACTTGCTGCAGTAATAGCTTATTGTGCTCCAAGTTTAAAATATAACAACTTGCAGTAATAGTGTACTGTGCTCCAAGTTTTCAATATAGCAAATTGCTCCAGTAATAGTGTACTGTGCTCCAAGTTTTAAATATAACAACTTGCTGCAATAATGGTGTACTGTGCACCAAGTTTTATACATAACAACTTGCTGCTAGGATAGTGTACTGTGCTCCAAGTTTTAAATATAACAGCTTGCTGCAATAATAGTGTACTTTGCTCCAAGTTTTAAATATATCAGCTTGCTGCAGTAATAGCGTACTGTGCTCCAAGTTTTAAATATAGCAACTTGCTGCAGTAATGGTGTACTGTGCTCCAAGTTTTAAATATAGCAACTTGCTGCAGTAATAGCGTACTGTGCTCCAAGTTTTAAATATAGCAAATTGCTGAAGTAATAGCGTACTGGGCTCCAAGTTTTAAATATAACAACTTGCTGCAGTAATAGCGTACTGTGATCCAAGTTTTAAATATAGCAATTTGCTGCAGTAATAGTGTACTGTGCTACAAATTTTCAATATAACAACTTGCTGCAGTAATACTGTACTGTGCACCAAGTTTTAAATATAGCAACTTGCTGCAGAAATAGTCTACTGTGCTCCAAGTTTTAAATATAACAACTTGCTGCATTAATAGTGTACTGTGCTCCAATTTTATACATATCAACTTGCTGCAGTAATAGTGTACTGTGCTCCAAGTTTTAAATATAACAACTTGCTGCAGTAATAGTGTACTGTGCTCCAAGTTTTAAATATAACAACTTGTTGCAGTAATAGCGTACTGTACTCCAAGTTTTAAATATAACAACTTGCTGCAGTAATAGCGTACTGTGCAGCAAGTTTTAAATATAACAACTTGCTGCAGTAAGAGTGTACTGTGCTCCAAGTTTTAAATATAACAACTTGTTGCAGTAATAGCGTACTGTGCTCCAAGTTTTAAATATAACAACTTGTTGCAGTAATAGCGTACTGTGCACCAAGTTTTAAATATAACAACTTGCTGCAGTAAGACTGTACTGTGCTCCAAGTTTTAAATATAAGAACTTGCTGCAGTAATAGTGTACTGTGCTCCAAGTTTTAAACATATCAACTTGCTGTGGGAATAGTGTACTGTGCTCCAAGTTTAAAATATAACAGCTTGCTGCAGTAATAGTGTACTGTGCTCCAAGTTTTATACATAACAACTTGCTGCAATAATGGTGTACTGTGCTCCAAGTTTTATACATAACAGCTTGCTGCAGTAATAGTGCACTGTGATCCAAGTTTTAAACATATCAACTTGCAGTAATAGTGTACTGTGCTCCAGGTTTTCAATATAGCAAATTGCTCCACTAATAGTGTACTGTGCTCCAAGTTTTAAATATAACAACATGCTGCAATAATAGTGTACTGTGCACCAAGTTTTATACATAACAACTTGCTGCTAGGATAGTGTACTGTGCTCCAAGTTTTAAATATAACAACTTGCTGCAATAATAGTGTACTTTGCTCCAAGTTTTAAATATATCAGCTGGCTGCAGTAATAGCGTACTGTGCTCCAAGTTTTAAATATAGCAACTTGCTGCAGTAATAGCGTACTGTGCTCCAAGTTTTAAATATAAGAACTTGCTGCAGTAATAGTGTACTGTGCTCCAAGTTTTAAACATATCAACTTGCTGCAGGAATAGTGTACTGTGCTCCAAGTTTAAAATATAACAGCTTGCTGCGGTAACAGTTTACTGTGCTCCAAGTTTTATACATAACAACTTGCTGCAATAATGGTGTACTGTGCTCCAAGATTCAAAAATAACAACTTGCTGCAGTAATAGTGCACTGTGATCCAAGTTTTAAACATATCAAAATGCTGCAATAATAGTGTACTGTGCTCCAAGTTTTAAATATAGCAACTTGCTGCAGTAATAGTGTACTGTGCTCCAAGTTTTAAATATAAGAACAGGCTGCAGTAATAGTGTACTGTGCTCCAAGTTTTAAACATATCAACTTGCTGCAGTTATCGCGTACTGTGCTCCAAGTTTTAAATACAACCACTTGCTGCAGTAATAGCGTACTGTGCTGCAAGTTTTAAATATAACAGCTGGCTGCAGTAATCGCGTACTGTGCTCCAAGTTTTAAATATAACAACTTGCAGTAATAGTGTTCTGTGCTCCAAGTTTTCAATATAGCAAATTGCTCCAGTAATAGTGTACTGTGCTCCAAGTTTTAACTATAACAACTTGCTGCAATAATAGTGTACTGTGCACCAAGTTTTATACATAACAACTTGCTGCTAGGATAGTGTACTGTGCTCCATGTTTTAAATATAACAACTTGCTGCAATAATAGTGTACTTTGCTCCAATTTTTAAATATAGCAACTTGCTGCAGTAATAGCGTACTGTGCTCCAAGATTTAAATATAGCAACTTGCTGCAGTAATAGCGTACTGTGCTCCAAGTGTTAAATATAGCAACTTGCTGAAGTAATAGCGTACTGTGCTCCAAGTTTTAAATAGAACAACTTGCTGCAGTAATAGTGTACTGTGCTCCAAGTTTTAAATATAACAACTTGCTGCAGTAATAGCGTACTGTGATCCAAGTTTTAAATATAGCAATTTGCTGCAGTAATAGTGTACTGTGCTCCAAATTTTAAATATAACAACTTGCTGCAGTAATAGTGTACTGTGCTCCAAGTTTTAAATATAACAACTTGCTGCAGTAATAGTGTACTGTGCTCCAAGTTTTAAATATAACAACTTGTTGCAGTAATAGCGTACTGTGCTCCAAGTTTTAAATATAACAACTTGCTGCAGTAATAGCCTACTGTGCACCAAGTTTTAAATATAACAACTTGCTGCAGTAAGAGTGTACTGTGCTCCAAGTTTTAAATATAACAACTTGCTGCAGTAATAGCGTACTGTGCTCCAAGTTTTAAATATAACAACTTGTTGCAGTAATAGCGTACTGTGCACCAAGTTTTAAATATAACAACTTGCTGCAGTAAGAGTGTACTGTGCTCCAAGTTTTAAATATAACAACTTGCTGCAGTAATAGTGTACTGTGCACAAAGTTTTAAATATAGCAACTTGCTGCAGTAATAGTGTACTGTGCTCCAAGTTTTAAATATAACAACTTGCTGCAGTACTAGTGTACTGTGCTCCAAGTTTTAAATATAACAACTTGCTGCACTAATAGTGTACTGTGCTCCAAGTTTTAAATATAACAACTTGCTGCAGTAATAGTGTACTGTGCTCCAAGTTTTAAATATAACAACTTGCTGCAGTAATAGTTTACTGTGCACCACGTTTTAAATATAGCAACTTGCTGCAGTAACAGTGTACTGTGCTCCATGTTTTAAATATAAGAACTTGCTGCAGTAATAGTGTACTGTGCTCCAAGTTTTAAACATATCAACTTGCTGCAGGAAGAGTGTACTGTGCTCCAAGTTTAAAATATAACAGCTTGCTGCAGTAATAGTGTACTGTGCTCCAAGTTTTATACATAACAACTTGCTGCAATAATGGTGTACTGTGCACCAAGTTTTATACATAACAACTTGCTGCTAGGATAGTGTACTGTGCTCCAAGTTTTAAATATAACAACTTGCTGCAATAATAGTGTACTTTGCTCCAAGTTTTAAATATAGCAACTTGCTGCAGTAATAGCGTACTGTGCTCCAAGTTTTAAATATAGCAACTTGCTGCAGTAATAGCGTACTGTTCTCCAAGTGTTAAATATAGCAACTTGCTGAAGTAATAGCGTACTGTGCTCCAAGTTTTAAATAGAACAACTTGCTGCAGTAATAGTGTACTGTGCTCCAAGTTTTAAATATAACAACTTGCTGCAGTAATAGCGTACTGTGATCCAAGTTTTAAATATAGCAATTTGCTGCAGTAATAGAGTACTGTGCTCCAAATTTTAAATATAACAACTTGCTGCAGTAATAGTGTACTGTGCTCCAAGTTTTAAAAATAGCAACTTGCTGCAGTAATAGTGTACTGTGCTCCAAGTTTTAAATATAACAACTTGCTGCAGTAATAGTGTACTGTGCTCCAATTTTATACATATCAACTTGCTGCAGTAATAGTGTAAAGTGTTCCAAGTTTTAAATATAACAACTTGCTGCAGTAATAGTGTACTGTGCTCCAAGTTTTAAATATAACAACTTGTTGCAGTAATAGCGTACTGTGCTCCAAGTTTTAAATATAACAACTTGCTGCAGTAATAGCCTACTGTGCACCAAGTTTTAAATATAACAACTTGCTGCAGTAAGAGTGTACTGTGCTCCAAGTTTTAAATATAACAACTTGTTGCAGTAATAGCGTACTGTGCTCCAAGTTTTAAATATAACAACTTGTTGCAGTAATAGCGTACTGTGCACCAAGTTTTAAATATAACAACTTGCTGCAGTAATAGTGTACTGTGCTCCAAGTTTTAAATATAACAACTTGCTGCAGTAATAGTGTACTGTGCACAAAGTTTTAAATATAGCAACTTGCTGCAGAAATAGTGTACTGTGCTCCAAGTTTTAAATATAACAACTTGCTGCAGTAATAGCGTACTGTGCTCCAAGTTTTAAATATAACAACTTGTTGCAGTAATAGTGTACTGTACTGCAAGTTTTAAATATAGCAACTTGCTGCAGTAATAGTGTACTGTGCTCCAAGTTTTAAATATAGCAACTTGCTGCAGTAATAGTGTAAGGTGCTCCAAGTTTTATATATAACAAATTGTTGCAGTAATAGTGTACAGTGCTGCAAGTTTTAAATATAGCAACTTGCTGCAGTAATAGTGTACTGTGCTGCAAGTTTTAAATATAGCAACTTGCTGCAGTAATAGTGTACTGTGCTCATGTTTTAAATATAGCAACTTGCTGCAGTAATAGTGTACTGTGCTGCAAGTTTTAAATATAGCAACTTGCTGCAGTAATAGTGTACTGTGCTGCAAGTTTTAAATATAGCAACTTGCTGCAGTCATAATGTACTGTGCTGCAAGTTTTAAATATAGCACCTTGCTGCAGTAATAGCGTACTGTGCTCCAAGTATTAAATATAACAACTTGCTGCAGTAATAGCGTACTGTGCTCCAAGTTGTAAATATAACAACTTGCTGCAGTAATAGTGTACTGTGCTCCAAGTTTTATATATAACTTGCTGCAATAATGGTGTATTGTGCTCCAAGTTTTAAAAATAACAACTTGCAGCAGTAATAGTGTACTGTGCTCCAAGTTTTAAAAATAACAACTTGCTGCAGTAATAGTGTACTGTGATCCAAGTTTTAAACATATCAACTTGCTGAAGTAAATGCGTACTGTGCTCCAAGTTTTAAATATAACAACTTTCTGCAGTTATAGTGTCCTGTGCTCCAAGTTTTAAATATAACAACTTGCTGCAGTAATACTGTACTGTGCTCCAAGTTTTAAATATAACAACTTGCTGCAGTAATAGTGTACTGTGCACCAAGTTTTAAATATAACAACTTGCTGAAGCAATTGCGTACTGTGCTCCAAGTTTTAAATATAACAACTTGCTGCAGTAATAGCGTACTGTGCTCCAAGTTTTAAATATAGCAACTTGCTGCAGTAATAGCGAACTGTGCTCCAAGTTTTAAATATAACAACTTGCTGCAGTAATAGTGTTCTGTGCTCCAAGTTTTATATATAACAACTTGCTGCAGTAATAGCGTTCTGTGCTCCAAGTTTGAAATATAACCACTTGCTGCAGTAATAGTGTACTGTGCTGCAAGTTTTATACATAACAGCTTGCTGCAGTAATAGTGTACTGTGCACCATGTTTTAAATATAACAACTTTCTGCAGTAATAGTGTACTGTGCTCCAAGTTTTAAATATAGAAACTTGCTGCAGTAATAGCGTACTCTGCTCCAAATTTTAAATATAGCAACTTGCTGCAGTAATAGTGTACTGTGCTCCAAGTTTTATATATAACAACTTGCTGCAGTAATAGCGTACTGTGCTCTAAGTTTTATATATAACAACTTGCTGCAGTAAGAGTGTACTGTGCTCCAAGTTTTATATAAAACAACTTGCTGCAGTAAAAGTGTACTGTGCTCCACGTTTGAAATATAACAACTTGCAGTAATAGTGTACTGTACTCCAAGATTTAAATATAACAACTTGCATTAATAGTGTACTGTGCTGCAAGTTTTAAATATAACAACTTGCAGTAATAGTGTACTGTGCTACAAGTTTTAAATATAACAACTTGCTGCATTAATAGCATACTGTGCTGCAAGATTTAAATATAACAGCTGGCTGCAGTAATAGTGTACTGTGCTCCAAGTTTTAAATATAACAACTTGCTGCATTAATAGCGTACTGTGCTCCAGGTTTTAAATATAGCAACTTGCTGCAGTAATAGTGTACTGTGCTCCAAATTTTAAATATAACAACTTGCTGCAGTAATAGCGTACTGTGCTCCAAGTTTTAAATATTACAACTTGCTCCAGTAATAGCGTACTGTGCTCCAAATTTTAAATATAACAACTTGTTGCAGTAATGGTGTACTGTGCCCCAGGTTTTAAATATAGCAACTTGCTGCAGTAATAGTGTACTGTGATTCAAATTTTAAATATAACAACTTGCTGCAGTAATAGCGTACTGTGCTCCAAGTTTTAAATTTAAATACTTGCTGGAGTAATAGCGTACTGTGCTCCAAGTTTTAAATATAACAACTTGCTGCAGGAATAGTGTACTGTGCTCCAAGTTTTAAATATAACAACTTGCAGCAGTAATAGTGTACTGTGCTCCAATTTTAAATATAGCAACTTGCTGCAGTAATAGTGTACTAAGCTCCAAGTTTTAAAAACAACAACTTTCTGCAGTAATAGTGTACTGTGCTCCAAGTTTTAAAAATAACAACTTGCTGCAGTCAAAGTGTATTGTGATGAAAGTTTTAAACATATCAACTTGCTGAAGTAATTGCGTACTGTGCTCCAAGTTTTAAATATAACAACTTGCTGCAGTAATAGCGTACTGTGCTCCATGTTTTAAATATAACAACTTTCTGCAGTAATAGTGTACTGTGCACCAAGTTTTAAATATAGCAATTTGCTGCAGTAATAGCGTACTGTGCTACAATTTTAAATATAGCAACTTGCTGCAGTAATAGTGTACTGTGCTCCAGGTTTTATATATAACAACTTGCTGCAGTAATAGTGTACTGTGCTCCAAGTTTTAAATATAACAACTTGCTGCAGTAATAGCGTACTGTGCTCCAAGTTTTAAATATAACAACTTGCTGCAGTTATAGTGTACTGTGCTCCAGGTTTTAAACATATCAACTTGCTGCAGTACTAGCGTACCCTACTCCAAGTTTTATATATAACAACTTGCTGCAGTAAGAGTGTACTGTGCTCCAAGTTTTAAAAATAACAACTTCCTGCATTAATCGTGTACTGTGCTCCAAGTTTTAAATATAACGACTTGCTGCAGTAATAGTGTACTGTGCTCCAAGTTTTAAATATAACAACTTGCTGCAGTAATAGTGTACTGTGCTCCAAGTTTTAAATATAACGACTTGCTGCAGTAATAGTGTACTGTGCTCCAAGTTTTAAATATAACGAATTGCTGCAGTAATAGTGTACTGTGGTCCAAGTTTTAAATATAACGACTTGCTGCAGTAATAGTGTACTGTGCTCCAAGTTTTAAATATAACGACTTGCTGCAGTAATAGTGTACTGTGCTTCAAGTTTTATATATAATAACTTGCTGCAGTAATAGTGTACTGTGCTGCAAGTTTTAAATATAACAACTTGCTGCAGAAATAGAGTACTGTGCTCCAAGTTTTAAACATATCAACTTTCTGCACTAATAGTGTACTGTGCTCCAAGTTTTAAATATAATGACTTGCTGCAGTAATAGTGTACTGTGCTCCAAGTTTTAAACATATCAACTTTCTGCACTAATAGTGTACTGTGCTCAAAGTTTTAAATATAACGACTTGCTGCAGTAATAGTGTACTGTGCTCCAAGTTTTAAATATAACGACTTGCTGCAGTAATAGTGTACTGTGCTCCAAGTTTTAAATATAACGACTTGCTGCAGTAATAGTGTACTGTGCTCCAAGTTTTATATATAATAACTTGCTGCAGTAATAGTGTAATGTGCTCCAAGTTTTAAACATATCAACTTTCTGCAGTAATAGCTTACTGTGCTCCAAATTTTATATATAACAACTTTCTGCAGTTATTGTGTACTGTGCTCCAAGTTTTAAATATAACAACTTGCTGCAGTAATAGTGTACTGTGCTCCAAGTTTTAAATATAACAACTTGCTGCAGTAATAGAGTACTGTCCTGCAAGTTTTAAATATAACAACTTTTTGCAGTAATAGCGTACTGTGCTCCAAGTTTGCAATATAACCACTTGCTGCAGTAATAGTGTACTGTGCTGCAACTTTTATACATAACAGCTTGCTGCAGTAATAGTGTACTGTGCACCAAGTTTTATATATAACAACTTGCTTCAGTAATAGTATACTGTGATCCAAGTTTTAAATAAAGCAATTTGCTGCAGTAATAGCGTACTGTGCTGCAAGTTTTAAATATAGCAACTTGCTGCAGTAATAGCGTACTGTGCCCCATGTTTTTAATATAATAACTTGCTGCAGTAAGAGTGTACTGTGCCCCATGTTTTCAATATAATAACTTGCTGCAGTAATAGCGTACTGTGATCCAAGTTTTAAATTTAAATACTTGCTGCAGTAATTGCGTACTGTGCTCCAAGTTTTAAATATAACAACTTGTTGCAGTAATAGTGTACTGTGCTGCAAGTTTTAAATATAGCAACTTGCTGCAGTTATAGTGTACTGTGCTCCAAGTTTTAAATATAGCAACTTGCTGCAGTAATAGTGTAAGGTGCTCCAAGTTTCATATATAACAAATGGTTGCAGTAATAGTGTTTTGTGCTGCAAGTTTTAAATATAGCAACTTGCTGCAGTAATAGTGTACTGTGCTGCAAGTTTTAAATATAGCAACTTGCTGCAGTAATAATGTACTGTGCTGCAAGTTTTAAATATAGCACCTTGCTGCAGTAATAGCGTACTGTGCTCCAAGTATTAAATATAACAACTTGCTGCAGTAATAGCGTACTGTGCTCCAAGTTGTAAATATAACAACTTGCTGCAATAATGGTGTATTGTGCTCCAAGTTTTATAAATAACAACTTGCAGCAGTAATAGTGTACTGTGCTCCAAGTTTTAAAAATAACAACTTGCTGCAGTAATAGTGTACTGTGATCCAAGTTTTACACATATCAACTTGCTGAAGTAATTGCGTACTGTGCTCCAAGTTTTAAATATATCAACTTGCTGAAGTAATTGCGTACTGTGCTCCAAGTTTTAAATATAACAACTTTCTGCAGTTATAGTGTACTGTTCTCCAAGTTTTAAATATAACAAATTGCTGCAGTAATAGTGTACTGTGCTCCAAGTTTTATATATAACAACTTGCTGCAGTAATAGTGTACTGTGCACCAGGTTTTAAATATAACAACTTGCTGAAGCAATTGCGTACTGTGCTCCAAGTTTTAAATATAACAACTTGCTGCAGTAATAGTGTACTGTGCTCCAAGTTTTATATATAACAACTTGCTGCAGTAATAGCGTACTGTGCTCCAAGTTTTAAATATAACAACTTGCTGCAGTAATAGCGTACTGTGCTCCAAGTTTTAAATATAACAAATTTCTGCAGTTATAGTGTACTGTGCTCCAAGTTTTAAATATAACAACTTGCTGCAGTAATAGTGTACTGTGTCCAAGTTTTATATATAACAACTTGCTGCAGTAATAGCGTACTGTGCTGCAAGTTTTATATATGACAACTTCCTGCAGGAAGAGTGTACTGTGCTCCAAGTTTTAAAAATAACAACTTGCTACAGTAATAGTGTACTGTGCTGCAAGTTTTATATATATCAACTTGCTGAAGTAATTGCGTACTGTGCTCCAAGTTTTAAATATAACAACTTTCTGCAGTAATAGTGTACTGTGCTCCAAGTTTTAATATATAACAACTTGCTGCAGTAATAGTGTACTGTGCTCCAAGTTTTAATATATAACAACTTGCTGTAGTAATGGCGTACTGTGATCCAAGTTTTAAAAATAAAAACTTTCTGCAGTAATAGTGTACTGTGATCCAAGTTTTAAACATATCAACTTGCTGAAGTAAATGCGTACTGTGCTCCAAGTTTTTAATATAACATCTTTCTGCAGTTATAGTGTACTGTGCTCCAAGTTTTAAATATAACAACTTGCTGCAGTAATAGTGTGCTGTGCTCCTGGTTTTAGATATAGCTACTTGCTGCAGTAATAGCGTACTGTGCTGCAAGTTTGAAATATAACCACTTGCTGCAGTAATAGTGTACTGTGCTGCAAGTTTTATACATAACAGCTTGCTGCAGTAATAGTGTACTGTGCACCATGTTTTAAATATAACAACTTTCTGCAGTAATAGTGTACTGTGCTCCAAGTTTTAAATATAGAAACTTGCTGCAGTAATAGCGTTCTCTGCTCCAAGTTTTAAATATAGCAACTTGCTGCAGTAATAGTGTACTGTGCTCCAAGTTTTATATATAACAACTTGCTGCAGTAATAGCGTACTGTGCTCCAAGTTTTAAATATAACAACTTGTTGCAGTAATAGTGTACTGTACTGCAAGTTTTAAATATAGCAACTTGCTGCAGTAATAGTGTACTGTGCTCCAAGTTTTAAATATAGCAACTTGCTGCAGTAATAGTGTAAGGTGCTCCAAGTTTTATATATAACAAATTGTTGCAGTAATAGTGTACAGTGCTGCAAGTTTTAAATATAGCAACTTGCTGCAGTAATAGTGTACTGCGCTGCAAGTTTTAAATATAGCAACTTGCTGCAGTAATAGTGTACTGTGCTCAAGTTTTAAATATAGCAACTTGCTGCAGAAATAGCGTACTGTGCTCCAAGTATTAAATATAACAACTTGCTGCAGTAATAGTGTACTGTGCTGCAAGTTTTCAATATAGCAACTTGCTGCAGTAATAGTGTACTGTGCTGCAAGTTTTAAATATAGCAACTTGCTGCAGTAATAGTGTACTGTGCTCAAGTTTTAAATGTAGCAACTTGCTGCAGAAATAGCGTGCTGTGCTCCAAGTATTAAATATAACAACTTGCTGCAGTAATAGCGTACTGTGCTCCAAGTTTTAAAAATAACAACTTGCTGCAGTAATAGTGTACTGTGATCCAAGTTTTACACATATCAACTTGCTGAAGTAATTGCGTACTGTGCTCCAAGTTTTAAATATATCAACTTGCTGAAGTAATTGCGTACTGTGCTCCAAGTTTTAAATATAACAACTTTCTGCAGTTATAGTGTACTGTTCTCCAAGTTTTAAATATAACAAATTGCTGCAGTAATAGTGTACTGTGCTCCAAGTTTTATATATAACAACTTGCTGCAGTAATACTGTACTGTGCACCAAGTTTTAAATATAACAACTTGCTGAAGCAATTGCGTACTGTGCTCCAAGTTTTAAATTTAACAACTTGCTGCAGTAATAGTGTACTGTGCTCCAAGTTTTATATATAACAACTTGCTGCAGTAATAGCGTACTGTGCTCCAAGTTTTAAATAAAACGACTTGCTGCAGTAATAGTGTACTGTGGTCCAAGTTTTAAATATAACGACTTGCTGCAGTAATAGTGTTCTGTGCTCCAACTTTTAAATATAGCAACTTGCTGCAGTAATAGTGTACTGTGCTCCAAGTTTTATATATAACAACTTGCTGCAGTAATAGCGTACTGTGCTCCAAGTTTTAAATATAACAACTTGCTGCAGTAATAGCGTACTGTGCTCCAAGTTTTAAATATAACAAATTTCTGCAGTTATAGTGTACTGTGCTCCAAGTTTTAAATATAACAACTTGCTGCAGTAATAGTGTACTGTGTCCAAGTTTTATATATAACAACTTGCTGCAGTAATAGCGTACTGTGCTGCAAGTTTTAAATATGACAACTTCCTGCAGGAAGAGTGTACTGTGCTCCAAGTTTTAAAAATAACAACTTGCTACAGTAATAGTGTACTGTGCTGCAAGTTTTATATATATCAACTTGCTGAAGTAATTGCGTACTGTGCTCCAAGTTTTAAATATATCAACTTGCTGAAGTAATTGCGTACTGTGCTCCAAGTTTTAAATATAACAACTTTCTGCAGTTATAGTGTACTGTTCTCCAAGTTTTAAATATAACAAATTGCTGCAGTAATAGTGTACTGTGCTCCAAGTTTTATATATAACAACTTGCTGCAGTAATAGTGTACTGTGCACCAAGTTTTAAATATAACAACTTGCTGAAGCAATTGCGTACTGTGCTCCAAGTTTTAAATATAACAACTTGCTGCAGTAATAGTGTACTGTGCTCCAAGTTTTATATATAACAACTTGCTGCAGTAATAGCGTACTGTGCTCCAAGTTTTAAATATAACAACTTGCTGCAGTAATAGCGTACTGTGCTCCAAGTTTTAAATATAACAAATTTCTGCAGTTATAGTGTACTGTGCTCCAAGTTTTAAATATAACAACTTGCTGCAGTAATAGTGTACTGTGTCCAAGTTTTATATATAACAACTTGCTGCAGTAATAGCGTACTGTGCTGCAAGTTTTATATATGACAACTTCCTGCAGGAAGAGTGTACTGTGCTCCAAGTTTTAAAAATAACAACTTGCTACAGTAATAGTGTACTGTGCTGCAAGTTTTATATATATCAACTTGCTGAAGTAATTGCGTACTGTGCTCCAAGTTTTAAATATAACAACTTTCTGCAGTAATAGTGTACTGTGCTCCAAGTTTTAATATATAACAACTTGCTGCAGTAATAGTGTACTGTGCTCCAAGTTTTAATATATAACAACTTGCTGCAGTAATGGCGTACTGTGATCCAAGTTTTAAAAATAAAAACTTTCTGCAGTAATAGTGTACTGTGATCCAAGTTTTAAACATATCAACTTGCTGAAGTAAATGCGTACTGTGCTCCAAGTTTTTAATATAACATCTTTCTGCAGTTATAGTGTACTGTGCTCCAAGTTTTAAATATAACAACTTGCTGCAGTAATAGTGTGCTGTGCTCCTGGTTTTAGATATAGCTACTTGCTGCAGTAATAGCGTACTGTGCTGCAAGTTTGAAATATAACCACTTGCTGCAGTAATAGTGTACTGTGCTGCAAGTTTTATACATAACAGCTTGCTGCAGTAATAGTGTACTGTGCACCATGTTTTAAATATAACAACTTTCTGCAGTAATAGTGTACTGTGCTCCAAGTTTTAAATATAGAAACTTGCTGCAGTAATAGCGTACTCTGCTCCAAGTTTTAAATATAGCAACTTGCTGCAGTAATAGTGTACTGTGCTCCAAGTTTTAAATATAGCAACTTGCTGCAGTAATAGTGTAAGGTGCTCCAAGTTTTATATATAACAAATTGTTGCAGTAATAGTGTACAGTGCTGCAAGTTTTAAATATAGCAACTTGCTGCAGTAATAGTGTACTGCGCTGCAAGTTTTAAATATAGCAACTTGCTGCAGTAATAGTGTACTGTGCTCAAGTTTTAAATATAGCAACTTGCTGCAGAAATAGCGTACTGTGCTCCAAGTATTAAATATAACAACTTGCTGCAGTAATAGTGTACTGTGCTGCAAGTTTTCAATATAGCAACTTGCTGCAGTAATAGTGTACTGTGCTGCAAGTTTTAAATATAGCAACTTGCTGCAGTAATAGTGTACTGTGCTCAAGTTTTAAATGTAGCAACTTGCTGCAGAAATAGCGTGCTGTGCTCCAAGTATTAAATATAACAACTTGCTGCAGTAATAGCGTACTGTGCTCCAAGTTTTAAAAATAACAACTTGCTGCAGTAATAGTGTACTGTGATCCAAGTTTTACACATATCAACTTGCTGAAGTAATTGCGTACTGTGCTCCAAGTTTTAAATATATCAACTTGCTGAAGTAATTGCGTACTGTGCTCCAAGTTTTAAATATAACAACTTTCTGCAGTTATAGTGTACTGTTCTCCAAGTTTTAAATATAACAAATTGCTGCAGTAATAGTGTACTGTGCTCCAAGTTTTATATATAACAACTTGCTGCAGTAATACTGTACTGTGCACCAAGTTTTAAATATAACAACTTGCTGAAGCAATTGCGTACTGTGCTCCAAGTTTTAAATTTAACAACTTGCTGCAGTAATAGTGTACTGTGCTCCAAGTTTTATATATAACAACTTGCTGCAGTAATAGCGTACTGTGCTCCAAGTTTTAAATAAAACGACTTGCTGCAGTAATAGTGTACTGTGGTCCAAGTTTTAAATATAACGACTTGCTGCAGTAATAGTGTTCTGTGCTCCAACTTTTAAATATAGCAACTTGCTGCAGTAATAGTGTACTGTGCTCCAAGTTTTATATATAACAACTTGCTGCAGTAATAGCGTACTGTGCTCCAAGTTTTAAATATAACAACTTGCTGCAGTAATAGCGTACTGTGCTCCAAGTTTTAAATATAACAAATTTCTGCAGTTATAGTGTACTGTGCTCCAAGTTTTAAATATAACAACTTGCTGCAGTAATAGTGTACTGTGTCCAAGTTTTATATATAACAACTTGCTGCAGTAATAGCGTACTGTGCTCCAAGTTTTAAATATAACAACTTGCTGCAGTAATAGCGTACTGTGCTCCAAGTTTTAAATATAACAAATTTCTGCAGTTATAGTGTACTGTGCTCCAAGTTTTAAATATAACAACTTGCTGCAGTAATAGTGTACTGTGTCCAAGTTTTATATATAACAACTTGCTGCAGTAATAGCGTACTGTGCTGCAAGTTTTAAATATGACAACTTCCTGCAGGAAGAGTGTACTGTGCTCCAAGTTTTAAAAATAACAACTTGCTACAGTAATAGTGTACTGTGCTGCAAGTTTTATATATATCAACTTGCTGAAGTAATTGCGTACTGTGCTCCAAGTTTTAAATATATCAACTTGCTGAAGTAATTGCGTACTGTGCTCCAAGTTTTAAATATAACAACTTTCTGCAGTTATAGTGTACTGTTCTCCAAGTTTTAAATATAACAAATTGCTGCAGTAATAGTGTACTGTGCTCCAAGTTTTATATATAACAACTTGCTGCAGTAATAGTGTACTGTGCACCAAGTTTTAAATATAACAACTTGCTGAAGCAATTGCGTACTGTGCTCCAAGTTTTAAATATAACAACTTGCTGCAGTAATAGTGTACTGTGCTCCAAGTTTTATATATAACAACTTGCTGCAGTAATAGCGTACTGTGCTCCAAGTTTTAAATATAACAACTTGCTGCAGTAATAGCGTACTGTGCTCCAAGTTTTAAATATAACAAATTTCTGCAGTTATAGTGTACTGTGCTCCAAGTTTTAAATATAACAACTTGCTGCAGTAATAGTGTACTGTGTCCAAGTTTTATATATAACAACTTGCTGCAGTAATAGCGTACTGTGCTGCAAGTTTTATATATGACAACTTCCTGCAGGAAGAGTGTACTGTGCTCCAAGTTTTAAAAATAACAACTTGCTACAGTAATAGTGTACTGTGCTGCAAGTTTTATATATATCAACTTGCTGAAGTAATTGCGTACTGTGCTCCAAGTTTTAAATATAACAACTTTCTGCAGTAATAGTGTACTGTGCTCCAAGTTTTAATATATAACAACTTGCTGCAGTAATAGTGTACTGTGCTCCAAGTTTTAATATATAACAACTTGCTGCAGTAATGGCGTACTGTGATCCAAGTTTTAAAAATAAAAACTTTCTGCAGTAATAGTGTACTGTGATCCAAGTTTTAAACATATCAACTTGCTGAAGTAAATGCGTACTGTGCTCCAAGTTTTTAATATAACATCTTTCTGCAGTTATAGTGTACTGTGCTCCAAGTTTTAAATATAACAACTTGCTGCAGTAATAGTGTGCTGTGCTCCTGGTTTTAGATATAGCTACTTGCTGCAGTAATAGCGTACTGTGCTGCAAGTTTGAAATATAACCACTTGCTGCAGTAATAGTGTACTGTGCTGCAAGTTTTATACATAACAGCTTGCTGCAGTAATAGTGTACTGTGCACCATGTTTTAAATATAACAACTTTCTGCAGTAATAGTGTACTGTGCTCCAAGTTTTAAATATAGAAACTTGCTGCAGTAATAGCGTACTCTGCTCCAAGTTTTAAATATAGCAACTTGCTGCAGTAATAGTGTACTGTGCTCCAAGTTTTAAATATAGCAACTTGCTGCAGTAATAGTGTAAGGTGCTCCAAGTTTTATATATAACAAATTGTTGCAGTAATAGTGTACAGTGCTGCAAGTTTTAAATATAGCAACTTGCTGCAGTAATAGTGTACTGCGCTGCAAGTTTTAAATATAGCAACTTGCTGCAGTAATAGTGTACTGTGCTCAAGTTTTAAATATAGCAACTTGCTGCAGAAATAGCGTACTGTGCTCCAAGTATTAAATATAACAACTTGCTGCAGTAATAGTGTACTGTGCTGCAAGTTTTCAATATAGCAACTTGCTGCAGTAATAGTGTACTGTGCTGCAAGTTTTAAATATAGCAACTTGCTGCAGTAATAGTGTACTGTGCTCAAGTTTTAAATGTAGCAACTTGCTGCAGAAATAGCGTGCTGTGCTCCAAGTATTAAATATAACAACTTGCTGCAGTAATAGCGTACTGTGCTCCAAGTTTTAAAAATAACAACTTGCTGCAGTAATAGTGTACTGTGATCCAAGTTTTACACATATCAACTTGCTGAAGTAATTGCGTACTGTGCTCCAAGTTTTAAATATATCAACTTGCTGAAGTAATTGCGTACTGTGCTCCAAGTTTTAAATATAACAACTTTCTGCAGTTATAGTGTACTGTTCTCCAAGTTTTAAATATAACAAATTGCTGCAGTAATAGTGTACTGTGCTCCAAGTTTTATATATAACAACTTGCTGCAGTAATACTGTACTGTGCACCAAGTTTTAAATATAACAACTTGCTGAAGCAATTGCGTACTGTGCTCCAAGTTTTAAATTTAACAACTTGCTGCAGTAATAGTGTACTGTGCTCCAAGTTTTATATATAACAACTTGCTGCAGTAATAGCGTACTGTGCTCCAAGTTTTAAATAAAACGACTTGCTGCAGTAATAGTGTACTGTGGTCCAAGTTTTAAATATAACGACTTGCTGCAGTAATAGTGTTCTGTGCTCCAACTTTTAAATATAGCAACTTGCTGCAGTAATAGTGTACTGTGCTCCAAGTTTTATATATAACAACTTGCTGCAGTAATAGCGTACTGTGCTCCAAGTTTTAAATATAACAACTTGCTGCAGTAATAGCGTACTGTGCTCCAAGTTTTAAATATAACAAATTTCTGCAGTTATAGTGTACTGTGCTCCAAGTTTTAAATATAACAACTTGCTGCAGTAATAGTGTACTGTGTCCAAGTTTTATATATAACAACTTGCTGCAGTAATAGCGTACTGTGCTGCAAGTTTTAAATATGACAACTTCCTGCAGGAAGAGTGTACTGTGCTCCAAGTTTTAAAAATAACAACTTGCTACAGTAATAGTGTACTGTGCTGCAAGTTTTATATATATCAACTTGCTGAAGTAATTGCGTACTGTGCTCCAAGTTTTAAATATAACAACTTTCTGCAGTAATAGTGTACTGTGCTCCAAGTTTTAATATATAACAACTTGCTGCAGTAATAGTGTACTGTGCTCCAAGTTTTAATATATAACAACTTGCTGCAGTAATGGCGTACTGTGATCCAAGTTTTAAAAATAAAAACTTTCTGCAGTAATAGTGTACTGTGATCCAAGTTTTAAACATATCAACTTGCTGAAGTAAATGCGTACTGTGCTCCAAGTTTTTAATATAACATCTTTCTGCAGTTATAGTGTACTGTGATCCAAGTTTTAAATATAACAACTTGCTGCAGTAATAGTGTACTGTGCTACAAGTTTTAAATATAACAACTTGCTGCAGTAATAGTGTACTGTGCACCAAGTTTTAAAAATAACAACTTGCTGAAGTAAATGCGTACTGTGCTCCAAGTTTTAAATATAACAACTTGCTGCAGTAATAGTGTGCTGTGCTCCTGGTTTTAGATATAGCTACTTGCTGCAGTAATAGCGTACTGTGCTGCAAGCTTGAAATATAACCACTTGCTGCAGTAATAGTGTACTGTGCTGCAAGTTTTATACATAACAGTTTGCTGCAGTAATAGTGTACTGTGCACCATGTTTTAAATATAACAACTTTCTGCAGTAATAGTGTACTGTGCTCCAAGTTTTAAATATAGAAACTTGCTGCAGTAATAGCGTACTCTGCTCCAAGTTTTAAATATAGCAACTTGCTGCAGTAATAGTGTACTGTGCTCCAAGTTTTATATATAACAACTTGCTGCAGTAATAGCGTACTGTGCTCCAAGATTTAAATATAACAACTTGTTGCAGTAATAGTGTACTGTACTGCAAGTTTTAAATATAGCAACTTGCTGCAGTAATAGTGTACTGTGCTCCAAGTTTTAAATATAGCAACTTGCTGCAGTAATAGTGTAAGGTGCTCCAAGTTTTATATATAACAAATTGTTGCAGTAATAGTGTACAGTGCTGCAAGTTTTAAATATAGCAACTTGCTGCAGTAATAGTGTACTGCGCTGCAAGTTTTAAATATAGCAACTTGCTGCAGTAATAGTGTACTGTGCTCAAGTTTTAAATATAGCAACTTGCTGCAGAAATAGCGTACTGTGCTCCAAGTATTAAATATAACAACTTGCTGCAGTAATAGTGTACTGTGCTGCAAGTTTTCAATATAGCAACTTGCTGCAGTAATAGTGTACTGTGCTGCAAGTTTTAAATATAGCAACTTGCTGCAGTAATAGTGTACTGTGCTCAAGTTTTAAATATAGCAACTTGCTGCAGAAATAGCGTACTGTGCTCCAAGTATTAAATATAACAACTTGCTGCAGTAATAGCGTACTGTGATCCAAGTTTTACACATATCAACTTGCTGAAGTAATTGCGTACTGTGCTCCAAGTTTTAAATATATCAACTTGCTGAAGTAATTGCGTACTGTGCTCCAAGTTTTAAATATAACAACTTTCTGCAGATATAGTGTACTGTTCTCCAAGTTTTATATATAACAACTTGCTGCAGTAATAGCGTACTGTGCTGCAAGTTTTAAATATGACAACTTCCTGCAGGAAGAGTGTACTGTGCTCCAAGTTTTAAAAATAACAACTTGCTACAGTAATAGTGTACTGTGCTGCAAGTTTTATATATATCAACTTGCTGAAGTAATTGCGTACTGTGCTCCAAGTTTTAAATATAACAACTTTCTGCAGTAATAGTGTACTGTGCTCCAAGTTTTAATATATAACAACTTGCTGCAGTAATAGTGTACTGTGCTCCAAGTTTTAATATATAACAACTTGCTGCAGTAATGGCGTACTGTGATCCAAGTTTTAAAAATAAAAACTTTCTGCAGTAATAGTGTACTGTGATCCAAGTTTTAAACATATCAACTTGCTGAAGTAAATGCGTACTGTGCTCCAAGTTTTTAATATAACATCTTTCTGCAGTTATAGTGTACTGTGATCCAAGTTTTAAATATAACAACTTGCTGCAGTAATAGTGTACTGTGCTACAAGTTTTAAATATAACAACTTGCTGCAGTAATAGTGTACTGTGCACCAAGTTTTAAAAATAACAACTTGCTGAAGTAAATGCGTACTGTGCTCCAAGTTTTAAATATAACAACTTGCTGCAGTAATAGTGTGCTGTGCTCCTGGTTTTAGATATAGCTACTTGCTGCAGTAATAGCGTACTGTGCTGCAAGCTTGAAATATAACCACTTGCTGCAGTAATAGTGTACTGTGCTGCAAGTTTTATACATAACAGTTTGCTGCAGTAATAGTGTACTGTGCACCATGTTTTAAATATAACAACTTTCTGCAGTAATAGTGTACTGTGCTCCAAGTTTTAAATATAGAAACTTGCTGCAGTAATAGCGTACTCTGCTCCAAGTTTTAAATATAGCAACTTGCTGCAGTAATAGTGTACTGTGCTCCAAGTTTTATATATAACAACTTGCTGCAGTAATAGCGTACTGTGCTCCAAGATTTAAATATAACAACTTGTTGCAGTAATAGTGTACTGTACTGCAAGTTTTAAATATAGCAACTTGCTGCAGTAATAGTGTACTGTGCTCCAAGTTTTAAATATAGCAACTTGCTGCAGTAATAGTGTAAGGTGCTCCAAGTTTTATATATAACAAATTGTTGCAGTAATAGTGTACAGTGCTGCAAGTTTTAAATATAGCAACTTGCTGCAGTAATAGTGTACTGCGCTGCAAGTTTTAAATATAGCAACTTGCTGCAGTAATAGTGTACTGTGCTCAAGTTTTAAATATAGCAACTTGCTGCAGAAATAGCGTACTGTGCTCCAAGTATTAAATATAACAACTTGCTGCAGTAATAGTGTACTGTGCTGCAAGTTTTCAATATAGCAACTTGCTGCAGTAATAGTGTACTGTGCTGCAAGTTTTAAATATAGCAACTTGCTGCAGTAATAGTGTACTGTGCTCAAGTTTTAAATATAGCAACTTGCTGCAGAAATAGCGTACTGTGCTCCAAGTATTAAATATAACAACTTGCTGCAGTAATAGCGTACTGTGATCCAAGTTTTACACATATCAACTTGCTGAAGTAATTGCGTACTGTGCTCCAAGTTTTAAATATATCAACTTGCTGAAGTAATTGCGTACTGTGCTCCAAGTTTTAAATATAACAACTTTCTGCAGATATAGTGTACTGTTCTCCAAGTTTTAAATATAACAAATTGCTGCAGTAATAGTGTACTGTGCTCCAAGTTTTATATATAACAACTTGCTGCAGTAATACTGTACTGTGCACCAAGTTTTAAATATAACAACTTGCTGAAGCAATTGCGTACTGTGCTCCAAGTTTTAAATTTAACAACTTGCTGCAGTAATAGTGTACTGTGCTCCAAGTTTTATATATAACAACTTGCTGCAGTAATAGCGTACTGTGCTCCAAGTTTTAAATATAACGACTTGCTGCAGTAATAGTGTACTGTGGTCCAAGTTTTAAATATAATGACTTGCTGCAGTAATAGTGTTCTGTGCTCCAACTTTTAAATATAACAACTTGCTGCAGTAATAGTGTACTGTGCTCCAAGTTTTATATATAATAACTTGCTGCAGTAATAGTCTACTGTGCTGCAAGTTTTAAATATAACAACTTGCTGCAGTAATAGAGTACTGTGCTCCAAGTTTTAAACATATCAACTTTCTGCACTAATAGCGTACTGTGCTCCAAGTTTTAAATATAACGACTTGCTGCAGTAATAGTGTACTGTGCTCCAAGTTTTAAACATATCAACTTTCTGCAGTAATAGTGTACTGTGCTGCAAGTTTTCAATATAGCAACTTGCTGCAGTAATAGTGTACTGTGCTGCAAGTTTTAAATATAGCAACTTGCTGCAGTAATAGTGTACTGTGCTCAAGTTATAAATGTAGCAACTTGCTGCAGAAATAGCGTGCTGTGCTCCAAGTATTAAATATAACAACTTGCTGCAGTAATAGCGTACTGTGCTCCAAGTTTTAAAAATAACAACTTGCTGCAGTAATAGTGTACTGTGATCCAAGTTTTACACATATCAACTTGCTGAAGTAATTGCGTACTGTGCTCCAAGTTTTAAATATATCAACTTGCTGAAGTAATTGCGTACTGTGCTCCAAGTTTTAAATATAACAACTTTCTGCAGTTATAGTGTACTGTTCTCCAAGTTTTAAATATAACAAATTGCTGCAGTAATAGTGTACTGTGCTCCAAGTTTTATATATAACAACTTGCTGCAGTAATACTGTACTGTGCACCAAGTTTTAAATATAACAACTTGCTGAAGCAATTGCGTACTGTGCTCCAAGTTTTAAATTTAACAACTTGCTGCAGTAATAGTGTACTGTGCTCCAAGTTTTATATATAACAACTTGCTGCAGTAATAGCGTACTGTGCTCCAAGTTTTAAATAAAACGACTTGCTGCAGTAATAGTGTACTGTGGTCCAAGTTTTAAATATAACGACTTGCTGCAGTAATAGTGTTCTGTGCTCCAACTTTTAAATATAGCAACTTGCTGCAGTAATAGTGTACTGTGCTCCAAGTTTTATATATAACAACTTGCTGCAGTAATAGCGTACTGTGCTCCAAGTTTTAAATATAACAACTTGCTGCAGTAATAGCGTACTGTGCTCCAAGTTTTAAATATAACAAATTTCTGCAGTTATAGTGTACTGTGCTCCAAGTTTTAAATATAACAACTTGCTGCAGTAATAGTGTACTGTGTCCAAGTTTTATATATAACAACTTGCTGCAGTAATAGCGTACTGTGCTGCAAGTTTTAAATATGACAACTTCCTGCAGGAAGAGTGTACTGTGCTCCAAGTTTTAAAAATAACAACTTGCTACAGTAATAGTGTACTGTGCTGCAAGTTTTATATATATCAACTTGCTGAAGTAATTGCGTACTGTGCTCCAAGTTTTAAATATAACAACTTTCTGCAGTAATAGTGTACTGTGCTCCAAGTTTTAATATATAACAACTTGCTGCAGTAATAGTGTACTGTGCTCCAAGTTTTAATATATAACAACTTGCTGCAGTAATGGCGTACTGTGATCCAAGTTTTAAAAATAAAAACTTTCTGCAGTAATAGTGTACTGTGATCCAAGTTTTAAACATATCAACTTGCTGAAGTAAATGCGTACTGTGCTCCAAGTTTTTAATATAACATCTTTCTGCAGTTATAGTGTACTGTGATCCAAGTTTTAAATATAACAACTTGCTGCAGTAATAGTGTACTGTGCTACAAGTTTTAAATATAACAACTTGCTGCAGTAATAGTGTACTGTGCACCAAGTTTTAAAAATAACAACTTGCTGAAGTAAATGCGTACTGTGCTCCAAGTTTTAAATATAACAACTTGCTGCAGTAATAGTGTGCTGTGCTCCTGGTTTTAGATATAGCTACTTGCTGCAGTAATAGCGTACTGTGCTGCAAGCTTGAAATATAACCACTTGCTGCAGTAATAGTGTACTGTGCTGCAAGTTTTATACATAACAGCTTGCTGCAGTAATAGTGTACTGTGCACCATGTTTTAAATATAACAACTTTCTGCAGTAATAGTGTACTGTGCTCCAAGTTTTAAATATAGAAACTTGCTGCAGTAATAGCGTACTCTGCTCCAAGTTTTAAATATAGCAACTTGCTGCAGTAATAGTGTACTGTGCTCCAAGTTTTATATATAACAACTTGCTGCAGTAATAGCGTACTGTGCTCCAAGATTTAAATATAACAACTTGTTGCAGTAATAGTGTACTGTACTGCAAGTTTTAAATATAGCAACTTGCTGCAGTAATAGTGTACTGTGCTCCAAGTTTTAAATATAGCAACTTGCTGCAGTAATAGTGTAAGGTGCTCCAAGTTTTATATATAACAAATTGTTGCAGTAATAGTGTACAGTGCTGCAAGTTTTAAATATAGCAACTTGCTGCAGTAATAGTGTACTGCGCTGCAAGTTTTAAATATAGCAACTTGCTGCAGTAATAGTGTACTGTGCTCAAGTTTTAAATATAGCAACTTGCTGCAGAAATAGCGTACTGTGCTCCAAGTATTAAATATAACAACTTGCTGCAGTAATAGTGTACTGTGCTGCAAGTTTTCAATATAGCAACTTGCTGCAGTAATAGTGTACTGTGCTGCAAGTTTTAAATATAGCAACTTGCTGCAGTAATAGTGTACTGTGCTCAAGTTTTAAATATAGCAACTTGCTGCAGAAATAGCGTACTGTGCTCCAAGTATTAAATATAACAACTTGCTGCAGTAATAGCGTACTGTGATCCAAGTTTTACACATATCAACTTGCTGAAGTAATTGCGTACTGTGCTCCAAGTTTTAAATATATCAACTTGCTGAAGTAATTGCGTACTGTGCTCCAAGTTTTAAATATAACAACTTTCTGCAGATATAGTGTACTGTTCTCCAAGTTTTAAATATAACAAATTGCTGCAGTAATAGTGTACTGTGCTCCAAGTTTTATATATAACAACTTGCTGCAGTAATACTGTACTGTGCACCAACTTTTAAATATAACAACTTGCTGAAGCAATTGCGTACTGTGCTCCAAGTTTTAAATTTAACAACTTGCTGCAGTAATAGTGTACTGTGCTCCAAGTTTTATATATAACAACTTGCTGCAGTAATAGCGTACTGTGCTCCAAGTTTTAAATATAACGACTTGCTGCAGTAATAGTGTACTGTGGTCCAAGTTTTAAATATAATGACTTGCTGCAGTAATAGTGTTCTGTGCTCCAACTTTTAAATATAACAACTTGCTGCAGTAATAGTGTACTGTGCTCCAAGTTTTATATATAATAACTTGCTGCAGTAATAGTCTACTGTGCTGCAAGTTTTAAATATAACAACTTGCTGCAGTAATAGAGTACTGTGCTCCAAGTTTTAAACATATCAACTTTCTGCACTAATAGCGTACTGTGCTCCAAGTTTTAAATATAACGACTTGCTGCAGTAATAGTGTACTGTGCTCCAAGTTTTAAACATATCAACTTTCTGCAGTAATAGTGTACTGTGCTCCAAGTTTTAAATATAACGACTTGCTGCAGTAATAGTGTACTGTGCTCCAAGTTTTAAATATAACAACTTGCTGCAGTAATAGTGTACTGTGCTCCAAGTTTTATATATAATAACTTGCTGCAGTAATAGTGTAATGTGCTCCAAGTTTTAAACATATCAACTTTCTGCAGTAATAGCGTACTGTGCTCCAAATTTTATATATAACAACTTTCTGCAGTTATAGTGTACTGTGCTCCAAGTTTTAAATATAACAACTTGCTGCAGTAATAGTGTACTGTGCTCCAAGTTTTAAATATAACAACTTGCTGCAGTAATAGAGTACTGTGCTGCAAGTTTTAAATATAACAACTTGCTGCAGTAATAGCGTACTGTGCTCCAAGTTTGCAATATAACCACTTGCTGCAGTAATAGTGTACTGTGCTGCAACTTTTATACATAACAGCTTGCTGCAGTAATAGTGTACTGTGCACCAAGTTTTATATATAACAACTTGCTGCAGTAATAGTATACTGTGATCCAAGTTTTAAATAAAGCAATTTGCTGCAGTAATATCGTACTGTGCTGCAAGTTTTAAATATAGCAACTTGCTGCAGTAATAGCGTACTGTGCCCCATGTTTTAAATATAATAACTTGCTGCAGTAAGAGTGTACTGTGCCCCATGTTTTAAATATAATAACTTGCTGCAGTAATAGTGTACTGTGATCCAAGTATTAAATATAACATCTTGCTGCAGTAATAGCGTACTGTGCTCCAAGTTTTAAATTTAAATATTTGCTGCAGTAATTGCGTACTGTGCTCCAAGTTTTAAATATAACAACTTGTTGCAGTAATAGTGTACTGTGCTGCAAGTTTTAAATATAGCAACTTGCTGCAGTTATAGTGTACTGTGCTCCAAGTTTTAAATATAGCAACTTGCTGCAGTAATAGTGTAAGGTGCTCCAAGTTTCATATATAACAAATGGTTGCAGTAATAGTGTTTTGTGCAGCAAGTTTTAAATATAGCAACTTGCTGCAGTAATAGTGTACTGTGCTGCAAGTTTTAAATATAGCAACTTGCTGCAGTAATAGTGTACTGTGCTGCAAGTTTTAAATATAGCAACTTGCTGCAGTAATAATGTACTGTGCTGCAAGTTTTAAATATAGCACCTTGCTGCAGTAATAGCGTACTGTGCTCCAAGTATTAAATATAACAACTTGCTACAGTAATAGCGTACTGTGCTCCAAGTTGTAAATATAACAACTTGCTGCAGTAATAGTGTACTGTGCTCCAAGTTTTATATATAACTTGCTGCAATAATGGTGTATTGTGCTCCAAGTTTTATAAATAACAACTTGCAGCAGTAATAGTGTACTGTGCTCCAAGTTTTAAAAATAACAACTTGCTGCAGTAATAGTGTACTGTGATCCAAGTTTTACACATATCAACTTGCTGAAGTAATTGCGTACTGTGCTCCAAGTTTTAAATATATCAACTTGCTGAAGTAATTGCGTACTGTGCTCCAAGTTTTAAATATAACAACTTTCTGCAGTTATAGTGTACTGTTCTCCAAGTTTTAAATATAACAAATTGCTGCAGTAATAGTGTACTGTGCTCCAAGTTTTATATATAACAACATGCTGCAGTAATAGTGTACTGTGCACCAAGTTTTAAATATAACAACTTGCTGAAGCAATTGCGTACTGTGCTCCAAGGTTTAAATATAACAACTTGCTGCAGTAATAGTGTACTGTGCTGCAAGTTTTAAATATAGCAACTTGCTGCAGTAATAATGTACTGTGCTGCAAGTTTTAAATATAGCACCTTGCTGCAGTAATAGCGTACAGTGCTCCAAGTATTAAATATAACAACTTGCTGCAGTAATAGCGTACTGTGCTCCAAGTTGTAAATATAACAACTTGCTGCAGTAATAGTGTACTGTGCTCCAAGTTTTATATATAACTTGCTGCAATAATGGTGTATTGTGCTCCAAGTTTTATAAATAACAACTTGCAGCAGTAATAGTGTACTGTGCTCCAAGTTTTACACATATCAACTTGCTGAAGTAATTGCGTACTGTGCTCCAAGTTTTAAATATATCAACTTGCTGAAGTAATTGCGTACTGTGCTCCAAGTTTTAAATATAACAACTTTCTGCAGTTATAGTGTAATGTCCTCCAAGTTTTAAATATAACAAATTGCTGCAGTAATAGTGTACTGTGCTCCAAGTTTTATATATAACAACTTGCTGCAGTAATAGAGTACTGTGCACCAAGTTTTAAATATAACAACTTGCGGAAGCAATTGCGTACTGTGCTCCAAGTTTTAAATATAACAACTTGCTGCAGTAATAGTGTACTGTGCTCCAAGTTTTATATATAACAACTTGCTGCAGTAATAGCGTACTGTGCTCCAAGTTTTAAATATAACAACTTGCTGCAGTAATAGCGTACTGTGCTCCAAGTTTTAAATATAACAACTTTCTGCAGTTATAGTGTACTGTGCTCCAAGTTTTAAATATAACAACTTGCTGCAGTAATAGTGTACTGTGTCCAAGTTTTATATATAACAACTTGCTGCAGTAATAGCGTACTGTGCTGCAAGTTTTAAATATGACAACTTCCTGCAGGAAGAGTATACTGTGCTCCAAGTTTCAAAAATAACAACTTGCTACAGTAATAGTGTACTGTGCTGCAAGTTTTATATATATCAACTTGCTGAAGTAATTGCGTACTGTGCTCCAAGTTTTAAATATAACAACTTTCTGCAGTAATAGTGTACTGTGCTCCAAGTTTTAATATATAACAACTTGCCGCAGTAATAGTGTACTGTGATCCAAGTTTTACACATATCAACTTGCTGAAGTAATTGCGTACTGTGCTCCAAGTATTAAATATATCAACTTGCTGAAGTAATTGCGTACTGTGCTCCAAGTTTTAAATATAACAACTTTCTGCAGTTATAGTGTACTGTTCTCCAAGTTTTAAATATAACAAATTGCTGCAGTAATAGTGTACTGTGCTCCAAGTTTTATATATAACAACTTGCTGCAGTAATAGTGTACTGTGCACCAAGTTTTAAATATAACAACTTGCTGAAGCAATTGCGTACTGTGCTCCAAGTTTTAAATATAACAACTTGCTGCAGTAATAGTGTACTGTGCTCCAAGTTTTATATATAACAACTTGCTGCAGTAATAGCGTACTGTGCTCCAAGTTTTAAATATAACAACTTGCTGCAGTAATAGCGTACTGTGCTCCAAGTTTTAAATATAACAAATTTCTGCAGTTATAGTGTACTGTGCTCCAAGTTTTAAATATAACAACTTGCTGCAGTAAAAGTGTACTGTGTCCAAGTTTTATATATAACAACTTGCTGCAGTAATAGTGTACTGTGCTGCAAGTTTTATATATGACAACTTCCTGCAGGAAGAGTGTACTGTGCTCCAAGTTTTAAAAATAACAACTTGCTACAGTAATAGTGTACTGTGCTGCAAGTTTTATATATATCAACTTGCTGAAGTAATTGCGTACTGTGCTCCAAGTTTTAAATATAACAACTTTCTGCAGTAATAGTGTACTGTGCTCCAAGTTTTAATATATAACAACTTGCTGCAGTAATAGTGTACTGTGCTCCAAGTTTTAATATATAACAACTTGCTGCAGTAATGGCGTACTGTGATCCAAGTTTTAAAAATAAAAACTTTCTGCAGTAATAGTGTACTGTGATCCAAGTTTTAAACATATCAACTTGCTGAAGTAAATGCGTACTGTGCTCCAAGTTTTTAATATAACATCTTTCTGCAGTTATAGTGTACTGTGCTCCAAGTTTTAAATATAACAACTTGCTGCAGTAATAGTGTGCTGTGCTCCTGGTTTTAGATATAGCTACTTGCTGCAGTAATAGCGTACTGTGCTGCAAGTTTGAAATATAACCACTTGCTGCAGTAATAGTGTACTGTGCTGCAAGTTTTATACATAACAGCTTGCTGCAGTAATAGTGTACTGTGCACCATGTTTTAAATATAACAACTTTCTGCAGTAATAGTGTACTGTGCTCCAAGTTTTAAATATAGAAACTTGCTGCAGTAATAGCGTACTCTGCTCCAAGTTTTAAATATAGCAACTTGCTGCAGTAATAGTGTACTGTGCTCCAAGTTTTATATATAACAACTTGCTGCAGTAATAGCGTACTGTGCTCCAAGTTTTAAATATAACAACTTGTTGCAGTAATAGTGTACTGTACTGCAAGTTTTAAATATAGCAACTTGCTGCAGTAATAGTGTACTGTGCTCCAAGTTTTAAATATAGCAACTTGCTGCAGTAATAGTGTAAGGTGCTCCAAGTTTTATATATAACAAATTGTTGCAGTAATAGTGTACAGTGCTGCAAATTTTAAATATAGCAACTTGCTGCAGTAATAGTGTACTGCGCTGCAAGTTTTAAATATAGCAACTTGCTGCAGTAATAGTGTACTGTGCTCAAGTTTTAAATCTGGCAACTTGCTGCAGAAATAGCGTACTGTGCTCCAAGTATTAAATATAACAACTTGCTGCAGTAATAGTGTACTGTGCTGCAAGTTTTCAATATAGCAACTTGCTGCAGTAATAGTGTACTGTGCTGCAAGTTTTAAATATAGCAACTTGCTGCAGTAATAGTGTACTGTGCTCAAGTTTTAAATGTAGCAACTTGCTGCAGAAATAGCGTACTGTGCTCCAAGTATTAAATATAACAACTTGCTGCAGTAATAGCGTACTGTGCTCCAAGTTTTAAAAATAACAACTTGCTGCAGTAATAGTGTACTGTGATCCAAGTTTTACACATATCAACTTGCTGAAGTAATTGCGTACTGTGCTCCAAGTTTTAAATATATCAACTTGCTGAAGTAATTGCGTACTGTGCTCCAAGTTTTAAATATAACAACTTTCTGCAGTTATAGTGTACTGTTCTCCAAGTTTTAAATATAACAAATTGCTGCAGTAATAGTGTACTGTGCTCCAAGTTTTATATATAACAACTTGCTGCAGTAATACTGTACTGTGCACCAAGTTTTAAATATAACAACTTGCTGAAGCAATTGCGTACTGTGCTCCAAGTTTTAAATTTAACAACTTGCTGCAGTAATAGTGTACTGTGCTCCAAGTTTTATATATAACAACTTGCTGCAGTAATAGCGTACTGTGCTCCAAGTTTTAAATATAACGACTTGCTGCAGTAATAGTGTACTGTGGTCCAAGTTTTAAATATAACGACTTGCTGCAGTAATAGTGTTCTGTGCTCCAACTTTTAAATATAGCAACTTGCTGCAGTAATAGTGTACTGTGCTCCAAGTTTTATATATAACAACTTGCTGCAGTAATAGCGTACTGTGCTCCAAGTTTTAAATATAACAACTTGCTGCAGTAATAGCGTACTGTGCTCCAAGTTTTAAATATAACAAATTTCTGCAGTTATAGTGTACTGTGCTCCAAGTTTTAAATATAACAACTTGCTGCAGTAATAGTGTACTGTGTCCAAGTTTTATATATAACAACTTGCTGCAGTAATAGCGTACTGTGCTGCAAGTTTTAAATATGACAACTTCCTGCAGGAAGAGTGTACTGTGCTCCAAGTTTTAAAAATAACAACTTGCTACAGTAATAGTGTACTGTGCTGCAAGTTTTATATATATCAACTTGCTGAAGTAATTGCGTACTGTGCTCCAAGTTTTAAATATAACAACTTTCTGCAGTAATAGTGTACTGTGCTCCAAGTTTTAATATATAACAACTTGCTGCAGTAATAGTGTACTGTGCTCCAAGTTTTAATATATAACAACTTGCTGCAGTAATGGCGTACTGTGATCCAAGTTTTAAAAATAAAAACTTTCTGCAGTAATAGTGTACTGTGATCCAAGTTTTAAACATATCAACTTGCTGAAGTAAATGCGTACTGTGCTCCAAGTTTTTAATATAACATCTTTCTGCAGTTATAGTGTACTGTGATCCAAGTTTTAAATATAACAACTTGCTGCAGTAATAGTGTACTGTGCTACAAGTTTTAAATATAACAACTTGCTGCAGTAATAGTGTACTGTGCACCAAGTTTTAAAAATAACAACTTGCTGAAGTAAATGCGTACTGTGCTCCAAGTTTTAAATATAACAACTTGCTGCAGTAATAGTGTGCTGTGCTCCTGGTTTTAGATATAGCTACTTGCTGCAGTAATAGCGTACTGTGCTGCAAGCTTGAAATATAACCACTTGCTGCAGTAATAGTGTACTGTGCTGCAAGTTTTATACATAACAGCTTGCTGCAGTAATAGTGTACTGTGCACCATGTTTTAAATATAACAACTTTCTGCAGTAATAGTGTACTGTGCTCCAAGTTTTAAATATAGAAACTTGCTGCAGTAATAGCGTACTCTGCTCCAAGTTTTAAATATAGCAACTTGCTGCAGTAATAGTGTACTGTGCTCCAAGTTTTATATATAACAACTTGCTGCAGTAATAGCGTACTGTGCTCCAAGTTTTAAATATAACAACTTGTTGCAGTAATAGTGTACTGTACTGCAAGTTTTAAATATAGCAACTTGCTGCAGTAATAGTGTACTGTGCTCCAAGTTTTAAATATAGCAACTTGCTGCAGTAATAGTGTAAGGTGCTCCAAGTTTTATATATAACAAATTGTTGCAGTAATAGTGTACAGTGCTGCAAGTTTTAAATATAGCAACTTGCTGCAGTAATAGTGTACTGCGCTGCAAGTTTTAAATATAGCAACTTGCTGCAGTAATAGTGTACTGTGCTCAAGTTTTAAATATAGCAACTTGCTGCAGAAATAGCGTACTGTGCTCCAAGTATTAAATATAACAACTTGCTGCAGTAATAGTGTACTGTGCTGCAAGTTTTCAATATAGCAACTTGCTGCAGTAATAGTGTACTGTGCTGCAAGTTTTAAATATAGCAACTTGCTGCAGTAATAGTGTACTGTGCTCAAGTTTTAAATATAGCAACTTGCTGCAGAAATAGCGTACTGTGCTCCAAGTATTAAATATAACAACTTGCTGCAGTAATAGCGTACTGTGCTCCAAGTTTTAATAATAACAACTTGCTGCAGTAATAGTGTACTGTGATCCAAGTTTTACACATATCAACTTGCTGAAGTAATTGCGTACTGTGCTCCAAGTTTTAAATATATCAACTTGCTGAAGTAATTGCGTACTGTGCTCCAAGTTTTAAATATAACAACTTTCTGCAGTTATAGTGTACTGTTCTCCAAGTTTTAAATATAACAAATTGCTGCAGTAATAGTGTACTGTGCTCCAAGTTTTATATATAACAACTTGCTGCAGTAATACTGTACTGTGCACCAAGTTTTAAATATAACAACTTGCTGAAGCAATTGCGTACTGTGCTCCAAGTTTTAAATTTAACAACTTGCTGCAGTAATAGTGTACTGTGCTCCAAGTTTTATATATAACAACTTGCTGCAGTAATAGCGTACTGTGCTCCAAGTTTTAAATATAACGACTTGCTGCAGTAATAGTGTACTGTGGTCCAAGTTTTAAATATAACGACTTGCTGCAGTAATAGTGTTCTGTGCTCCAACTTTTAAATATAACAACTTGCTGCAGTAATAGTGTACTGTGCTCCAAGTTTTATATATAATAACTTGCTGCAGTAATAGTCTACTGTGCTGCAAGTTTTAAATATAACAACTTGCTGCAGTAATAGAGTACTGTGCTCCAAGTTTTAAACATATAAACTTTCTGCACTAATAGCGTACTGTGCTCCAAGTTTTAAATATAACGACTTGCTGCAGTAATAGTGTACTGTGCTCCAAGTTTTAAACATATCAACTTTCTGCAGTAATAGTGTACTGTGCTCCAAGTTTTAAATATAACGACTTGCTGCAGTAATAGTGTACTGTGCTCCAAGTTTTAAATATAACGACTTGCTGCAGTAATAGTGTACTGTGCTCCAAGTTTTATATATAATAACTTGCTGCAGTAATAGTGTAATGTGCTCCAAGTTTTAAACATATCAACTTTCTGCAGTAATAGCGTACTGTGCTCCAAATTTTATATATAACAACTTTCTGCAGTTATAGTGTACTGTGCTCCAAGTTTTAAATATAACAACTTGCTGCAGTAATAGTGTACTGTGCTCCAAGTTTTAAATATAACAACTTGCTGCAGTAATAGAGTACTGTGCTGCAAGTTTTAAATATAACAACTTGCTGCAGTAATAGCGTACTGTGCTCCAAGTTTGCAATATAACCACTTGCTGCAGTAATAGTGTACTGTGCTGCAACTTTTATACATAACAGCTTGCTGCAGTAATAGTGTACTGTGCACCAAGTTTTATATATAACAACTTGCTGCAGTAATAGTATACTGTGATCCAAGTTTTAAATAAAGCAATTTGCTGCAGTAATATCGTACTGTGCTGCAAGTTTTAAATATAGCAACTTGCTGCAGTAATAGCGTACTGTGCCCCATGTTTTAAATATAATAACTTGCTGCAGTAAGAGTGTACTGTGCCCCATGTTTTAAATATAATAACTTGCTGCAGTAATAGTGTACTGTGATCCAAGTATTAAATATAACATCTTGCTGCAGTAATAGCGTACTGTGCTCCAAGTTTTAAATTTAAATACTTGCTGCAGTAATTGCGTACTGTGCTCCAAGTTTTAAATATAACAACTTGTTGCAGTAATAGTGTACTGTGCTGCAAGTTTTAAATATAGCAACTTGCTGCAGTTATAGTGTACTGTGCTCCAAGTTTTAAATATAGCAACTTGCTGCAGTAATAGTGTAAGGTGCTCCAAGTTTCATATATAACAAATGGTTGCAGTAATAGTGTTTTGTGCAGCAAGTTTTAAATATAGCAACTTGCTGCAGTAATAGTGTACTGTGCTGCAAGTTTTAAATATAGCAACTTGCTGCAGTAATAATGTACTGTGCTGCAAGTTTTAAATATAGCACCTTGCTGCAGTAATAGCGTACTGTGCTCCAAGTATTAAATATAACAACTTGCTACAGTAATAGCGTACTGTGCTCCAAGTTGTAAATATAACAACTTGCTGCAGTAATAGTGTACTGTGCTCCAAGTTTTATATATAACTTGCTGCAATAATGGTGTATTGTGCTCCAAGTTTTATAAATAACAACTTGCAGCAGTAATAGTGTACTGTGCTCCAAGTTTTAAAAATAACAACTTGCTGCAGTAATAGTGTACTGTGATCCAAGTTTTACACATATCAACTTGCTGAAGTAATTGCGTACTGTGCTCCAAGTTTTAAATATATCAACTTGCTGAAGTAATTGCGTACTGTGCTCCAAGTTTTAAATATAACAACTTTCTGCAGTTATAGTGTACTGTTCTCCAAGTTTTAAATATAACAAATTGCTGCAGTAATAGTGTACTGTGCTCCAAGTTTTATATATAACAACATGCTGCAGTAATAGTGTACTGTGCACCAAGTTTTAAATATAACAACTTGCTGAAGCAATTGCGTACTGTGCTCCAAGGTTTAAATATAACAACTTGCTGCAGTAATAGTGTACTGTGCTGCAAGTTTTAAATATAGCAACTTGCTGCAGTAATAATGTACTGTGCTGCAAGTTTTAAATATAGCACCTTGCTGCAGTAATAGCGTACAGTGCTCCAAGTATTAAATATAACAACTTGCTGCAGTAATAGCGTACTGTGCTCCAAGTTGTAAATATAACAACTTGCTGCAGTAATAGTGTACTGTGCTCCAAGTTTTATATATAACTTGCTGCAATAATGGTGTATTGTGCTCCAAGTTTTATAAATAACAACTTGCAGCAGTAATAGTGTACTGTGCTCCAAGTTTTAAAAATAACAACTTGCTGCAGTAAAAGTGTACTGTGATCCAAGTTTTACACATATCAACTTGCTGAAGTAATTGCGTACTGTGCTCCAAGTTTTAAATATATCAACTTGCTGAAATAATTGCGTACTGTGCTCCAAGTTTTAAATATAACAACTTTCTGCAGTTATAGTGTACTGTTCTCCAAGTTTTAAATATAACAAATTGCTGCAGTAATAGTGTACTGTGCTCCAAGTTTTATATATAACAACTTGCTGCAGTAATAGAGTACTGTGCACCAAGTTTTAAATATAACAACTTGCGGAAGCAATTGCGTACTGTGCTCCAAGTTTTAAATATAACAACTTGCTGCAGTAATAGCGTACTGTGCTGCAAGTTTTAAATATGACAACTTCCTGCAGGAAGAGTATACTGTGCTCCAAGTTTTAAAAATAACAACTTGCTACAGTAATAGTGTAATGTGCTGCAAGTTTTATATATATCAACTTGCTGAAGTAATTGCGTACTGTGCTCCAAGTTTTAAATATAACAACTTTCTGCAGTAATAGTGTACTGTGCTCCAAGTTTTAATATATAACAACTTGCTGCAGTAATAGTGTACTGTGATCCAAGTTTTACACATATCAACTTGCTGAAGTAATTGCGTACTGTGCTCCAAGTTTTAAATATATCAACTTGCTGAAGTAATTGCGTACTGTGCTCCAAGTTTTAAATATAACAACTTTCTGCAGTTATAGTGTACTGTTCTCCAAATTTTAAATATAACAAATTGCTGCAGTAATAGTGTATTGTGCTCCAAGATTTATATATAACAACTTGCTGCAGTAATAGTGTACTGTGCACCAAGTTTTAAATATAACAACTTGCTGAAGCAATTGCGTACTGTGCTCCAAGGTTTAAATATAACAACTTGCTGCAGTAATAGTGTACTGTGCTGCAAGTTTTAAATACAGCAACTTGCTGCAGTAATAATGTACTGTGCTGCAAGTTTTAAATATAGCACCTTGCTGCAATAATAGCGTACAGTGCTCCAAGTATTAAATATAACAACTTGCTGCAGTAATAGCGTACTGTGCTCCAAGTTGTAAATATAACAACTTGCTGCAGTAATAGTGTACTGTGCTCCAAGTTTTATATATAACTTGCTGCAATAATGGTGTATTGTGCTCCAAGTTTTATAAATAACAACTTGCAGCAGTAATAGTGTACAGTGCTCCAAGTTTTAAAAATAACAACTTGCTGCAGTAATAGTGTACTGTGATCCAAGTTTTACACATATCAACTTGCTGAAGTAATTGCGTACTGTGCTCCAAGTTTTAAATATATCAACTTGCTGAAGTAATTGCGTACTGTGCTCCAAGTTTTAAATATAACAACTTTCTGCAGTTATAGTGTACTGTTCTCCAAGTTTTAAATATAACAAATTGCTGCAGTAATAGTGTACTGTGCTCCAAGTTTTATATATAACAACTTGCTGCAGTAATAGAGTCCTGTGCACCAAGTTTTAAATATAACAACTTGCAGAAGCAATTGCGTACTGTGCTCCAAGTTTTAAATATAACAACTTGCTGCAGTAATAGTGTACTGTGCTCCAAGTTTTATATATAACAACTTGCTGCAGTAATAGCGTACTGTGCTCCAAGTTTTAAATATAACAACTTGCTGCAGTAATAGCGTACTGTGCTCCAAGTTTTAAAGATAACAACTTTCTGCAGTTATAGTGTACTGTGCTCCAAGTTTTAAATATAACAACTTGCTGCAGTAATAGTGTACTGTGTCCAAGTTTTATATATAACAACTTGCTGCAGTAATAGCGTACTGTGCTGCAAGTTTTAAATATGACAACTTCCTGCAGGAAGAGTGTACTGTGCTCCAAGTTTTAAAAATAACAACTTGCTGCAGTAAAAGTGTACTGTGATCCAAGTTTTACACATATCAACTTGCTGAAGTAATTGCGTACTGTGCTCCAAGTTTTAAATATATCAACTTGCTGAAGTAATTGCGTACTGTGCTCCAAGTTTTAAATATAACAACTTTCTGCAGTTATAGTGTACTGTTCTCCAAGTTTTAAATATAACAAATTGCTGCAGTAATAGTGTACTGTGCTCCAAGTTTTATATATAACAACTTGCTGCAGTAATAGAGTACTGTGCACCAAGTTTTAAATATAACAACTTGCGGAAGCAATTGCGTACTGTGCTCCAAGTTTTAAATATAACAACTTGCTGCAGTAATAGCGTACTGTGCTGCAAGTTTTAAATATGACAACTTCCTGCAGGAAGAGTATACTGTGCTCCAAGTTTTAAAAATAACAACTTGCTACAGTAATAGTGTACTGTGCTGCAAGTTTTATATATATCAACTTGCTGAAGTAATTGCGTACTGTGCTCCAAGTTTTAAATATAACAACTTTCTGCAGTAATAGTGTACTGTGCTCCAAGTTTTAATATATAACAACTTGCTGCAGTAATAGTGTACTGTGATCCAAGTTTTACACATATCAACTTGCTGAAGTAATTGCGTACTGTGCTCCAAGTTTTAAATATATCAACTTGCTGAAGTAATTGCGTACTGTGCTCCAAGTTTTAAATATAACAACTTTCTGCAGTTATAGTGTACTGTTCTCCAAGTTTTAAATATAACAAATTGCTGCAGTAATAGTGTACTGTGCTCCAAGTTTTATATATAACAACTTGCTGCAGTAATAGTGTACTGTGCACCAAGTTTTAAATATAACAACTTGCTGAAGCAATTGCGTACTGTGCTCCAAGGTTTAAATATAACAACTTGCTGCAGTAATAGTGTACTGTGCTGCAAGTTTTAAATACAGCAACTTGCTGCAGTAATAATGTACTGTGCTGCAAGTTTTAAATATAGCACCTTGCTGCAGTAATAGCGTACAGTGCTCCAAGTATTAAATATAACAACTTGCTGCAGTAATAGCGTACTGTGCTCCAAGTTGTAAATATAACAACTTGCTGCAGTAATAGTGTACTGTGCTCCAAGTTTTATATATAACTTGCTGCAATAATGGTGTATTGTGCTCCAAGTTTTATAAATAACAACTTGCAGCAGTAATAGTGTACTGTGCTCCAAGTTTTAAAAATAACAACTTGCTGCAGTAATAGTGTACTGTGATCCAAGTTTTACACATATCAACTTGCTGAAGTAATTGCGTACTGTGCTCCAAGTTTTAAATATATCAACTTGCTGAAGTAATTGCGTACTGTGCTCCAAGTTTTAAATATAACAACTTTCTGCAGTTATAGTGTACTGTTCTCCAAGTTTTAAATATAACAAATTGCTGCAGTAATAGCGTACTGTGCTCCAAGTTTTAAATATAACAACTTGCTGCAGTAATAGCGTACTGTGCACCAAGTTTTAAATATAACAACTTGCTGCAGTAAGAGTGTACTGTGCTCCAAGTTTTAAATATAACAACTTGTTGCAGTAATAGCGTACTGTGCTCCAAGTTTTAAATATAACAACTTGTTGCAGTAATAGCGTACTGTGCACCAAGTTTTAAATATAACAACTTTCTGCAGTAAGAGTGTACTGTGCTCCAAGTTTTAAATATAACAACTTGCTGCAGTAAAAGTGTACTGTGCACAAATTTTTAAATATAGCAACTTGCTGCAGTAATAGTGTACTGTGCACATAGTTTTAAATATAACAACTTGCTGCAGTGATAGTGTACTGTGCTCCAAGTTTTAAATATAACAACTTGCTGCACTAATAGTGTACTGTGCTGTAAGTTTTAAATATAACAACTTGCTGCAGTAATAGTGTACTGTGCTCCAAGTTTTAAATATAACAACTTGCTGCAGTAATAGTGTACTCTGCATCAAGTTTTAAATATAGCAACTTGCTGCAGTAATAGTGTACTGTGCTCCATGTTTTAAATATAAGAACTTGCTGCAGTAATAGTGTACTGTGCTCCAAGTTTTAAACATATCAACTTGCTGCAGTAATCGCGTACTGTGCTCCAAGTTTTAAATACAACCACTTGCTGCAGTAATAGCCTACTGTGCTGCAAGTTTTAAATATAACAGCTGGCTGCAGAAATCGCGTACTGTGCTCCAAGTGTTAAATATAACAACTTGCTGCAGTAATAGTGTACTGTGCTCCAAATTTTAAATATAATAACTTGCTGCAGTAATAGCTTACTGTGCTCCAAGTTTAAAATATAACAACTTGCAGTAATAGTGTACTGTGCTCCAAGTTTTCAATATAGCAAATTGCTCCAGTAATAGTGTACTGTGCTCCAGGTTTTAAATATAACAACTTGCTGCAATAATAGTGTACTGTGCACCAAGTTTTATACATAACAACTTGCTGCTAGGATAGTGTACTGTGCTCCAAGTTTTAAATATAACAACTTGCTGCAATAATAGTGTACTTTGCTCCAAGTTTTAAATATATCAGCTTGCTGCAGTTATAGCGTACTGTGCTCCAAGTTTTAAATATAGCAACTTGCTGCAGTAATGGTGTACTGTGCTCCAAGTTTTAAATATAGCAACTTGCTGCAGTAATAGCGTACTGTGCTCCAAGTTTTAAATATAGCAAATTGCTGAAGTAATAGCGTAATGTGCTCCAAGTTTTAAATATAACAACTTGCTGCAGTAATAGTGTACTGTGCTCCATGTTTTAAATATAAGAACTTGCTGCAGTAATAGTGTACTGTGCTCCAAGTTTTAAACATATCAACTTGCTGCAGTAATCGCGTACTGTGCTCCAAGTTTTAAATACCACCACTTGCTGCAGTAATAGCGTACTGTGCTGCAAGTTTTAAATATAACAGCTGGCTGCAGAAATCGCTTACTGTGCTCCAAGTTTTAAATATAACAACTTCCTGCAGTAATAGTGTACTGTGCTCCAAATTTTAAATATAATAACTTGCTGCAGTAATAGCGTACTGTGCTCCAAGTTTTAAATATAACAACTTGCAGTAATAGTGTACTGTGCTCCAAGTTTTCAATATAGCAAATTGCTCCAGTAATAGTGTACTGTGCTCCAAGTTTTAAATATAACAACTTGCTGCAATAATAGTGTACTGTGCACCAAGTTTTATACATAACAACCTGCTGCTAGGATAGTGTACTGTGCTCCAAGTTTTAAATATAACAGCTTGCTGCAATAATAGTGTAGTTTGCTCCAAGTTTTAAATATATCAGCTTGCTGCAGTAATAGCGTACGGTGCTCCAAGTTTTAAATATAAGAACTTGCTCCAGTAATAGTGTACTGTGCTCCAAGTTTTAAATATAGCAACTTGCTGCAGTAATAGCGTACTGTGCTCCAAGTTTTAAATATAGCAACTTGCTGCAGTAATAGCGTACTGTGCTCCAAGTTTTAAATATAAGAACTTGCTGCAGTAATAGTGTACTGTGCTCCAAGTTTTAAACATATCAACTTGCTGCAGGAATAGTGTACTGTGCTCCAAGTTTAAAATATAACAGCTGGCTGCAGTAATAGTGTACTGTGCTCCAAGTTTTATACATAACAACTTGCTGCAATAATGGTGTACTGTGCTCCAAGTTTTAAAAATAACAACTTGCTGCAGTAATAGTGCACTGTGATCCAAGTTTTAAACATATCAAATTGCTGCAGTAATAGTGTACTGTGCTCCAACTTTTAAATATAGCAGCTTGCTGCAGTAATAGTGTACTGTGCTCCAAGTTTTAAATATAAGAACTTGCTGCAGTAATAGTGTACTGTGCTCCAAGTTTTAAACATATCAACTTGCTGCAGTAATCGCGTACTGTGCTCCAACTTTTAAATACAACCACTTGCTGCAGTAATAGCGTACTGTGCTGCAAGTTTTAAATATAACAGCTGGCTGCAGTAATCGCGTACTGTGCTCCAAGTTGTAAATATAACAACATGCAGTAATAGTGTACTGTGCTCCAAGTTTTCAATATAGCAAATTGCTCCAGTAATAGTGTACTGTGCTCCAAGTTTTAAATATAACAACTTGCTGCAATAATAGTGTACTGTGCACCAAGTTTTATGCATAACAACTTCCTGCTAGGATAGTGTACTGTGCTCCAAGTTTTAAATATAACAACTTGCTGCAATAATAGTGTACTTTGCTCCAAGTTTTAAATATAGCAACTTGCTGCAGTAATAGCGTACTGTGCTCCAAGTTTTAAATATACTAAGTTGCTGAAGTAATAGCGTACTGTGCTCCAAGTTTTAAATAGAACAACTTGCTGCAGTAATAGTGTACTGTGCACCAAGTTTTAAATATAGCAACTTGCTGCAGTAATAGTGTACTGTGCTCCAAGTTTTAAATATAACAACTTGCGGCAGTAATAGTGTACTGTGCTCCAATTTTATACATATCAACTTGCTGCAGTAATAGTGTACTGTGCTCCAAGTTTTAAATATAACAACTTGCTGCAGTAATAGTGTACTGTGCTCCAAGTTTTAAATATAACAACTTGTGGCAGTAATAGCGTACTGTGCTCCAAGTTTTCAATATAGGAAATTGCTCCAGTAATAGTGTACTGTGCTCCAGGTTTTAAATATAACAACTTGCTGCAATAATAGTGTACTGTGCACCAAGTTTTATACATAACAACTTGCTGCTAGGATAGTGTACTGTGCTCCAAGTTTTAAATATAACAACTTGCTGCAATAATAGTGTACTTTGCTCCAAGTTTTAAATATATCAGCTTGCTGCAGTAATAGCGTACTGTGCTCCAAGTTTTAAATATAGCAACTTGCTGCAAAAATGGTGTACTGTGCTCCAAGTTTTAAATATAGCAACTTGCTGCAGTAATAGCGTACTGTGCTCCAAGTTTTAAATATAGCAAATTGCTGCAGTAATAGTGTAAGGTGCTCCAAGTTTTAAATATAACAACTTGCTGCAGTAATAGTGTACTGTGCTCCATGTTTTAAATATAAGAACTTGCTGCAGTAATAGTGTACTGTGCTCCAAGTTTTAAACATATCAACTTGCTGCAGTAATCGCGTACTGTGCTCCAAGTTTTAAATACAACCACTTGCTGCAGTAATAGCGTACTGTGCTGCAAGTTTTAAATATAACAGCTGGCTGCAGAAATCGCTTACTGTGCTCCAAGTTTTAAATATAACAACTTCCTGCAGTAATAGTGTACTGTGCTCCAAATTTTAAATATAATAACTTGCTACAGTAATAGCGTACTGTGCTCCAAGTTTTAAATATAACAACTTGCAGTAATAGTGTACTGTGCTCCAAGTTTTCAATATAGCAAATTGCTCCAGTAATAGTGTACTGTGCTCCAAGTTTTAAATAGAACAACTTGCTGCAATAATAGTGTACTGTGCACCAAGTTTTATACATAACAACTTGCTGCTAGGATAGTGTACTGTGTTTCAAGTTTTAAATATAACAGCTTGCTGCAATAATAGTGTAGTTTGCTCCAAGTTTTAAATATATCAGCTTGCTGCAGTAATAGCGTACTGTGCTCCAAGTTTTAAATATAAGAACTTGCTCCAGTAATAGTGTACTGTGCTCCAAGTTTTAAATATAGCAACTTGCTGCAGTAATAGCGTACTGTGCTCCAAGTTTTAAATATAGCAACTTGCTGCAGTAATAGCGTACTGTGCTCCAAGTTTTAAATATAAGAACTTGCTGCAGTAATAGTGTACTGTGCTCCAAGTTTTAAACATATCAACTTGCTGCAGGAATAGTGTACTGTGCTCCAAGTTTAAAATATAACAGCTTGCTGCAGTAATAGTGTACTGTGCTCCAAGTTTTATACATAACAACTTGCTGCAATAATGGTGTACTGTGCTCCAAGTTTTAAAAATAACAACTTGCTGCAGTAATAGTGCACTGTGATCCAAGTTTTAAACATATCAACTTGCTGCAGTAATAGTGTACTGTGCTCCAAGTTTTAAATATAGCAGCTTGCTGCAGTAATAGTGTACTGTGCTCCAAGTTTTAAATATAAGAACTTGCTGCAGTAATAGTGTACTGTGCTCCAAGTTTTAAACATATCAACTTGCTGCAGTAATCGCGTACTGTGCTCCAACTTTTAAATACAACCACTTGCTGCAGTAATAGCGTACTGTGCTGCAAGTTTTAAATATAACAGCTGGCTGCAGTAATCGCGTACTGTGCTCCAAGTTGTAAATATAACAACATGCAGTAATAGTGTACTGTGCTCCAAGTTTTCAATATAGCAAATTGCTCCAGTAATAGTGTACTGTGCTCCAAGTTTTAAATATAACAACTTGCTGCAATAATAGTGTACTGTGCACCAAGTTTTATGCATAACAACTTCCTGCTAGGATAGTGTACTGTGCTCCAAGTTTTAAATATAACAACTTGCTGCAATAATAGTGTACTTTGCTCCAAGTTTTAAATATAGCAACTTGCTGCAGTAATAGCGTACTGTGCTCCAAGTTTTAAATATACTAAGTTGCTGAAGTAATAGCGTACTGTGCTCCAAGTTTTAAATAGAACAACTTGCTGCAGTAATAGTGTACTGTGCACCAAGTTTTAAATATAGCAACTTGCTGCAGTAATAGTGTACTGTGCTCCAAGTTTTAAATATAACAACTTGCGGCAGTAATAGTGTACTGTGCTCCAATTTTATACATATCAACTTGCTGCAGTAATAGTGTACTGTGCTCCAAGTTTTAAATATAACAACTTGCTGCAGTAATAGTGTACTGTGCTCCAAGTTTTAAATATAACAACTTGTGGCAGTAATAGCGTACTGTGCTCCAAGTTTTCAATATAGGAAATTGCTCCAGTAATAGTGTACTGTGCTCCAGGTTTTAAATATAACAACTTGCTGCAATAATAGTGTACTGTGCACCAAGTTTTATACATAACAACTTGCTGCTAGGATAGTGTACTGTGCTCCAAGTTTTAAATATAACAACTTGCTGCAATAATAGTGTACTTTGCTCCAAGTTTTAAATATATCAGCTTGCTGCAGTAATAGCGTACTGTGCTCCAAGTTTTAAATATAGCAACTTGCTGCAAAAATGGTGTACTGTGCTCCAAGTTTTAAATATAGCAACTTGCTGCAGTAATAGCGTACTGTGCTCCAAGTTTTAAATATAGCAAATTGCTGAAGTAATAGCGTAATGTGCTCCAAGTTTTAAATATAACAACTTGCTGCAGTAATAGTGTACTGTGCTCCATGTTTTAAATATAAGAACTTGCTGCAGTAATAGTGTACTGTGCTCCAAGTTTTAAACATATCAACTTGCTGCAGTAATCGCGTACTGTGCTCCAAGTTTTAAATACAACCACTTGCTGCAGTAATAGCGTACTGTGCTGCAAGTTTTAAATATAACAGCTGGCTGCAGAAATCGCTTACTGTGCTCCAAGTTTTAAATATAACAACTTCCTGCAGTAATAGTGTACTGTGCTCCAAATTTTAAATATAATAACTTGCTACAGTAATAGCGTACTGTGCTCCAAGTTTTAAATATAACAACTTGCAGTAATAGTGTACTGTGCTCCAAGTTTTCAATATAGCAAATTGCTCCAGTAATAGTGTACTGTGCTCCAAGTTTTAAATAGAACAACTTGCTGCAATAATAGTGTACTGTGCACCAAGTTTTATACATAACAACTTGCTGCTAGGATAGTGTACTGTGTTTCAAGTTTTAAATATAACAGCTTGCTGCAATAATAGTGTAGTTTGCTCCAAGTTTTAAATATATCAGCTTGCTGCAGTAATAGCGTACTGTGCTCCAAGTTTTAAATATAAGAACTTGCTCCAGTAATAGTGTACTGTGCTCCAAGTTTTAAATATAGCAACTTGCTGCAGTAATAGCGTACTGTGCTCCAAGTTTTAAATATAGCAACTTGCTGCAGTAATAGCGTACTGTGCTCCAAGTTTTAAATATAAGAACTTGCTGCAGTAATAGTGTACTGTGCTCCAAGTTTTAAACATATCAACTTGCTGCAGGAATAGTGTACTGTGCTCCAAGTTTAAAATATAACAGCTTGCTGCAGTAATAGTGTACTGTGCTCCAAGTTTTATACATAACAACTTGCTGCAATAATGGTGTACTGTGCTCCAAGTTTTAAAAATAACAACTTGCTGCAGTAATAGTGCACTGTGATCCAAGTTTTAAACATATCAACTTGCTGCAGTAATAGTGTACTGTGCTCCAAGTTTTAAATATAGCAGCTTGCTGCAGTAATAGTGTACTGTGCTCCAAGTTTTAAATATAAGAACTTGCTGCAGTAATAGTGTACTGTGCTCCAAGTTTTAAACATATCAACTTGCTGCAGTAATCGCGTACTGTGCTCCAACTTTTAAATACAACCACTTGCTGCAGTAATAGCGTACTGTGCTGCAAGTTTTAAATATAACAGCTGGCTGCAGTAATCGCGTACTGTGCTCCAAGTTGTAAATATAACAACTTGCAGTAATAGTGTACTGTGCTCCAAGTTTTCAATATAGCAAATTGCTCCAGTAATAGTGTACTGTGCTCCAAGTTTTAAATATAACAACTTGATGCAATAATAGTGTACTGTGCACCAAGTTTTATGCATAACAACTTCCTGCTAGGATAGTGTACTGTGCTCCAAGTTTTAAATATAACAACTTGCTGCAATAATAGTGTACTTTGCTCCAAGTTTTAAATATAGCAACTTGCTGCAGTAATAGCGTACTGTGCTCCAAGTTTTAAATATAGTAAGTTGCTGAAGTAATAGCGTACTGTGCTCCAAGTTTTAAATAGAACAACTTGCTGCAGTAATAGTGTACTGTGCACCAAGTTTTAAATATAGCAACTTGCTGCAGTAATAGTGTACTGTGCTCCAAGTTTTAAATATAACAACTTGCGGCAGTAATAGTGTACTGTGCTCCAATTTTATACATATCAACTTGCTGCAGTAATAGTGTACTGTGCTCCAAGTTTTAAATATAACAACTTGCTGCAGTAATAGTGTACTGTGCTCCAAGTTTTAAATATAACAACTTGTTGCAGTAATAGCGTACTGTGCTCCAAGTTTTAAATATAACAACTTGCTGCAGTAAGAGTGTACTGTGCTCCAAGTTTTAAATATAACAACTTGTTGCAGTAATAGCGTACTGTGCTCCAAGTTTTAAATATAACAACTTGTTGCAGTAATAGCGTACTGTGCACCAAGTTTTAAATATAACAACTTTCTGCAGTAAGAGTGTACTGTGCTCCAAGTTTTAAATATAACAACTTGCTGCAGTAAAAGTGTACTGTGCACAAATTTTTAAATATAGCAACTTGCTGCAGTAATAGTGTACTGTGCACAAAGTTTTAAATATAACAACTTGCTGCAGTGATAGTGTACTGTGCTCCAAGTTTTAAATATAACAACTTGCTGCACTAATAGTGTACTGTGCTGTAAGTTTTAAATATAACAACTTGCTGCAGTAATAGTGTACTGTGCTCCAAGTTTTAAATATAACAACTTGCTGCAGTAATAGTGTACTGTGCATCAAGTTTTAAATATAGCAACTTGCTGCAGTAATAGTGTACTGTGCTCCATGTTTTAAATATAAGAACTTGCTGCAGTAATAGTGTACTGTGCTCCAAGTTTTAAACATATCAACTTGCTGCAGTAATCGCGTACTGTGCTCCAAGTTTTAAATACAACCACTTGCTGCAGTAATAGCGTACTGTGCTGCAAGTTTTAAATGTAACAGCTGGCTGCAGTAATCGCGTACTGTGCTCCAAGTTTTAAATATAACAACTTGCTGCAGTAATAGTGTACTGTGCTCCAAATTTTAAATATAATAACTTGCTGCAGTAATAGCTTACTGTGCTCCAAGTTTAAAATATAACAACTTGCAGTAATAGTGTACTGTGCTCCAAGTTTTCAATATAGCAAATTGCTCCAGTAATAGTGTACTGTGCTCCAGGTTTTAAATATAACAACTTGCTGCAATAATAGTGTACTGTGCACCAAGTTTTATACATAACAACTTGCTGCTAGGATAGTGTACTGTGCTCCAAGTTTTAAATATAACAACTTGCTGCAATAATAGTGTACTTTGCTCCAAGTTTTAAATATATCAGCTTGCTGCAGTAATAGCGTACTGTGCTCCAAGTTTTAAATATAGCAACTTGCTGCAGTAATGGTGTACTGTGCTCCAAGTTTTAAATATAGCAACTTGCTGCAGTAATAGCGTACTGTGCTCCAAGTTTTAAATATAGCAAATTGCTGAAGTAATAGCGTAATGTGCTCCAAGTTTTAAATATAACAACTTGCTGCAGTAATAGTGTACTGTGCTCCATGTTTTAAATATAAGAACTTGCTGCAGTAATAGTGTACTGTGCTCCAAGTTTTAAACATATCAACTTGCTGCAGTAATCGCGTACTGTGCTCCAAGTTTTAAATACAACCACTTGCTGCAGTAATAGCGTACTGTGCTGCAAGTTTTAAATATAACAGCTGGCTGCAGTAATCGCGTACTGTGCTCCAAGTTTTAAATATAACAACTTGCTGCAGTAATAGTGTACTGTGCTCCAAATTTTAAATATAATAACTTGCTGCAGTAATAGCTTATTGTGCTCCAAGTTTAAAATATAACAACTTGCAGTAATAGTGTACTGTGCTCCAAGTTTTCAATATAGCAAATTGCTCCAGTAATAGTGTACTGTGCTCCAAGTTTTAAATATAACAACTTGCTGCAATAATGGTGTACTGTGCACCAAGTTTTATACATAACAACTTGCTGCTAGGATAGTGTACTGTGCTCCAAGTTTTAAATATAACAGCTTGCTGCAATAATAGTGTACTTTGCTCCAAGTTTTAAATATATCAGCTTGCTGCAGTAATAGCGTACTGTGCTCCAAGTTTTAAATATAGCAACTTGCTGCAGTAATGGTGTACTGTGCTCCAAGTTTTAAATATAGCAACTTGCTGCAGTAATAGCGTACTGTGCTCCAAGTTTTAAATATAGCAAATTGCTGAAGTAATAGCGTACTGGGCTCCAAGTTTTAAATATAACAACTTGCTGCAGTAATAGCGTACTGTGATCCAAGTTTTAAATATAGCAATTTGCTGCAGTAATAGTGTACTGTGCTACAAATTTTCAATATAACAACTTGCTGCAGTAATACTGTACTGTGCACCAAGTTTTAAATATAGCAACTTGCTGCAGAAATAGTCTACTGTGCTCCAAGTTTTAAATATAACAACTTGCTGCATTAATAGTGTACTGTGCTCCAATTTTATACATATCAACTTGCTGCAGTAATAGTGTACTGTGCTCCAAGTTTTAAATATAACAACTTGCTGCAGTAATAGTGTACTGTGCTCCAAGTTTTAAATATAACAACTTGTTGCAGTAATAGCGTACTGTACTCCAAGTTTTAAATATAACAACTTGCTGCAGTAATAGCGTACTGTGCAGCAAGTTTTAAATATAACAACTTGCTGCAGTAAGAGTGTACTGTGCTCCAAGTTTTAAATATAACAACTTGTTGCAGTAATAGCGTACTGTGCTCCAAGTTTTAAATATAACAACTTGTTGCAGTAATAGCGTACTGTGCACCAAGTTTTAAATATAACAACTTGCTGCAGTAAGACTGTACTGTGCTCCAAGTTTTAAATATAAGAACTTGCTGCAGTAATAGTGTACTGTGCTCCAAGTTTTAAACATATCAACTTGCTGTGGGAATAGTGTACTGTGCTCCAAGTTTAAAATATAACAGCTTGCTGCAGTAATAGTGTACTGTGCTCCAAGTTTTATACATAACAACTTGCTGCAATAATGGTGTACTGTGCTCCAAGTTTTATACATAACAGCTTGCTGCAGTAATAGTGCACTGTGATCCAAGTTTTAAACATATCAACTTGCAGTAATAGTGTACTGTGCTCCAGGTTTTCAATATAGCAAATTGCTCCACTAATAGTGTACTGTGCTCCAAGTTTTAAATATAACAACATGCTGCAATAATAGTGTACTGTGCACCAAGTTTTATACATAACAACTTGCTGCTAGGATAGTGTACTGTGCTCCAAGTTTTAAATATAACAACTTGCTGCAATAATAGTGTACTTGGCTCCAAGTTTTAAATATATCAGCTGGCTGCAGTAATAGCGTACTGTGCTCCAAGTTTTAAATATAGCAACTTGCTGCAGTAATAGCGTACTGTGCTCCAAGTTTTAAATATAAGAACTTGCTGCAGTAATAGTGTACTGTGCTCCAAGTTTTAAACATATCAACTTGCTGCAGGAATAGTGTACTGTGCTCCAAGTTTAAAATATAACAGCTTGCTGCGGTAACAGTTTACTGTGCTCCAAGTTTTATACATAACAACTTGCTGCAATAATGGTGTACTGTGCTCCAAGATTCAAAAATAACAACTTGCTGCAGTAATAGTGCACTGTGATCCAAGTTTTAAACATATCAAAATGCTGCAATAATAGTGTACTGTGCTCCAAGTTTTAAATATAGCAACTTGCTGCAGTAATAGTGTACTGTGCTCCAAGTTTTAAATATAAGAACAGGCTGCAGTAATAGTGTACTGTGCTCCAAGTTTTAAACATATCAACTTGCTGCAGTTATCGCGTACTGTGCTCCAAGTTTTAAATACAACCACTTGCTGCAGTAATAGCGTACTGTGCTGCAAGTTTTAAATATAACAGCTGGCTGCAGTAATCGCGTACTGTGCTCCAAGTTTTAAATATAACAACTTGCAGTAATAGTGTTCTGTGCTCCAAGTTTTCAATATAGCAAATTGCTCCAGTAATAGTGTACTGTGCTCCAAGTTTTAACTATAACAACTTGCTGCAATAATAGTGTACTGTGCACCAAGTTTTATACATAACAACTTGCTGCTAGGATAGTGTACTGTGCTCCATGTTTTAAATATAACAACTTGCTGCAATAATAGTGTACTTTGCTCCAATTTTTAAATATAGCAACTTGCTGCAGTAATAGCGTACTGTGCTCCAAGATTTAAATATAGCAACTTGCTGCAGTAATAGCGTACTGTGCTCCAAGTGTTAAATATAGCAACTTGCTGAAGTAATAGCGTACTGTGCTCCAAGTTTTAAATAGAACAACTTGCTGCAGTAATAGTGTACTGTGCTCCAAGTTTTAAATATAACAACTTGCTGCAGTAATAGCGTACTGTGATCCAAGTTTTAAATATAGCAATTTGCTGCAGTAATAGTGTACTGTGCTCCAAATTTTAAATATAACAACTTGCTGCAGTAATAGTGTACTGTGCTCCAAGTTTTAAATATAACAACTTGCTGCAGTAATAGTGTACTGTGCTCCAAGTTTTAAATATAACAACTTGTTGCAGTAATAGCGTACTGTGCTCCAAGTTTTAAATATAACAACTTGCTGCAGTAATAGCCTACTGTGCACCAAGTTTTAAATATAACAACTTGCTGCAGTAAGAGTGTACTGTGCTCCAAGTTTTAAATATAACAACTTGCTGCAGTAATAGCGTACTGTGCTCCAAGTTTTAAATATAACAACTTGTTGCAGTAATAGCGTACTGTGCACCAAGTTTTAAATATAACAACTTGCTGCAGTAAGAGTGTACTGTGCTCCAAGTTTTAAATATAACAACTTGCTGCAGTAATAGTGTACTGTGCACAAAGTTTTAAATATAGCAACTTGCTGCAGTAATAGTGTACTGTGCTCCAAGTTTTAAATATAACAACTTGCTGCAGTACTAGTGTACTGTGCTCCAAGTTTTAAATATAACAACTTGCTGCACTAATAGTGTACTGTGCTCCAAGTTTTAAATATAACAACTTGCTGCAGTAATAGTGTACTGTGCTCCAAGTTTTAAATATAACAACTTGCTGCAGTAATAGTTTACTGTGCACCACGTTTTAAATATAGCAACTTGCTGCAGTAACAGTGTACTGTGCTCCATGTTTTAAATATAAGAACTTGCTGCAGTAATAGTGTACTGTGCTCCAAGTTTTAAACATATCAACTTGCTGCAGGAAGAGTGTACTGTGCTCCAAGTTTAAAATATAACAGCTTGCTGCAGTAATAGTGTACTGTGCTCCAAGTTTTATACATAACAACTTGCTGCAATAATGGTGTACTGTGCACCAAGTTTTATACATAACAACTTGCTGCTAGGATAGTGTACTGTGCTCCAAGTTTTAAATATAACAACTTGCTGCAATAATAGTGTACTTTGCTCCAAGTTTTAAATATAGCAACTTGCTGCAGTAATAGCGTACTGTGCTCCAAGTTTTAAATATAGCAACTTGCTGCAGTAATAGCGTACTGTTCTCCAAGTGTTAAATATAGCAACTTGCTGAAGTAATAGCGTACTGTGCTCCAAGTTTTAAATAGAACAACTTGCTGCAGTAATAGTGTACTGTGCTCCAAGTTTTAAATATAACAACTTGCTGCAGTAATAGCGTACTGTGATCCAAGTTTTAAATATAGCAATTTGCTGCAGTAATAGTGTACTGTGCTCCAAATTTTAAATATAACAACTTGCTGCAGTAATAGTGTACTGTGCTCCAAGTTTTAAAAATAGCAACTTGCTGCAGTAATAGTGTACTGTGCTCCAAGTTTTAAATATAACAACTTGCTGCAGTAATAGTGTACTGTGCTCCAATTTTATACATATCAACTTGCTGCAGTAATAGTGTAAAGTGTTCCAAGTTTTAAATATAACAACTTGCTGCAGTAATAGTGTACTGTGCTCCAAGTTTTAAATATAACAACTTGTTGCAGTAATAGCGTACTGTGCTCCAAGTTTTAAATATAACAACTTGCTGCAGTAATAGCCTACTGTGCACCAAGTTTTAAATATAACAACTTGCTGCAGTAAGAGTGTACTGTGCTCCAAGTTTTAAATATAACAACTTGTTGCAGTAATAGCGTACTGTGCTCCAAGTTTTAAATATAACAACTTGTTGCAGTAATAGCGTACTGTGCACCAAGTTTTAAATATAACAACTTGCTGCAGTAATAGTGTACTGTGCTCCAAGTTTTAAATATAACAACTTGCTGCAGTAATAGTGTACTGTGCACAAAGTTTTAAATATAGCAACTTGCTGCAGTAATAGTGTACTGTGCTCCAAGTTTTAAATATAACAACTTGCTGCAGTAATAGCGTACTGTGCTCCAAGTTTTAAATATAACAACTTGTTGCAGTAATAGTGTACTGTACTGCAAGTTTTAAATATAGCAACTTGCTGCAGTAATAGTGTACTGTGCTCCAAGTTTTAAATATAGCAACTTGCTGCAGTAATAGTGTAAGGTGCTCCAAGTTTTATATATAACAAATTGTTGCAGTAATAGTGTACAGTGCTGCAAGTTTTAAATATAGCAACTTGCTGCAGTAATAGTGTACTGTGCTGCAAGTTTTAAATATAGCAACTTGCTGCAGTAATAGTGTACTGTGCTCATGTTTTAAATATAGCAACTTGCTGCAGTAATAGTGTACTGTGCTGCAAGTTTTAAATATAGCAACTTGCTGCAGTAATAGTGTACTGTGCTGCAAGTTTTAAATATAGCAACTTGCTGCAGTCATAATGTACTGTGCTGCAAGTTTTAAATATAGCACCTTGCTGCAGTAATAGCGTACTGTGCTCCAAGTATTAAATATAACAACTTGCTGCAGTAATAGCGTACTGTGCTCCAAGTTGTAAATATAACAACTTGCTGCAGTAATAGTGTACTGTGCTCCAAGTTTTATATATAACTTGCTGCAATAATGGTGTATTGTGCTCCAAGTTTTAAAAATAACAACTTGCAGCAGTAATAGTGTACTGTGCTCCAAGTTTTAAAAATAACAACTTGCTGCAGTAATAGTGTACTGTGATCCAAGTTTTAAACATATCAACTTGCTGAAGTAAATGCGTACTGTGCTCCAAGTTTTAAATATAACAACTTTCTGCAGTTATAGTGTCCTGTGCTCCAAGTTTTAAATATAACAACTTGCTGCAGTAATACTGTACTGTGCTCCAAGTTTTAAATATAACAACTTGCTGCAGTAATAGTGTACTGTGCACCAAGTTTTAAATATAACAACTTGCTGAAGCAATTGCGTACTGTGCTCCAAGTTTTAAATATAACAACTTGCTGCAGTAATAGCGTACTGTGCTCCAAGTTTTAAATATAGCAACTTGCTGCAGTAATAGCGAACTGTGCTCCAAGTTTTAAATATAACAACTTGCTGCAGTAATAGTGTTCTGTGCTCCAAGTTTTATATATAACAACTTGCTGCAGTAATAGCGTTCTGTGCTCCAAGTTTGAAATATAACCACTTGCTGCAGTAATAGTGTACTGTGCTGCAAGTTTTATACATAACAGCTTGCTGCAGTAATAGTGTACTGTGCACCATGTTTTAAATATAACAACTTTCTGCAGTAATAGTGTACTGTGCTCCAAGTTTTAAATATAGAAACTTGCTGCAGTAATAGCGTACTCTGCTCCAAATTTTAAATATAGCAACTTGCTGCAGTAATAGTGTACTGTGCTCCAGGTTTTATATATAACAACTTGCTGCAGTAATAGCGTACTGTGCTCTAAGTTTTATATATAACAACTTGCTGCAGTAAGAGTGTACTGTGCTCCAAGTTTTATATAAAACAACTTGCTGCAGTAAAAGTGTACTGTGCTCCACGTTTGAAATATAACAACTTGCAGTAATAGTGTACTGTACTCCAAGATTTAAATATAACAACTTGCATTAATAGTGTACTGTGCTGCAAGTTTTAAATATAACAACTTGCAGTAATAGTGTACTGTGCTACAAGTTTTAAATATAACAACTTGCTGCATTAATAGCATACTGTGCTGCAAGATTTAAATATAACAGCTGGCTGCAGTAATAGTGTACTGTGCTCCAAGTTTTAAATATAACAACTTGCTGCATTAATAGCGTACTGTGCTCCAGGTTTTAAATATAGCAACTTGCTGCAGTAATAGTGTACTGTGCTCCAAATTTTAAATATAACAACTTGCTGCAGTAATAGCGTACTGTGCTCCAAGTTTTAAATATTACAACTTGCTCCAGTAATAGCGTACTGTGCTCCAAATTTTAAATATAACAACTTGTTGCAGTAATGGTGTACTGTGCCCCAGGTTTTAAATATAGCAACTTGCTGCAGTAATAGTGTACTGTGATTCAAATTTTAAATATAACAACTTGCTGCAGTAATAGCGTACTGTGCTCCAAGTTTTAAATTTAAATACTTGCTGGAGTAATAGCGTACTGTGCTCCAAGTTTTAAATATAACAACTTGCTGCAGGAATAGTGTACTGTGCTCCAAGTTTTAAATATAACAACTTGCAGCAGTAATAGTGTACTGTGCTCCAATTTTAAATATAGCAACTTGCTGCAGTAATAGTGTACTAAGCTCCAAGTTTTAAAAACAACAACTTTCTGCAGTAATAGTGTACTGTGCTCCAAGTTTTAAAAATAACAACTTGCTGCAGTCAAAGTGTATTGTGATGAAAGTTTTAAACATATCAACTTGCTGAAGTAATTGCGTACTGTGCTCCAAGTTTTAAATATAACAACTTGCTGCAGTAATAGCGTACTGTGCTCCATGTTTTAAATATAACAACTTTCTGCAGTAATAGTGTACTGTGCACCAAGTTTTAAATATAGCAATTTGCTGCAGTAATAGCGTACTGTGCTACAATTTTAAATATAGCAACTTGCTGCAGTAATAGTGTACTGTGCTCCAGGTTTTATATATAACAACTTGCTGCAGTAATAGTGTACTGTGCTCCAAGTTTTAAATATAACAACTTGCTGCAGTAATAGCGTACTGTGCTCCAAGTTTTAAATATAACAACTTGCTGCAGTTATAGTGTACTGTGCTCCAGGTTTTAAACATATCAACTTGCTGCAGTACTAGCGTACCCTACTCCAAGTTTTATATATAACAACTTGCTGCAGTAAGAGTGTACTGTGCTCCAAGTTTTAAAAATAACAACTTCCTGCATTAATCGTGTACTGTGCTCCAAGTTTTAAATATAACGACTTGCTGCAGTAATAGTGTACTGTGCTCCAAGTTTTAAATATAACAACTTGCTGCAGTAATAGTGTACTGTGCTCCAAGTTTTAAATATAACGACTTGCTGCAGTAATAGTGTACTGTGCTCCAAGTTTTAAATATAACGAATTGCTGCAGTAATAGTGTACTGTGGTCCAAGTTTTAAATATAACGACTTGCTGCAGTAATAGTGTACTGTGCTCCAAGTTTTAAATATAACGACTTGCTGCAGTAATAGTGTACTGTGCTTCAAGTTTTATATATAATAACTTGCTGCAGTAATAGTGTACTGTGCTGCAAGTTTTAAATATAACAACTTGCTGCAGAAATAGAGTACTGTGCTCCAAGTTTTAAACATATCAACTTTCTGCACTAATAGTGTACTGTGCTCCAAGTTTTAAATATAATGACTTGCTGCAGTAATAGTGTACTGTGCTCCAAGTTTTAAACATATCAACTTTCTGCACTAATAGTGTACTGTGCTCAAAGTTTTAAATATAACGACTTGCTGCAGTAATAGTGTACTGTGCTCCAAGTTTTAAATATAACGACTTGCTGCAGTAATAGTGTACTGTGCTCCAAGTTTTAAATATAACGACTTGCTGCAGTAATAGTGTACTGTGCTCCAAGTTTTATATATAATAACTTGCTGCAGTAATAGTGTAATGTGCTCCAAGTTTTAAACATATCAACTTTCTGCAGTAATAGCTTACTGTGCTCCAAATTTTATATATAACAACTTTCTGCAGTTATAGTGTACTGTGCTCCAAGTTTTAAATATAACAACTTGCTGCAGTAATAGTGTACTGTGCTCCAAGTTTTAAATATAACAACTTGCTGCAGTAATAGAGAACTGTCCTGCAAGTTTTAAATATAACAACTTTTTGCAGTAATAGCGTACTGTGCTCCAAGTTTGCAATATAACCACTTGCTGCAGTAATAGTGTACTGTGCTGCAACTTTTATACATAACAGCTTGCTGCAGTAATAGTGTACTGTGCACCAAGTTTTATATATAACAACTTGCTTCAGTAATAGTATACTGTGATCCAAGTTTTAAATAAAGCAATTTGCTGCAGTAATAGCGTACTGTGCTGCAAGTTTTAAATATAGCAACTTGCTGCAGTAATAGCGTACTGTGCCCCATGTTTTTAATATAATAACTTGCTGCAGTAAGAGTGTACTGTGCCCCATGTTTTCAATATAATAACTTGCTGCAGTAATAGCGTACTGTGATCCAAGTTTTAAATTTAAATACTTGCTGCAGTAATTGCGTACTGTGCTCCAAGTTTTAAATATAACAACTTGTTGCAGTAATAGTGTACTGTGCTGCAAGTTTTAAATATAGCAACTTGCTGCAGTTATAGTGTACTGTGCTCCAAGTTTTAAATATAGCAACTTGCTGCAGTAATAGTGTAAGGTGCTCCAAGTTTCATATATAACAAATGGTTGCAGTAATAGTGTTTTGTGCTGCAAGTTTTAAATATAGCAACTTGCTGCAGTAATAGTGTACTGTGCTGCAAGTTTTAAATATAGCAACTTGCTGCAGTAATAATGTACTGTGCTGCAAGTTTTAAATATAGCACCTTGCTGCAGTAATAGCGTACTGTGCTCCAAGTATTAAATATAACAACTTGCTGCAGTAATAGCGTACTGTGCTCCAAGTTGTAAATATAACAACTTGCTGCAATAATGGTGTATTGTGCTCCAAGTTTTATAAATAACAACTTGCAGCAGTAATAGTGTACTGTGCTCCAAGTTTTAAAAATAACAACTTGCTGCAGTAATAGTGTACTGTGATCCAAGTTTTACACATATCAACTTGCTGAAGTAATTGCGTACTGTGCTCCAAGTTTTAAATATATCAACTTGCTGAAGTAATTGCGTACTGTGCTCCAAGTTTTAAATATAACAACTTTCTGCAGTTATAGTGTACTGTTCTCCAAGTTTTAAATATAACAAATTGCTGCAGTAATAGTGTACTGTGCTCCAAGTTTTATATATAACAACTTGCTGCAGTAATAGTGTACTGTGCACCAAGTTTTAAATATAACAACTTGCTGAAGCAATTGCGTACTGTGCTCCAAGTTTTAAATATAACAACTTGCTGCAGTAATAGTGTACTGTGCTCCAAGTTTTATATATAACAACTTGCTGCAGTAATAGCGTACTGTGCTCCAAGTTTTAAATATAACAACTTGCTGCAGTAATAGCGTACTGTGCTCCAAGTTTTAAATATAACAAATTTCTGCAGTTATAGTGTACTGTGCTCCAAGTTTTAAATATAACAACTTGCTGCAGTAATAGTGTACTGTGTCCAAGTTTTATATATAACAACTTGCTGCAGTAATAGCGTACTGTGCTGCAAGTTTTATATATGACAACTTCCTGCAGGAAGAGTGTACTGTGCTCCAAGTTTTAAAAATAACAACTTGCTACAGTAATAGTGTACTGTGCTGCAAGTTTTATATATATCAACTTGCTGAAGTAATTGCGTACTGTGCTCCAAGTTTTAAATATAACAACTTTCTGCAGTAATAGTGTACTGTGCTCCAAGTTTTAATATATAACAACTTGCTGCAGTAATAGTGTACTGTGCTCCAAGTTTTAATATATAACAACTTGCTGTAGTAATGGCGTACTGTGATCCAAGTTTTAAAAATAAAAACTTTCTGCAGTAATAGTGTACTGTGATCCAAGTTTTAAACATATCAACTTGCTGAAGTAAATGCGTACTGTGCTCCAAGTTTTTAATATAACATCTTTCTGCAGTTATAGTGTACTGTGCTCCAAGTTTTAAATATAACAACTTGCTGCAGTAATAGTGTACTGTGCTCCAAGTTTTATATATAACAACTTGCTGCAGTAATAGCGTACTGTGCTCCAAGTTTTAAATATAACAACTTGCTGCAGTAATAGCGTACTGTGCTCCAAGTTTTAAATATAACAACTTTCTGCAGTTATAGTGTACTGTGCTCCAAGTTTTAAATATAACAACTTGCTGCAGTAATAGTGTACTGTGTCCAAGTTTTATATATAACAACTTGCTGCAGTAATAGCGTACTGTGCTGCAAGTTTTAAATATGACAACTTCCTGCAGGAAGAGTATACTGTGCTCCAAGTTTCAAAAATAACAACTTGCTACAGTAATAGTGTACTGTGCTGCAAGTTTTATATATATCAACTTGCTGAAGTAATTGCGTACTGTGCTCCAAGTTTTAAATATAACAACTTTCTGCAGTAATAGTGTACTGTGCTCCAAGTTTTAATATATAACAACTTGCCGCAGTAATAGTGTACTGTGATCCAAGTTTTACACATATCATCTTGCTGAAGTAATTGCGTACTGTGCTCCAAGTATTAAATATATCAACTTGCTGAAGTAATTGCGTACTGTGCTCCAAGTTTTAAATATAACAACTTTCTGCAGTTATAGTGTACTGTTCTCCAAGTTTTAAATATAACAAATTGCTGCAGTAATAGTGTACTGTGCTCCAAGTTTTATATATAACAACTTGCTGCAGTAATAGTGTACTGCGCACCAAGTTTTAAATATAACAACTTGCTGAAGCAATTGCGTACTGTGCTCCAAGTTTTAAATATAACAACTTGCTGCAGTAATAGTGTACTGTGCTCCAAGTTTTATATATAACAACTTGCTGCAGTAATAGCGTACTGTGCTCCAAGTTTTAAATATAACAACTTGCTGCAGTAATAGCGTACTGTGCTCCAAGTTTTAAATATAACAAATTTCTGCAGTTATAGTGTACTGTGCTCCAAGTTTTAAATATAACAACTTGCTGCAGTAAAAGTGTACTGTGTCCAAGTTTTATATATAACAACTTGCTGCAGTAATAGTGTACTGTGCTGCAAGTTTTATATATGACAACTTCCTGCAGGAAGAGTGTACTGTGCTCCAAGTTTTAAAAATAACAACTTGCTACAGTAATAGTGTACTGTGCTGCAAGTTTTATATATATCAACTTGCTGAAGTAATTGCGTACTGTGCTCCAAGTTTTAAATATAACAACTTTCTGCAGTAATAGTGTACTGTGCTCCAAGTTTTAATATATAACAACTTGCTGCAGTAATAGTGTACTGTGCTCCAAGTTTTAATATATAACAACTTGCTGCAGTAATGGCGTACTGTGATCCAAGTTTTAAAAATAAAAACTTTCTGCAGTAATAGTGTACTGTGATCCAAGTTTTAAACATATCAACTTGCTGAAGTAAATGCGTACTGTGCTCCAAGTTTTTAATATAACATCTTTCTGCAGTTATAGTGTACTGTGCTCCAAGTTTTAAATATAACAACTTGCTGCAGTAATAGTGTGCTGTGCTCCTGGTTTTAGATATAGCTACTTGCTGCAGTAATAGCGTACTGTGCTGCAAGTTTGAAATATAACCACTTGCTGCAGTAATAGTGTACTGTGCTGCAAGTTTTATACATAACAGCTTGCTGCAGTAATAGTGTACTGTGCACCATGTTTTAAATATAACAACTTTCTGCAGTAATAGTGTACTGTGCTCCAAGTTTTAAATATAGAAACTTGCTGCAGTAATAGCGTACTCTGCTCCAAGTTTTAAATATAGCAACTTGCTGCAGTAATAGTGTACTGTGCTCCAAGTTTTATATATAACAACTTGCTGCAGTAATAGCGTACTGTGCTCCAAGTTTTAAATATAACAACTTGTTGCAGTAATAGTGTACTGTACTGCAAGTTTTAAATATAGCAACTTGCTGCAGTAATAGTGTACTGTGCTCCAAGTTTTAAATATAGCAACTTGCTGCAGTAATAGTGTAAGGTGCTCCAAGTTTTATATATAACAAATTGTTGCAGTAATAGTGTACAGTGCTGCAAATTTTAAATATAGCAACTTGCTGCAGTAATAGTGTACTGCGCTGCAAGTTTTAAATATAGCAACTTGCTGCAGTAATAGTGTACTGTGCTCAAGTTTTAAATCTGGCAACTTGCTGCAGAAATAGCGTACTGTGCTCCAAGTATTAAATATAACAACTTGCTGCAGTAATAGTGTACTGTGCTGCAAGTTTTCAATATAGCAACTTGCTGCAGTAATAGTGTACTGTGCTGCAAGTTTTAAATATAGCAACTTGCTGCAGTAATAGTGTACTGTGCTCAAGTTTTAAATGTAGCAACTTGCTGCAGAAATAGCGTACTGTGCTCCAAGTATTAAATATAACAACTTGCTGCAGTAATAGCGTACTGTGCTCCAAGTTTTAAAAATAACAACTTGCTGCAGTAATAGTGTACTGTGATCCAAGTTTTACACATATCAACTTGCTGAAGTAATTGCGTACTGTGCTCCAAGTTTTAAATATATCAACTTGCTGAAGTAATTGCGTACTGTGCTCCAAGTTTTAAATATAACAACTTTCTGCAGTTATAGTGTACTGTTCTCCAAGTTTTAAATATAACAAATTGCTGCAGTAATAGTGTACTGTGCTCCAAGTTTTATATATAACAACTTGCTGCAGTAATACTGTACTGTGCACCAAGTTTTAAATATAACAACTTGCTGAAGCAATTGCGTACTGTGCTCCAAGTTTTAAATTTAACAACTTGCTGCAGTAATAGTGTACTGTGCTCCAAGTTTTATATATAACAACTTGCTGCAGTAATAGCGTACTGTGCTCCAAGTTTTAAATATAACGACTTGCTGCAGTAATAGTGTACTGTGGTCCAAGTTTTAAATATAACGACTTGCTGCAGTAATAGTGTTCTGTGCTCCAACTTTTAAATATAGCAACTTGCTGCAGTAATAGTGTACTGTGCTCCAAGTTTTATATATAACAACTTGCTGCAGTAATAGCGTACTGTGCTCCAAGTTTTAAATATAACAACATGCTGCAGTAATAGCGTACTGTGCTCCAAGTTTTAAATATAACAAATTTCTGCAGTTATAGTGTACTGTGCTCCAAGTTTTAAATATAACAACTTGCTGCAGTAATAGTGTACTGTGTCCAAGTTTTATATATAACAACTTGCTGCAGTAATAGCGTACTGTGCTGCAAGTTTTAAATATGACAACTTCCTGCAGGAAGAGTGTACTGTGCTCCAAGTTTTAAAAATAACAACTTGCTACAGTAATAGTGTACTGTGCTGCAAGTTTTATATATATCAACTTGCTGAAGTAATTGCGTACTGTGCTCCAAGTTTTAAATATAACAACTTTCTGCAGTAATAGTGTACTGTGCTCCAAGTTTTAATATATAACAACTTGCTGCAGTAATAGTGTACTGTGCTCCAAGTTTTAATATATAACAACTTGCTGCAGTAATGGCGTACTGTGATCCAAGTTTTAAAAATAAAAACTTTCTGCAGTAATAGTGTACTGTGATCCAAGTTTTAAACATATCAACTTGCTGAAGTAAATGCGTACTGTGCTCCAAGTTTTTAATATAACATCTTTCTGCAGTTATAGTGTACTGTGATCCAAGTTTTAAATATAACAACTTGCTGCAGTAATAGTGTACTGTGCTACAAGTTTTAAATATAACAACTTGCTGCAGTAATAGTGTACTGTGCACCAAGTTTTAAAAATAACAACTTGCTGAAGTAAATGCGTACTGTGCTCCAAGTTTTAAATATAACAACTTGCTGCAGTAATAGTGTGCTGTGCTCCTGGTTTTAGATATAGCTACTTGCTGCAGTAATAGCGTACTGTGCTGCAAGCTTGAAATATAACCACTTGCTGCAGTAATAGTGTACTGTGCTGCAAGTTTTATACATAACAGCTTGCTGCAGTAATAGTGTACTGTGCACCATGTTTTAAATATAACAACTTTCTGCAGTAATAGTGTACTGTGCTCCAAGTTTTAAATATAGAAACTTGCTGCAGTAATAGCGTACTCTGCTCCAAGTTTTAAATATAGCAACTTGCTGCAGTAATAGTGTACTGTGCTCCAAGTTTTATATATAACAACTTGCTGCAGTAATAGCGTACTGTGCTCCAAGTTTTAAATATAACAACTTGTTGCAGTAATAGTGTACTGTACTGCAAGTTTTAAATATAGCAACTTGCTGCAGTAATAGTGTACTGTGCTCCAAGTTTTAAATATAGCAACTTGCTGCAGTAATAGTGTAAGGTGCTCCAAGTTTTATATATAACAAATTGTTGCAGTAATAGTGTACAGTGCTGCAAGTTTTAAATATAGCAACTTGCTGCAGTAATAGTGTACTGCGCTGCAAGTTTTAAATATAGCAACTTGCTGCAGTAATAGTGTACTGTGCTCAAGTTTTAAATATAGCAACTTGCTGCAGAAATAGCGTACTGTGCTCCAAGTATTAAATATAACAACTTGCTGCAGTAATAGTGTACTGTGCTGCAAGTTTTCAATATAGCAACTTGCTGCAGTAATAGTGTACTGTGCTGCAAGTTTTAAATATAGCAACTTGCTGCAGTAATAGTGTACTGTGCTCAAGTTTTAAATATAGCAACTTGCTGCAGAAATAGCGTACTGTGCTCCAAGTATTAAATATAACAACTTGCTGCAGTAATAGCGTACTGTGCTCCAAGTTTTAATAATAACAACTTGCTGCAGTAATAGTGTACTGTGATCCAAGTTTTACACATATCAACTTGCTGAAGTAATTGCGTACTGTGCTCCAAGTTTTAAATATATCAACTTGCTGAAGTAATTGCGTACTGTGCTCCAAGTTTTAAATATAACAACTTTCTGCAGTTATAGTGTACTGTTCTCCAAGTTTTAAATATAACAAATTGCTGCAGTAATAGTGTACTGTGCTCCAAGTTTTATATATAACAACTTGCTGCAGTAATACTGTACTGTGCACCAAGTTTTAAATATAACAACTTGCTGAAGCAATTGCGTACTGTGCTCCAAGTTTTAAATTTAACAACTTGCTGCAGTAATAGTGTACTGTGCTCCAAGTTTTATATATAACAACTTGCTGCAGTAATAGCGTACTGTGCTCCAAGTTTTAAATATAACGACTTGCTGCAGTAATAGTGTACTGTGGTCCAAGTTTTAAATATAACGACTTGCTGCAGTAATAGTGTTCTGTGCTCCAACTTTTAAATATAACAACTTGCTGCAGTAATAGTGTACTGTGCTCCAAGTTTTATATATAATAACTTGCTGCAGTAATAGTCTACTGTGCTGCAAGTTTTAAATATAACAACTTGCTGCAGTAATAGAGTACTGTGCTCCAAGTTTTAAACATATAAACTTTCTGCACTAATAGCGTACTGTGCTCCAAGTTTTAAATATAACGACTTGCTGCAGTAATAGTGTACTGTGCTCCAAGTTTTAAACATATCAACTTTCTGCAGTAATAGTGTACTGTGCTCCAAGTTTTAAATATAACGACTTGCTGCAGTAATAGTGTACTGTGCTCCAAGTTTTAAATATAACGACTTGCTGCAGTAATAGTGTACTGTGCTCCAAGTTTTATATATAATAACTTGCTGCAGTAATAGTGTAATGTGCTCCAAGTTTTAAACATATCAACTTTCTGCAGTAATAGCGTACTGTGCTCCAAATTTTATATATAACAACTTTCTGCAGTTATAGTGTACTGTGCTCCAAGTTTTAAATATAACAACTTGCTGCAGTAATAGTGTACTGTGCTCCAAGTTTTAAATATAACAACTTGCTGCAGTAATAGAGTACTGTGCTGCAAGTTTTAAATATAACAACTTGCTGCAGTAATAGCGTACTGTGCTCCAAGTTTGCAATATAACCACTTGCTGCAGTATTAGTGTACTGTGCTGCAACTTTTATACATAACAGCTTGCTGCAGTAATAGTGTACTGTGCACCAAGTTTTATATATAACAACTTGCTGCAGTAATAGTATACTGTGATCCAAGTTTTAAATAAAGCAATTTGCTGCAGTAATATCGTACTGTGCTGCAAGTTTTAAATATAGCAACTTGCTGCAGTAATAGCGTACTGTGCCCCATGTTTTAAATATAATAACTTGCTGCAGTAAGAGTGTACTGTGCCCCATGTTTTAAATATAATAACTTGCTGCAGTAATAGTGTACTGTGATCCAAGTATTAAATATAACATCTTGCTGCAGTAATAGCGTACTGTGCTCCAAGTTTTAAATTTAAATACTTGCTGCAGTAATTGCGTACTGTGCTCCAAGTTTTAAATATAACAACTTGTTGCAGTAATAGTGTACTGTGCTGCAAGTTTTAAATATAGCAACTTGCTGCAGTTATAGTGTACTGTGCTCCAAGTTTTAAATATAGCAACTTGCTGCAGTAATAGTGTAAGGTGCTCCAAGTTTCATATATAACAAATGGTTGCAGTAATAGTGTTTTGTGCAGCAAGTTTTAAATATAGCAACTTGCTGCAGTAATAGTGTACTGTGCTGCAAGTTTTAAATATAGCAACTTGCTGCAGTAATAATGTACTGTGCTGCAAGTTTTAAATATAGCACCTTGCTGCAGTAATAGCGTACTGTGCTCCAAGTATTAAATATAACAACTTGCTACAGTAATAGCGTACTGTGCTCCAAGTTGTAAATATAACAACTTGCTGCAGTAATAGTGTACTGTGCTCCAAGTTTTATATATAACTTGCTGCAATAATGGTGTATTGTGCTCCAAGTTTTATAAATAACAACTTGCAGCAGTAATAGTGTACTGTGCTCCAAGTTTTAAAAATAACAACTTGCTGCAGTAATAGTGTACTGTGATCCAAGTTTTACACATATCAACTTGCTGAAGTAATTGCGTACTGTGCTCCAAGTTTTAAATATATCAACTTGCTGAAGTAATTGCGTACTGTGCTCCAAGTTTTAAATATAACAACTTTCTGCAGTTATAGTGTACTGTTCTCCAAGTTTTAAATATAACAAATTGCTGCAGTAATAGTGTACTGTGCTCCAAGTTTTATATATAACAACATGCTGCAGTAATAGTGTACTGTGCACCAAGTTTTAAATATAACAACTTGCTGAAGCAATTGCGTACTGTGCTCCAAGGTTTAAATATAACAACTTGCTGCAGTAATAGTGTACTGTGCTGCAAGTTTTAAATATAGCAACTTGCTGCAGTAATAATGTACTGTGCTGCAAGTTTTAAATATAGCACCTTGCTGCAGTAATAGCGTACAGTGCTCCAAGTATTAAATATAACAACTTGCTGCAGTAATAGCGTACTGTGCTCCAAGTTGTAAATATAACAACTTGCTGCAGTAATAGTGTACTGTGCTCCAAGTTTTATATATAACTTGCTGCAATAATGGTGTATTGTGCTCCAAGTTTTATAAATAACAACTTGCAGCAGTAATAGTGTACTGTGCTCCAAGTTTTAAAAATAACAACTTGCTGCAGTAAAAGTGTACTGTGATCCAAGTTTTACACATATCAACTTGCTGAAGTAATTGCGTACTGTGCTCCAAGTTTTAAATATATCAACTTGCTGAAATAATTGCGTACTGTGCTCCAAGTTTTAAATATAACAACTTTCTGCAGTTATAGTGTACTGTTCTCCAAGTTTTAAATATAACAAATTGCTGCAGTAATAGTGTACTGTGCTCCAAGTTTTATATATAACAACTTGCTGCAGTAATAGAGTACTGTGCACCAAGTTTTAAATATAACAACTTGCGGAAGCAATTGCGTACTGTGCTCCAAGTTTTAAATATAACAACTTGCTGCAGTAATAGCGTACTGTGCTGCAAGTTTTAAATATGACAACTTCCTGCAGGAAGAGTATACTGTGCTCCAAGTTTTAAAAATAACAACTTGCTACAGTAATAGTGTAATGTGCTGCAAGTTTTATATATATCAACTTGCTGAAGTAATTGCGTACTGTGCTCCAAGTTTTAAATATAACAACTTTCTGCAGTAATAGTGTACTGTGCTCCAAGTTTTAATATATAACAACTTGCTGCAGTAATAGTGTACTGTGATCCAAGTTTTACACATATCAACTTGCTGAAGTAATTGCGTACTGTGCTCCAAGTTTTAAATATATCAACTTGCTGAAGTAATTGCGTACTGTGCTCCAAGTTTTAAATATAACAACTTTCTGCAGTTATAGTGTACTGTTCTCCAAATTTTAAATATAACAAATTGCTGCAGTAATAGTGTATTGTGCTCCAAGATTTATATATAACAACTTGCTGCAGTAATAGTGTACTGTGCACCAAGTTTTAAATATAACAACTTGCTGAAGCAATTGCGTACTGTGCTCCAAGGTTTAAATATAACAACTTGCTGCAGTAATAGTGTACTGTGCTGCAAGTTTTAAATACAGCAACTTGCTGCAGTAATAATGTACTGTGCTGCAAGTTTTAAATATAGCACCTTGCTGCAATAATAGCGTACAGTGCTCCAAGTATTAAATATAACAACTTGCTGCAGTAATAGCGTACTGTGCTCCAAGTTGTAAATATAACAACTTGCTGCAGTAATAGTGTACTGTGCTCCAAGTTTTATATATAACTTGCTGCAATAATGGTGTATTGTGCTCCAAGTTTTATAAATAACAACTTGCAGCAGTAATAGTGTACAGTGCTCCAAGTTTTAAAAATAACAACTTGCTGCAGTAATAGTGTACTGTGATCCAAGTTTTACACATATCAACTTGCTGAAGTAATTGCGTACTGTGCTCCAAGTTTTAAATATATCAACTTGCTGAAGTAATTGCGTACTGTGCTCCAAGTTTTAAATATAACAACTTTCTGCAGTTATAGTGTACTGTTCTCCAAGTTTTAAATATAACAAATTGCTGCAGTAATAGTGTACTGTGCTCCAAGTTTTATATATAACAACTTGCTGCAGTAATAGAGTCCTGTGCACCAAGTTTTAAATATAACAACTTGCAGAAGCAATTGCGTACTGTGCTCCAAGTTTTAAATATAACAACTTGCTGCAGTAATAGTGTACTGTGCTCCAAGTTTTATATATAACAACTTGCTGCAGTAATAGCGTACTGTGCTCCAAGTTTTAAATATAACAACTTGCTGCAGTAATAGCGTACTGTGCTCCAAGTTTTAAAGATAACAACTTTCTGCAGTTATAGTGTACTGTGCTCCAAGTTTTAAATATAACAACTTGCTGCAGTAATAGTGTACTGTGTCCAAGTTTTATATATAACAACTTGCTGCAGTAATAGCGTACTGTGCTGCAAGTTTTAAATATGACAACTTCCTGCAGGAAGAGTGTACTGTGCTCCAAGTTTTAAAAATAACAACTTGCTGCAGTAAAAGTGTACTGTGATCCAAGTTTTACACATATCAACTTGCTGAAGTAATTGCGTACTGTGCTCCAAGTTTTAAATATATCAACTTGCTGAAGTAATTGCGTACTGTGCTCCAAGTTTTAAATATAACAACTTTCTGCAGTTATAGTGTACTGTTCTCCAAGTTTTAAATATAACAAATTGCTGCAGTAATAGTGTACTGTGCTCCAAGTTTTATATATAACAACTTGCTGCAGTAATAGAGTACTGTGCACCAAGTTTTAAATATAACAACTTGCGGAAGCAATTGCGTACTGTGCTCCAAGTTTTAAATATAACAACTTGCTGCAGTAATAGCGTACTGTGCTGCAAGTTTTAAATATGACAACTTCCTGCAGGAAGAGTATACTGTGCTCCAAGTTTTAAAAATAACAACTTGCTACAGTAATAGTGTACTGTGCTGCAAGTTTTATATATATCAACTTGCTGAAGTAATTGCGTACTGTGCTCCAAGTTTTAAATATAACAACTTTCTGCAGTAATAGTGTACTGTGCTCCAAGTTTTAATATATAACAACTTGCTGCAGTAATAGTGTACTGTGATCCAAGTTTTACACATATCAACTTGCTGAAGTAATTGCGTACTGTGCTCCAAGTTTTAAATATATCAACTTGCTGAAGTAATTGCGTACTGTGCTCCAAGTTTTAAATATAACAACTTTCTGCAGTGATAGTGTACTGTTCTCCAAGTTTTAAATATAACAAATTGCTGCAGTAATAGTGTACTGTGCTCCAAGTTTTATATATAACAACTTGCTGCAGTAATAGTGTACTGTGCACCAAGTTTTAAATATAACAACTTGCTGAAGCAATTGCGTACTGTGCTCCAAGGTTTAAATATAACAACTTGCTGCAGTAATAGTGTACTGTGCTGCAAGTTTTAAATACAGCAACTTGCTGCAGTAATAATGTACTGTGCTGCAAGTTTTAAATATAGCACCTTGCTGCAGTAATAGCGTACAGTGCTCCAAGTATTAAATATAACAACTTGCTGCAGTAATAGCGTACTGTGCTCCAAGTTGTAAATATAACAACTTGCTGCAGTAATAGTGTACTGTGCTCCAAGTTTTATATATAACTTGCTGCAATAATGGTGTATTGTGCTCCAAGTTTTATAAATAACAACTTGCAGCAGTAATAGTGTACTGTGCTCCAAGTTTTAAAAATAACAACTTGCTGCAGTAATAGTGTACTGTGATCCAAGTTTTACACATATCAACTTGCTGAAGTAATTGCGTACTGTGCTCCAAGTTTTAAATATATCAACTTGCTGAAGTAATTGCGTACTGTGCTCCAAGTTTTAAATATAACAACTTTCTGCAGTTATAGTGTACTGTTCTCCAAGTTTTAAATATAACAAATTGCTGCAGTAATAGCGTACTGTGCTCCAAGTTTTAAATATAACAACTTGCTGCAGTAATAGCGTACTGTGCACCAAGTTTTAAATATAACAACTTGCTGCAGTAAGAGTGTACTGTGCTCCAAGTTTTAAATATAACAACTTGTTGCAGTAATAGCGTACTGTGCTCCAAGTTTTAAATATAACAACTTGTTGCAGTAATAGCGTACTGTGCACCAAGTTTTAAATATAACAACTTTCTGCAGTAAGAGTGTACTGTGCTCCAAGTTTTAAATATAACAACTTGCTGCAGTAAAAGTGTACTGTGCACAAATTTTTAAATATAGCAACTTGCTGCAGTAATAGTGTACTGTGCACATAGTTTTAAATATAACAACTTGCTGCAGTGATAGTGTACTGTGCTCCAAGTTTTAAATATAACAACTTGCTGCACTAATAGTGTACTGTGCTGTAAGTTTTAAATATAACAACTTGCTGCAGTAATAGTGTACTGTGCTCCAAGTTTTAAATATAACAACTTGCTGCAGTAATAGTGTACTCTGCATCAAGTTTTAAATATAGCAACTTGCTGCAGTAATAGTGTACTGTGCTCCATGTTTTAAATATAAGAACTTGCTGCAGTAATAGTGTACTGTGCTCCAAGTTTTAAACATATCAACTTGCTGCAGTAATCGCGTACTGTGCTCCAAGTTTTAAATACAACCACTTGCTGCAGTAATAGCGTACTGTGCTGCAAGTTTTAAATATAACAGCTGGCTGCAGAAATCGCGTACTGTGCTCCAAGTGTTAAATATAACAACTTGCTGCAGTAATAGTGTACTGTGCTCCAAATTTTAAATATAATAACTTGCTGCAGTAATAGCTTACTGTGCTCCAAGTTTAAAATATAACAACTTGCAGTAATAGTGTACTGTGCTCCAAGTTTTCAATATAGCAAATTGCTCCAGTAATAGTGTACTGTGCTCCAGGTTTTAAATATAACAACTTGCTGCAATAATAGTGTACTGTGCACCAAGTTTTATACATAACAACTTGCTGCTAGGATAGTGTACTGTGCTCCAAGTTTTAAATATAACAACTTGCTGCAATAATAGTGTACTTTGCTCCAAGTTTTAAATATATCAGCTTGCTGCAGTTATAGCGTACTGTGCTCCAAGTTTTAAATATAGCAACTTGCTGCAGTAATGGTGTACTGTGCTCCAAGTTTTAAATATAGCAACTTGCTGCAGTAATAGCGTACTGTGCTCCAAGTTTTAAATATAGCAAATTGCTGAAGTAATAGCGTAATGTGCTCCAAGTTTTAAATATAACAACTTGCTGCAGTAATAGTGTACTGTGCTCCATGTTTTAAATATAAGAACTTGCTGCAGTAATAGTGTACTGTGCTCCAAGTTTTAAACATATCAACTTGCTGCAGTAATCGCGTACTGTGCTCCAAGTTTTAAATACCACCACTTGCTGCAGTAATAGCGTACTGTGCTGCAAGTTTTAAATATAACAGCTGGCTGCAGAAATCGCTTACTGTGCTCCAAGTTTTAAATATAACAACTTCCTGCAGTAATAGTGTACTGTGCTCCAAATTTTAAATATAATAACTTGCTGCAGTAATAGCGTACTGTGCTCCAAGTTTTAAATATAACAACTTGCAGTAATAGTGTACTGTGCTCCAAGTTTTCAATATAGCAAATTGCTCCAGTAATAGTGTACTGTGCTCCAAGTTTTAAATATAACAACTTGCTGCAATAATAGTGTACTGTGCACCAAGTTTTATACATAACAACCTGCTGCTAGGATAGTGTACTGTGCTCCAAGTTTTAAATATAACAGCTTGCTGCAATAATAGTGTAGTTTGCTCCAAGTTTTAAATATATCAGCTTGCTGCAGTAATAGCGTACGGTGCTCCAAGTTTTAAATATAAGAACTTGCTCCAGTAATAGTGTACTGTGCTCCAAGTTTTAAATATAGCAACTTGCTGCAGTAATAGCGTACTGTGCTCCAAGTTTTAAATATAGCAACTTGCTGCAGTAATAGCGTACTGTGCTCCAAGTTTTAAATATAAGAACTTGCTGCAGTAATAGTGTACTGTGCTCCAAGTTTTAAACATATCAACTTGCTGCAGGAATAGTGTACTGTGCTCCAAGTTTAAAATATAACAGCTGGCTGCAGTAATAGTGTACTGTGCTCCAAGTTTTATACATAACAACTTGCTGCAATAATGGTGTACTGTGCTCCAAGTTTTAAAAATAACAACTTGCTGCAGTAATAGTGCACTGTGATCCAAGTTTTAAACATATCAACTTGCTGCAGTAATAGTGTACTGTGCTCCAAGTTTTAAATATAGCAGCTTGCTGCAGTAATAGTGTACTGTGCTCCAAGTTTTAAATATAAGAACTTGCTGCAGTAATAGTGTACTGTGCTCCAAGTTTTAAACATATCAACTTGCTGCAGTAATCGCGTACTGTGCTCCAACTTTTAAATACAACCACTTGCTGCAGTAATAGCGTACTGTGCTGCAAGTTTTAAATATAACAGCTGGCTGCAGTAATCGCGTACTGTGCTCCAAGTTGTAAATATAACAACATGCAGTAATAGTGTACTGTGCTCCAAGTTTTCAATATAGCAAATTGCTCCAGTAATAGTGTACTGTGCTCCAAGTTTTAAATATAACAACTTGCTGCAATAATAGTGTACTGTGCACCAAGTTTTATGCATAACAACTTCCTGCTAGGATAGTGTACTGTGCTCCAAGTTTTAAATATAACAACTTGCTGCAATAATAGTGTACTTTGCTCCAAGTTTTAAATATAGCAACTTGCTGCAGTAATAGCGTACTGTGCTCCAAGTTTTAAATATACTAAGTTGCTGAAGTAATAGCGTACTGTGCTCCAAGTTTTAAATAGAACAACTTGCTGCAGTAATAGTGTACTGTGCACCAAGTTTTAAATATAGCAACTTGCTGCAGTAATAGTGTACTGTGCTCCAAGTTTTAAATATAACAACTTGCGGCAGTAATAGTGTACTGTGCTCCAATTTTATACATATCAACTTGCTGCAGTAATAGTGTACTGTGCTCCAAGTTTTAAATATAACAACTTGCTGCAGTAATAGTGTACTGTGCTCCAAGTTTTAAATATAACAACTTGTGGCAGTAATAGCGTACTGTGCTCCAAGTTTTCAATATAGGAAATTGCTCCAGTAATAGTGTACTGTGCTCCAGGTTTTAAATATAACAACTTGCTGCAATAATAGTGTACTGTGCACCAAGTTTTATACATAACAACTTGCTGCTAGGATAGTGTACTGTGCTCCAAGTTTTAAATATAACAACTTGCTGCAATAATAGTGTACTTTGCTCCAAGTTTTAAATATATCAGCTTGCTGCAGTAATAGCGTACTGTGCTCCAAGTTTTAAATATAGCAACTTGCTGCAAAAATGGTGTACTGTGCTCCAAGTTTTAAATATAGCAACTTGCTGCAGTAATAGCGTACTGTGCTCCAAGTTTTAAATATAGCAAATTGCTGCAGTAATAGTGTAAGGTGCTCCAAGTTTTAAATATAACAACTTGCTGCAGTAATAGTGTACTGTGCTCCATGTTTTAAATATAAGAACTTGCTGCAGTAATAGTGTACTGTGCTCCAAGTTTTAAACATATCAACTTGCTGCAGTAATCGCGTACTGTGCTCCAAGTTTTAAATACAACCACTTGCTGCAGTAATAGCGTACTGTGCTGCAAGTTTTAAATATAACAGCTGGCTGCAGAAATCGCTTACTGTGCTCCAAGTTTTAAATATAACAACTTCCTGCAGTAATAGTGTACTGTGCTCCAAATTTTAAATATAATAACTTGCTACAGTAATAGCGTACTGTGCTCCAAGTTTTAAATATAACAACTTGCAGTAATAGTGTACTGTGCTCCAAGTTTTCAATATAGCAAATTGCTCCAGTAATAGTGTACTGTGCTCCAAGTTTTAAATAGAACAACTTGCTGCAATAATAGTGTACTGTGCACCAAGTTTTATACATAACAACTTGCTGCTAGGATAGTGTACTGTGTTTCAAGTTTTAAATATAACAGCTTGCTGCAATAATAGTGTAGTTTGCTCCAAGTTTTAAATATATCAGCTTGCTGCAGTAATAGCGTACTGTGCTCCAAGTTTTAAATATAAGAACTTGCTCCAGTAATAGTGTACTGTGCTCCAAGTTTTAAATATAGCAACTTGCTGCAGTAATAGCGTACTGTGCTCCAAGTTTTAAATATAGCAACTTGCTGCAGTAATAGCGTACTGTGCTCCAAGTTTTAAATATAAGAACTTGCTGCAGTAATAGTGTACTGTGCTCCAAGTTTTAAACATATCAACTTGCTGCAGGAATAGTGTACTGTGCTCCAAGTTTAAAATATAACAGCTTGCTGCAGTAATAGTGTACTGTGCTCCAAGTTTTATACATAACAACTTGCTGCAATAATGGTGTACTGTGCTCCAAGTTTTAAAAATAACAACTTGCTGCAGTAATAGTGCACTGTGATCCAAGTTTTAAACATATCAACTTGCTGCAGTAATAGTGTACTGTGCTCCAAGTTTTAAATATAGCAGCTTGCTGCAGTAATAGTGTACTGTGCTCCAAGTTTTAAATATAAGAACTTGCTGCAGTAATAGTGTACTGTGCTCCAAGTTTTAAACATATCAACTTGCTGCAGTAATCGCGTACTGTGCTCCAACTTTTAAATACAACCACTTGCTGCAGTAATAGCGTACTGTGCTGCAAGTTTTAAATATAACAGCTGGCTGCAGTAATCGCGTACTGTGCTCCAAGTTGTAAATATAACAACATGCAGTAATAGTGTACTGTGCTCCAAGTTTTCAATATAGCAAATTGCTCCAGTAATAGTGTACTGTGCTCCAAGTTTTAAATATAACAACTTGCTGCAATAATAGTGTACTGTGCACCAAGTTTTATGCATAACAACTTCCTGCTAGGATAGTGTACTGTGCTCCAAGTTTTAAATATAACAACTTGCTGCAATAATAGTGTACTTTGCTCCAAGTTTTAAATATAGCAACTTGCTGCAGTAATAGCGTACTGTGCTCCAAGTTTTAAATATACTAAGTTGCTGAAGTAATAGCGTACTGTGCTCCAAGTTTTAAATAGAACAACTTGCTGCAGTAATAGTGTACTGTGCACCAAGTTTTAAATATAGCAACTTGCTGCAGTAATAGTGTACTGTGCTCCAAGTTTTAAATATAACAACTTGCGGCAGTAATAGTGTACTGTGCTCCAATTTTATACATATCAACTTGCTGCAGTAATAGTGTACTGTGCTCCAAGTTTTAAATATAACAACTTGCTGCAGTAATAGTGTACTGTGCTCCAAGTTTTAAATATAACAACTTGTGGCAGTAATAGCGTACTGTGCTCCAAGTTTTCAATATAGGAAATTGCTCCAGTAATAGTGTACTGTGCTCCAGGTTTTAAATATAACAACTTGCTGCAATAATAGTGTACTGTGCACCAAGTTTTATACATAACAACTTGCTGCTAGGATAGTGTACTGTGCTCCAAGTTTTAAATATAACAACTTGCTGCAATAATAGTGTACTTTGCTCCAAGTTTTAAATATATCAGCTTGCTGCAGTAATAGCGTACTGTGCTCCAAGTTTTAAATATAGCAACTTGCTGCAAAAATGGTGTACTGTGCTCCAAGTTTTAAATATAGCAACTTGCTGCAGTAATAGCGTACTGTGCTCCAAGTTTTAAATATAGCAAATTGCTGAAGTAATAGCGTAATGTGCTCCAAGTTTTAAATATAACAACTTGCTGCAGTAATAGTGTACTGTGCTCCATGTTTTAAATATAAGAACTTGCTGCAGTAATAGTGTACTGTGCTCCAAGTTTTAAACATATCAACTTGCTGCAGTAATCGCGTACTGTGCTCCAAGTTTTAAATACAACCACTTGCTGCAGTAATAGCGTACTGTGCTGCAAGTTTTAAATATAACAGCTGGCTGCAGAAATCGCTTACTGTGCTCCAAGTTTTAAATATAACAACTTCCTGCAGTAATAGTGTACTGTGCTCCAAATTTTAAATATAATAACTTGCTACAGTAATAGCGTACTGTGCTCCAAGTTTTAAATATAACAACTTGCAGTAATAGTGTACTGTGCTCCAAGTTTTCAATATAGCAAATTGCTCCAGTAATAGTGTACTGTGCTCCAAGTTTTAAATAGAACAACTTGCTGCAATAATAGTGTACTGTGCACCAAGTTTTATACATAACAACTTGCTGCTAGGATAGTGTACTGTGTTTCAAGTTTTAAATATAACAGCTTGCTGCAATAATAGTGTAGTTTGCTCCAAGTTTTAAATATATCAGCTTGCTGCAGTAATAGCGTACTGTGCTCCAAGTTTTAAATATAAGAACTTGCTCCAGTAATAGTGTACTGTGCTCCAAGTTTTAAATATAGCAACTTGCTGCAGTAATAGCGTACTGTGCTCCAAGTTTTAAATATAGCAACTTGCTGCAGTAATAGCGTACTGTGCTCCAAGTTTTAAATATAAGAACTTGCTGCAGTAATAGTGTACTGTGCTCCAAGTTTTAAACATATCAACTTGCTGCAGGAATAGTGTACTGTGCTCCAAGTTTAAAATATAACAGCTTGCTGCAGTAATAGTGTACTGTGCTCCAAGTTTTATACATAACAACTTGCTGCAATAATGGTGTACTGTGCTCCAAGTTTTAAAAATAACAACTTGCTGCAGTAATAGTGCACTGTGATCCAAGTTTTAAACATATCAACTTGCTGCAGTAATAGTGTACTGTGCTCCAAGTTTTAAATATAGCAGCTTGCTGCAGTAATAGTGTACTGTGCTCCAAGTTTTAAATATAAGAACTTGCTGCAGTAATAGTGTACTGTGCTCCAAGTTTTAAACATATCAACTTGCTGCAGTAATCGCGTACTGTGCTCCAACTTTTAAATACAACCACTTGCTGCAGTAATAGCGTACTGTGCTGCAAGTTTTAAATATAACAGCTGGCTGCAGTAATCGCGTACTGTGCTCCAAGTTGTAAATATAACAACTTGCAGTAATAGTGTACTGTGCTCCAAGTTTTCAATATAGCAAATTGCTCCAGTAATAGTGTACTGTGCTCCAAGTTTTAAATATAACAACTTGATGCAATAATAGTGTACTGTGCACCAAGTTTTATGCATAACAACTTCCTGCTAGGATAGTGTACTGTGCTCCAAGTTTTAAATATAACAACTTGCTGCAATAATAGTGTACTTTGCTCCAAGTTTTAAATATAGCAACTTGCTGCAGTAATAGCGTACTGTGCTCCAAGTTTTAAATATAGTAAGTTGCTGAAGTAATAGCGTACTGTGCTCCAAGTTTTAAATAGAACAACTTGCTGCAGTAATAGTGTACTGTGCACCAAGTTTTAAATATAGCAACTTGCTGCAGTAATAGTGTACTGTGCTCCAAGTTTTAAATATAACAACTTGCGGCAGTAATAGTGTACTGTGCTCCAATTTTATACATATCAACTTGCTGCAGTAATAGTGTACTGTGCTCCAAGTTTTAAATATAACAACTTGCTGCAGTAATAGTGTACTGTGCTCCAAGTTTTAAATATAACAACTTGTTGCAGTAATAGCGTACTGTGCTCCAAGTTTTAAATATAACAACTTGCTGCAGTAAGAGTGTACTGTGCTCCAAGTTTTAAATATAACAACTTGTTGCAGTAATAGCGTACTGTGCTCCAAGTTTTAAATATAACAACTTGTTGCAGTAATAGCGTACTGTGCACCAAGTTTTAAATATAACAACTTTCTGCAGTAAGAGTGTACTGTGCTCCAAGTTTTAAATATAACAACTTGCTGCAGTAAAAGTGTACTGTGCACAAATTTTTAAATATAGCAACTTGCTGCAGTAATAGTGTACTGTGCACAAAGTTTTAAATATAACAACTTGCTGCAGTGATAGTGTACTGTGCTCCAAGTTTTAAATATAACAACTTGCTGCACTAATAGTGTACTGTGCTGTAAGTTTTAAATATAACAACTTGCTGCAGTAATAGTGTACTGTGCTCCAAGTTTTAAATATAACAACTTGCTGCAGTAATAGTGTACTGTGCATCAAGTTTTAAATATAGCAACTTGCTGCAGTAATAGTGTACTGTGCTCCATGTTTTAAATATAAGAACTTGCTGCAGTAATAGTGTACTGTGCTCCAAGTTTTAAACATATCAACTTGCTGCAGTAATCGCGTACTGTGCTCCAAGTTTTAAATACAACCACTTGCTGCAGTAATAGCGTACTGTGCTGCAAGTTTTAAATGTAACAGCTGGCTGCAGTAATCGCGTACTGTGCTCCAAGTTTTAAATATAACAACTTGCTGCAGTAATAGTGTACTGTGCTCCAAATTTTAAATATAATAACTTGCTGCAGTAATAGCTTACTGTGCTCCAAGTTTAAAATATAACAACTTGCAGTAATAGTGTACTGTGCTCCAAGTTTTCAATATAGCAAATTGCTCCAGTAATAGTGTACTGTGCTCCAGGTTTTAAATATAACAACTTGCTGCAATAATAGTGTACTGTGCACCAAGTTTTATACATAACAACTTGCTGCTAGGATAGTGTACTGTGCTCCAAGTTTTAAATATAACAACTTGCTGCAATAATAGTGTACTTTGCTCCAAGTTTTAAATATATCAGCTTGCTGCAGTAATAGCGTACTGTGCTCCAAGTTTTAAATATAGCAACTTGCTGCAGTAATGGTGTACTGTGCTCCAAGTTTTAAATATAGCAACTTGCTGCAGTAATAGCGTACTGTGCTCCAAGTTTTAAATATAGCAAATTGCTGAAGTAATAGCGTAATGTGCTCCAAGTTTTAAATATAACAACTTGCTGCAGTAATAGTGTACTGTGCTCCATGTTTTAAATATAAGAACTTGCTGCAGTAATAGTGTACTGTGCTCCAAGTTTTAAACATATCAACTTGCTGCAGTAATCGCGTACTGTGCTCCAAGTTTTAAATACAACCACTTGCTGCAGTAATAGCGTACTGTGCTGCAAGTTTTAAATATAACAGCTGGCTGCAGTAATCGCGTACTGTGCTCCAAGTTTTAAATATAACAACTTGCTGCAGTAATAGTGTACTGTGCTCCAAATTTTAAATATAATAACTTGCTGCAGTAATAGCTTATTGTGCTCCAAGTTTAAAATATAACAACTTGCAGTAATAGTGTACTGTGCTCCAAGTTTTCAATATAGCAAATTGCTCCAGTAATAGTGTACTGTGCTCCAAGTTTTAAATATAACAACTTGCTGCAATAATGGTGTACTGTGCACCAAGTTTTATACATAACAACTTGCTGCTAGGATAGTGTACTGTGCTCCAAGTTTTAAATATAACAGCTTGCTGCAATAATAGTGTACTTTGCTCCAAGTTTTAAATATATCAGCTTGCTGCAGTAATAGCGTACTGTGCTCCAAGTTTTAAATATAGCAACTTGCTGCAGTAATGGTGTACTGTGCTCCAAGTTTTAAATATAGCAACTTGCTGCAGTAATAGCGTACTGTGCTCCAAGTTTTAAATATAGCAAATTGCTGAAGTAATAGCGTACTGGGCTCCAAGTTTTAAATATAACAACTTGCTGCAGTAATAGCGTACTGTGATCCAAGTTTTAAATATAGCAATTTGCTGCAGTAATAGTGTACTGTGCTACAAATTTTCAATATAACAACTTGCTGCAGTAATACTGTACTGTGCACCAAGTTTTAAATATAGCAACTTGCTGCAGAAATAGTCTACTGTGCTCCAAGTTTTAAATATAACAACTTGCTGCATTAATAGTGTACTGTGCTCCAATTTTATACATATCAACTTGCTGCAGTAATAGTGTACTGTGCTCCAAGTTTTAAATATAACAACTTGCTGCAGTAATAGTGTACTGTGCTCCAAGTTTTAAATATAACAACTTGTTGCAGTAATAGCGTACTGTACTCCAAGTTTTAAATATAACAACTTGCTGCAGTAATAGCGTACTGTGCAGCAAGTTTTAAATATAACAACTTGCTGCAGTAAGAGTGTACTGTGCTCCAAGTTTTAAATATAACAACTTGTTGCAGTAATAGCGTACTGTGCTCCAAGTTTTAAATATAACAACTTGTTGCAGTAATAGCGTACTGTGCACCAAGTTTTAAATATAACAACTTGCTGCAGTAAGACTGTACTGTGCTCCAAGTTTTAAATATAAGAACTTGCTGCAGTAATAGTGTACTGTGCTCCAAGTTTTAAACATATCAACTTGCTGTGGGAATAGTGTACTGTGCTCCAAGTTTAAAATATAACAGCTTGCTGCAGTAATAGTGTACTGTGCTCCAAGTTTTATACATAACAACTTGCTGCAATAATGGTGTACTGTGCTCCAAGTTTTATACATAACAGCTTGCTGCAGTAATAGTGCACTGTGATCCAAGTTTTAAACATATCAACTTGCAGTAATAGTGTACTGTGCTCCAGGTTTTCAATATAGCAAATTGCTCCACTAATAGTGTACTGTGCTCCAAGTTTTAAATATAACAACATGCTGCAATAATAGTGTACTGTGCACCAAGTTTTATACATAACAACTTGCTGCTAGGATAGTGTACTGTGCTCCAAGTTTTAAATATAACAACTTGCTGCAATAATAGTGTACTTTGCTCCAAGTTTTAAATATATCAGCTGGCTGCAGTAATAGCGTACTGTGCTCCAAGTTTTAAATATAGCAACTTGCTGCAGTAATAGCGTACTGTGCTCCAAGTTTTAAATATAAGAACTTGCTGCAGTAATAGTGTACTGTGCTCCAAGTTTTAAACATATCAACTTGCTGCAGGAATAGTGTACTGTGCTCCAAGTTTAAAATATAACAGCTTGCTGCGGTAACAGTTTACTGTGCTCCAAGTTTTATACATAACAACTTGCTGCAATAATGGTGTACTGTGCTCCAAGATTCAAAAATAACAACTTGCTGCAGTAATAGTGCACTGTGATCCAAGTTTTAAACATATCAAAATGCTGCAATAATAGTGTACTGTGCTCCAAGTTTTAAATATAGCAACTTGCTGCAGTAATAGTGTACTGTGCTCCAAGTTTTAAATATAAGAACAGGCTGCAGTAATAGTGTACTGTGCTCCAAGTTTTAAACATATCAACTTGCTGCAGTTATCGCGTACTGTGCTCCAAGTTTTAAATACAACCACTTGCTGCAGTAATAGCGTACTGTGCTGCAAGTTTTAAATATAACAGCTGGCTGCAGTAATCGCGTACTGTGCTCCAAGTTTTAAATATAACAACTTGCAGTAATAGTGTTCTGTGCTCCAAGTTTTCAATATAGCAAATTGCTCCAGTAATAGTGTACTGTGCTCCAAGTTTTAACTATAACAACTTGCTGCAATAATAGTGTACTGTGCACCAAGTTTTATACATAACAACTTGCTGCTAGGATAGTGTACTGTGCTCCATGTTTTAAATATAACAACTTGCTGCAATAATAGTGTACTTTGCTCCAATTTTTAAATATAGCAACTTGCTGCAGTAATAGCGTACTGTGCTCCAAGATTTAAATATAGCAACTTGCTGCAGTAATAGCGTACTGTGCTCCAAGTGTTAAATATAGCAACTTGCTGCAGTAATAGTGTACTGTGCTCCAAGTTTTAAATATAACAACTTGCTGCAGTAATAGCGTACTGTGATCCAAGTTTTAAATATAGCAATTTGCTGCAGTAATAGTGTACTGTGCTCCAAATTTTAAATATAACAACTTGCTGCAGTAATAGTGTACTGTGCTCCAAGTTTTAAATATAACAACTTGCTGCAGTAATAGTGTACTGTGCTCCAAGTTTTAAATATAACAACTTGTTGCAGTAATAGCGTACTGTGCTCCAAGTTTTAAATATAACAACTTGCTGCAGTAATAGCCTACTGTGCACCAAGTTTTAAATATAACAACTTGCTGCAGTAAGAGTGTACTGTGCTCCAAGTTTTAAATATAACAACTTGCTGCAGTAATAGCGTACTGTGCTCCAAGTTTTAAATATAACAACTTGTTGCAGTAATAGCGTACTGTGCACCAAGTTTTAAATATAACAACTTGCTGCAGTAAGAGTGTACTGTGCTCCAAGTTTTAAATATAACAACTTGCTGCAGTAATAGTGTACTGTGCACAAAGTTTTAAATATAGCAACTTGCTGCAGTAATAGTGTACTGTGCTCCAAGTTTTAAATATAACAACTTGCTGCAGTACTAGTGTACTGTGCTCCAAGTTTTAAATATAACAACTTGCTGCACTAATAGTGTACTGTGCTCCAAGTTTTAAATATAACAACTTGCTGCAGTAATAGTGTACTGTGCTCCAAGTTTTAAATATAACAACTTGCTGCAGTAATAGTTTACTGTGCACCACGTTTTAAATATAGCAACTTGCTGCAGTAACAGTGTACTGTGCTCCATGTTTTAAATATAAGAACTTGCTGCAGTAATAGTGTACTGTGCTCCAAGTTTTAAACATATCAACTTGCTGCAGGAAGAGTGTACTGTGCTCCAAGTTTAAAATATAACAGCTTGCTGCAGTAATAGTGTACTGTGCTCCAAGTTTTATACATAACAACTTGCTGCAATAATGGTGTACTGTGCACCAAGTTTTATACATAACAACTTGCTGCTAGGATAGTGTACTGTGCTCCAAGTTTTAAATATAACAACTTGCTGCAATAATAGTGTACTTTGCTCCAAGTTTTAAATATAGCAACTTGCTGCAGTAATAGCGTACTGTGCTCCAAGTTTTAAATATAGCAACTTGCTGCAGTAATAGCGTACTGTTCTCCAAGTGTTAAATATAGCAACTTGCTGAAGTAATAGCGTACTGTGCTCCAAGTTTTAAATAGAACAACTTGCTGCAGTAATAGTGTACTGTGCTCCAAGTTTTAAATATAACAACTTGCTGCAGTAATAGCGTACTGTGATCCAAGTTTTAAATATAGCAATTTGCTGCAGTAATAGTGTACTGTGCTCCAAATTTTAAATATAACAACTTGCTGCAGTAATAGTGTACTGTGCTCCAAGTTTTAAAAATAGCAACTTGCTGCAGTAATAGTGTACTGTGCTCCAAGTTTTAAATATAACAACTTGCTGCAGTAATAGTGTACTGTGCTCCAATTTTATACATATCAACTTGCTGCAGTAATAGTGTAAAGTGTTCCAAGTTTTAAATATAACAACTTGCTGCAGTAATAGTGTACTGTGCTCCAAGTTTTAAATATAACAACTTGTTGCAGTAATAGCGTACTGTGCTCCAAGTTTTAAATATAACAACTTGCTGCAGTAATAGCCTACTGTGCACCAAGTTTTAAATATAACAACTTGCTGCAGTAAGAGTGTACTGTGCTCCAAGTTTTAAATATAACAACTTGTTGCAGTAATAGCGTACTGTGCTCCAAGTTTTAAATATAACAACTTGTTGCAGTAATAGCGTACTGTGCACCAAGTTTTAAATATAACAACTTGCTGCAGTAATAGTGTACTGTGCTCCAAGTTTTAAATATAACAACTTGCTGCAGTAATAGTGTACTGTGCACAAAGTTTTAAATATAGCAACTTGCTGCAGTAATAGTGTACTGTGCTCCAAGTTTTAAATATAACAACTTGCTGCAGTAATAGCGTACTGTGCTCCAAGTTTTAAATATAACAACTTGTTGCAGTAATAGTGTACTGTACTGCAAGTTTTAAATATAGCAACTTGCTGCAGTAATAGTGTACTGTGCTCCAAGTTTTAAATATAGCAACTTGCTGCAGTAATAGTGTAAGGTGCTCCAAGTTTTATATATAACAAATTGTTGCAGTAATAGTGTACAGTGCTGCAAGTTTTAAATATAGCAACTTGCTGCAGTAATAGTGTACTGTGCTGCAAGTTTTAAATATAGCAACTTGCTGCAGTAATAGTGTACTGTGCTCATGTTTTAAATATAGCAACTTGCTGCAGTAATAGTGTACTGTGCTGCAAGTTTTAAATATAGCAACTTGCTGCAGTAATAGTGTACTGTGCTGCAAGTTTTAAATATAGCAACTTGCTGCAGTCATAATGTACTGTGCTGCAAGTTTTAAATATAGCACCTTGCTGCAGTAATAGCGTACTGTGCTCCAAGTATTAAATATAACAACTTGCTGCAGTAATAGCGTACTGTGCTCCAAGTTGTAAATATAACAACTTGCTGCAGTAATAGTGTACTGTGCTCCAAGTTTTATATATAACTTGCTGCAATAATGGTGTATTGTGCTCCAAGTTTTAAAAATAACAACTTGCAGCAGTAATAGTGTACTGTGCTCCAAGTTTTAAAAATAACAACTTGCTGCAGTAATAGTGTACTGTGATCCAAGTTTTAAACATATCAACTTGCTGAAGTAAATGCGTACTGTGCTCCAAGTTTTAAATATAACAACTTTCTGCAGTTATAGTGTCCTGTGCTCCAAGTTTTAAATATAACAACTTGCTGCAGTAATACTGTACTGTGCTCCAAGTTTTAAATATAACAACTTGCTGCAGTAATAGTGTACTGTGCACCAAGTTTTAAATATAACAACTTGCTGAAGCAATTGCGTACTGTGCTCCAAGTTTTAAATATAACAACTTGCTGCAGTAATAGCGTACTGTGCTCCAAGTTTTAAATATAGCAACTTGCTGCAGTAATAGCGAACTGTGCTCCAAGTTTTAAATATAACAACTTGCTGCAGTAATAGTGTTCTGTGCTCCAAGTTTTATATATAACAACTTGCTGCAGTAATAGCGTTCTGTGCTCCAAGTTTGAAATATAACCACTTGCTGCAGTAATAGTGTACTGTGCTGCAAGTTTTATACATAACAGCTTGCTGCAGTAATAGTGTACTGTGCACCATGTTTTAAATATAACAACTTTCTGCAGTAATAGTGTACTGTGCTCCAAGTTTTAAATATAGAAACTTGCTGCAGTAATAGCGTACTCTGCTCCAAATTTTAAATATAGCAACTTGCTGCAGTAATAGTGTACTGTGCTCCAAGTTTTATATATAACAACTTGCTGCAGTAATAGCGTACTGTGCTCTAAGTTTTATATATAACAACTTGCTGCAGTAAGAGTGTACTGTGCTCCAAGTTTTATATAAAACAACTTGCTGCAGTAAAAGTGTACTGTGCTCCACGTTTGAAATATAACAACTTGCAGTAATAGTGTACTGTACTCCAAGATTTAAATATAACAACTTGCATTAATAGTGTACTGTGCTGCAAGTTTTAAATATAACAACTTGCAGTAATAGTGTACTGTGCTACAAGTTTTAAATATAACAACTTGCTGCATTAATAGCATACTGTGCTGCAAGATTTAAATATAACAGCTGGCTGCAGTAATAGTGTACTGTGCTCCAAGTTTTAAATATAACAACTTGCTGCATTAATAGCGTACTGTGCTCCAGGTTTTAAATATAGCAACTTGCTGCAGTAATAGTGTACTGTGCTCCAAATTTTAAATATAACAACTTGCTGCAGTAATAGCGTACTGTGCTCCAAGTTTTAAATATTACAACTTGCTCCAGTAATAGCGTACTGTGCTCCAAATTTTAAATATAACAACTTGTTGCAGTAATGGTGTACTGTGCCCCAGGTTTTAAATATAGCAACTTGCTGCAGTAATAGTGTACTGTGATTCAAATTTTAAATATAACAACTTGCTGCAGTAATAGCGTACTGTGCTCCAAGTTTTAAATTTAAATACTTGCTGGAGTAATAGCGTACTGTGCTCCAAGTTTTAAATATAACAACTTGCTGCAGGAATAGTGTACTGTGCTCCAAGTTTTAAATATAACAACTTGCAGCAGTAATAGTGTACTGTGCTCCAATTTTAAATATAGCAACTTGCTGCAGTAATAGTGTACTAAGCTCCAAGTTTTAAAAACAACAACTTTCTGCAGTAATAGTGTACTGTGCTCCAAGTTTTAAAAATAACAACTTGCTGCAGTCAAAGTGTATTGTGATGAAAGTTTTAAACATATCAACTTGCTGAAGTAATTGCGTACTGTGCTCCAAGTTTTAAATATAACAACTTGCTGCAGTAATAGCGTACTGTGCTCCATGTTTTAAATATAACAACTTTCTGCAGTAATAGTGTACTGTGCACCAAGTTTTAAATATAGCAATTTGCTGCAGTAATAGCGTACTGTGCTACAATTTTAAATATAGCAACTTGCTGCAGTAATAGTGTACTGTGCTCCAGGTTTTATATATAACAACTTGCTGCAGTAATAGTGTACTGTGCTCCAAGTTTTAAATATAACAACTTGCTGCAGTAATAGCGTACTGTGCTCCAAGTTTTAAATATAACAACTTGCTGCAGTTATAGTGTACTGTGCTCCAGGTTTTAAACATATCAACTTGCTGCAGTACTAGCGTACCCTACTCCAAGTTTTATATATAACAACTTGCTGCAGTAAGAGTGTACTGTGCTCCAAGTTTTAAAAATAACAACTTCCTGCATTAATCGTGTACTGTGCTCCAAGTTTTAAATATAACGACTTGCTGCAGTAATAGTGTACTGTGCTCCAAGTTTTAAATATAACAACTTGCTGCAGTAATAGTGTACTGTGCTCCAAGTTTTAAATATAACGACTTGCTGCAGTAATAGTGTACTGTGCTCCAAGTTTTAAATATAACGAATTGCTGCAGTAATAGTGTACTGTGGTCCAAGTTTTAAATATAACGACTTGCTGCAGTAATAGTGTACTGTGCTCCAAGTTTTAAATATAACGACTTGCTGCAGTAATAGTGTACTGTGCTTCAAGTTTTATATATAATAACTTGCTGCAGTAATAGTGTACTGTGCTGCAAGTTTTAAATATAACAACTTGCTGCAGAAATAGAGTACTGTGCTCCAAGTTTTAAACATATCAACTTTCTGCACTAATAGTGTACTGTGCTCCAAGTTTTAAATATAATGACTTGCTGCAGTAATAGTGTACTGTGCTCCAAGTTTTAAACATATCAACTTTCTGCACTAATAGTGTACTGTGCTCAAAGTTTTAAATATAACGACTTGCTGCAGTAATAGTGTACTGTGCTCCAAGTTTTAAATATAACGACTTGCTGCAGTAATAGTGTACTGTGCTCCAAGTTTTAAATATAACGACTTGCTGCAGTAATAGTGTACTGTGCTCCAAGTTTTATATATAATAACTTGCTGCAGTAATAGTGTAATGTGCTCCAAGTTTTAAACATATCAACTTTCTGCAGTAATAGCTTACTGTGCTCCAAATTTTATATATAACAACTTTCTGCAGTTATAGTGTACTGTGCTCCAAGTTTTAAATATAACAACTTGCTGCAGTAATAGTGTACTGTGCTCCAAGTTTTAAATATAACAACTTGCTGCAGTAATAGAGAACTGTCCTGCAAGTTTTAAATATAACAACTTTTTGCAGTAATAGCGTACTGTGCTCCAAGTTTGCAATATAACCACTTGCTGCAGTAATAGTGTACTGTGCTGCAACTTTTATACATAACAGCTTGCTGCAGTAATAGTGTACTGTGCACCAAGTTTTATATATAACAACTTGCTTCAGTAATAGTATACTGTGATCCAAGTTTTAAATAAAGCAATTTGCTGCAGTAATAGCGTACTGTGCTGCAAGTTTTAAATATAGCAACTTGCTGCAGTAATAGCGTACTGTGCCCCATGTTTTTAATATAATAACTTGCTGCAGTAAGAGTGTACTGTGCCCCATGTTTTCAATATAATAACTTGCTGCAGTAATAGCGTACTGTGATCCAAGTTTTAAATTTAAATACTTGCTGCAGTAATTGCGTACTGTGCTCCAAGTTTTAAATATAACAACTTGTTGCAGTAATAGTGTACTGTGCTGCAAGTTTTAAATATAGCAACTTGCTGCAGTTATAGTGTACTGTGCTCCAAGTTTTAAATATAGCAACTTGCTGCAGTAATAGTGTAAGGTGCTCCAAGTTTCATATATAACAAATGGTTGCAGTAATAGTGTTTTGTGCTGCAAGTTTTAAATATAGCAACTTGCTGCAGTAATAGTGTACTGTGCTGCAAGTTTTAAATATAGCAACTTGCTGCAGTAATAATGTACTGTGCTGCAAGTTTTAAATATAGCACCTTGCTGCAGTAATAGCGTACTGTGCTCCAAGTATTAAATATAACAACTTGCTGCAGTAATAGCGTACTGTGCTCCAAGTTGTAAATATAACAACTTGCTGCAATAATGGTGTATTGTGCTCCAAGTTTTATCAATAACAACTTGCAGCAGTAATAGTGTACTGTGCTCCAAGTTTTAAAAATAACAACTTGCTGCAGTAATAGTGTACTGTGATCCAAGTTTTACACATATCAACTTGCTGAAGTAATTGCGTACTGTGCTCCAAGTTTTAAATATAACAACTTTCTGCAGTTATAGTGTACTGTTCTCCAAGTTTTAAATATAACAAATTGCTGCAGTAATAGTGTACTGTGCTCCAAGTTTTATATATAACAACTTGCTGCAGTAATAGTGTACTGTGCACCAAGTTTTAAATATAACAACTTGCTGAAGCAATTGCGTACTGTGCTCCAAGTTTTAAATATAACAACTTGCTGCAGTAATAGTGTACTGTGCTCCAAGTTTTATATATAACAACTTGCTGCAGTAATAGCGTACTGTGCTCCAAGTTTTAAATATAACAACTTGCTGCAGTAATAGCGTACTGTGCTCCAAGTTTTAAATATAACAAATTTCTGCAGTTATAGTGTACTGTGCTCCAAGTTTTAAATATAACAACTTGCTGCAGTAATAGTGTACTGTGTCCAAGTTTTATATATAACAACTTGCTGCAGTAATAGCGTACTGTGCTGCAAGTTTTATATATGACAACTTCCTGCAGGAAGAGTGTACTGTGCTCCAAGTTTTAAAAATAACAACTTGCTACAGTAATAGTGTACTGTGCTGCAAGTTTTATATATATCAACTTGCTGAAGTAATTGCGTACTGTGCTCCAAGTTTTAAATATAACAACTTTCGGCAGTAATAGTGTACTGTGCTCCAAGTTTTAATATATAACAACTTGCTGCAGTAATAGTGTACTGTGCTCCAAGTTTTAATATATAACAACTTGCTGTAGTAATGGCGTACTGTGATCCAAGTTTTAAAAATAAAAACTTTCTGCAGTAATAGTGTACTGTGATCCAAGTTTTAAACATATCAACTTGCTGAAGTAAATGCGTACTGTGCTCCAAGTTTTTAATATAACATCTTTCTGCAGTTATAGTGTACTGTGCTCCAAGTTTTAAATATAACAACTTGCTGCAGTAATAGTGTGCTGTGCTCCTGGTTTTAGATATAGCTACTTGCTGCAGTAATAGCGTACTGTGCTGCAAGTTTGAAATATAACCACTTGCTGCAGTAATAGTGTACTGTGCTGCAAGTTTTATACATAACAGCTTGCTGCAGTAATAGTGTACTGTGCACCATGTTTTAAATATAACAACTTTCTGCAGTAATAGTGTACTGTGCTCCAAGTTTTAAATATAGAAACTTGCTGCAGTAATAGCGTTCTCTGCTCCAAGTTTTAAATATAGCAACTTGCTGCAGTAATAGTGTACTGTGCTCCAAGTTTTATATATAACAACTTGCTGCAGTAATAGCGTACTGTGCTCCAAGTTTTAAATATAACAACTTGTTGCAGTAATAGTGTACTGTACTGCAAGTTTTAAATATAGCAACTTGCTGCAGTAATAGTGTACTGTGCTCCAAGTTTTAAATATAGCAACTTGCTGCAGTAATAGTGTAAGGTGCTCCAAGTTTTATATATAACAAATTGTTGCAGTAATAGTGTACAGTGCTGCAAGTTTTAAATATAGCAACTTGCTGCAGTAATAGTGTACTGCGCTGCAAGTTTTAAATATAGCAACTTGCTGCAGTAATAGTGTACTGTGCTCAAGTTTTAAATATAGCAACTTGCTGCAGAAATAGCGTACTGTGCTCCAAGTATTAAATATAACAACTTGCTGCAGTAATAGTGTACTGTGCTGCAAGTTTTCAATATAGCAACTTGCTGCAGTAATAGTGTACTGTGCTGCAAGTTTTAAATATAGCAACTTGCTGCAGTAATAGTGTACTGTGCTCAAGTTTTAAATGTAGCAACTTGCTGCAGAAATAGCGTGCTGTGCTCCAAGTATTAAATATAACAACTTGCTGCAGTAATAGCGTACTGTGCTCCAAGTTTTAAAAATAACAACTTGCTGCAGTAATAGTGTACTGTGATCCAAGTTTTACACATATCAACTTGCTGAAGTAATTGCGTACTGTGCTCCAAGTTTTAAATATATCAACTTGCTGAAGTAATTGCGTACTGTGCTCCAAGTTTTAAATATAACAACTTTCTGCAGTTATAGTGTACTGTTCTCCAAGTTTTAAATATAACAAATTGCTGCAGTAATAGTGTACTGTGCTCCAAGTTTTATATATAACAACTTGCTGCAGTAATACTGTACTGTGCACCAAGTTTTAAATATAACAACTTGCTGAAGCAATTGCGTACTGTGCTCCAAGTTTTAAATTTAACAACTTGCTGCAGTAATAGTGTACTGTGCTCCAAGTTTTATATATAACAACTTGCTGCAGTAATAGCGTACTGTGCTCCAAGTTTTAAATAAAACGACTTGCTGCAGTAATAGTGTACTGTGGTCCAAGTTTTAAATATAACGACTTGCTGCAGTAATAGTGTTCTGTGCTCCAACTTTTAAATATAGCAACTTGCTGCAGTAATAGTGTACTGTGCTCCAAGTTTTATATATAACAACTTGCTGCAGTAATAGCGTACTGTGCTCCAAGTTTTAAATATAACAACTTGCTGCAGTAATAGCGTACTGTGCTCCAAGTTTTAAATATAACAAATTTCTGCAGTTATAGTGTACTGTGCTCCAAGTTTTAAATATAACAACTTGCTGCAGTAATAGTGTACTGTGTCCAAGTTTTATATATAACAACTTGCTGCAGTAATAGCGTACTGTGCTGCAAGTTTTAAATATGACAACTTCCTGCAGGAAGAGTGTACTGTGCTCCAAGTTTTAAAAATAACAACTTGCTACAGTAATAGTGTACTGTGCTGCAAGTTTTATATATATCAACTTGCTGAAGTAATTGCGTACTGTGCTCCAAGTTTTAAATATATCAACTTGCTGAAGTAATTGCGTACTGTGCTCCAAGTTTTAAATATAACAACTTTCTGCAGTTATAGTGTACTGTTCTCCAAGTTTTAAATATAACAAATTGCTGCAGTAATAGTGTACTGTGCTCCAAGTTTTATATATAACAACTTGCTGCAGTAATAGTGTACTGTGCACCAAGTTTTAAATATAACAACTTGCTGAAGCAATTGCGTACTGTGCTCCAAGTTTTAAATATAACAACTTGCTGCAGTAATAGTGTACTGTGCTCCAAGTTTTATATATAACAACTTGCTGCAGTAATAGCGTACTGTGCTCCAAGTTTTAAATATAACAACTTGCTGCAGTAATAGCGTACTGTGCTCCAAGTTTTAAATATAACAAATTTCTGCAGTTATAGTGTACTGTGCTCCAAGTTTTAAATATAACAACTTGCTGCAGTAATAGTGTACTGTGTCCAAGTTTTATATATAACAACTTGCTGCAGTAATAGCGTACTGTGCTGCAAGTTTTATATATGACAACTTCCTGCAGGAAGAGTGTACTGTGCTCCAAGTTTTAAAAATAACAACTTGCTACAGTAATAGTGTACTGTGCTGCAAGTTTTATATATATCAACTTGCTGAAGTAATTGCGTACTGTGCTCCAAGTTTTAAATATAACAACTTTCTGCAGTAATAGTGTACTGTGCTCCAAGTTTTAATATATAACAACTTGCTGCAGTAATAGTGTACTGTGCTCCAAGTTTTAATATATAACAACTTGCTGTAGTAATGGCGTACTGTGATCCAAGTTTTAAAAATAAAAACTTTCTGCAGTAATAGTGTACTGTGATCCAAGTTTTAAACATATCAACTTGCTGAAGTAAATGCGTACTGTGCTCCAAGTTTTTAATATAACATCTTTCTGCAGTTATAGTGTACTGTGCTCCAAGTTTTAAATATAACAACTTGCTGCAGTAATAGTGTGCTGTGCTCCTGGTTTTAGATATAGCTACTTGCTGCAGTAATAGCGTACTGTGCTGCAAGTTTGAAATATAACCACTTGCTGCAGTAATAGTGTACTGTGCTGCAAGTTTTATACATAACAGCTTGCTGCAGTAATAGTGTACTGTGCACCATGTTTTAAATATAACAACTTTCTGCAGTAATAGTGTACTGTGCTCCAAGTTTTAAATATAGAAACTTGCTGCAGTAATAGCGTACTCTGCTCCAAGTTTTAAATATAGCAACTTGCTGCAGTAATAGTGTACTGTGCTCCAAGTTTTATATATAACAACTTGCTGCAGTAATAGCGTACTGTGCTCCAAGTTTTAAATATAACAACTTGTTGCAGTAATAGTGTACTGTACTGCAAGTTTTAAATATAGCAACTTGCTGCAGTAATAGTGTACTGTGCTCCAAGTTTTAAATATAGCAACTTGCTGCAGTAATAGTGTAAGGTGCTCCAAGTTTTATATATAACAAATTGTTGCAGTAATAGTGTACAGTGCTGCAAGTTTTAAATATAGCAACTTGCTGCAGTAATAGTGTACTGCGCTGCAAGTTTTAAATATAGCAACTTGCTGCAGTAATAGTGTACTGTGCTCAAGTTTTAAATATAGCAACTTGCTGCAGAAATAGCGTACTGTGCTCCAAGTATTAAATATAACAACTTGCTGCAGTAATAGTGTACTGTGCTGCAAGTTTTCAATATAGCAACTTGCTGCAGTAATAGTGTACTGTGCTGCAAGTTTTAAATATAGCAACTTGCTGCAGTAATAGTGTACTGTGCTCAAGTTTTAAATGTAGCAACTTGCTGCAGAAATAGCGTGCTGTGCTCCAAGTATTAAATATAACAACTTGCTGCAGTAATAGCGTACTGTGCTCCAAGTTTTACACATATCAACTTGCTGAAGTAATTGCGTACTGTGCTCCAAGTTTTAAATATATCAACTTGCTGAAGTAATTGCGTACTGTGCTCCAAGTTTTAAATATAACAACTTTCTGCAGTTATAGTGTACTGTTCTCCAAGTTTTAAATATAACAAATTGCTGCAGTAATAGTGTACTGTGCTCCAAGTTTTATATATAACAACTTGCTGCAGTAATACTGTACTGTGCACCAAGTTTTAAATATAACAACTTGCTGAAGCAATTGCGTACTGTGCTCCAAGTTTTAAATTTAACAACTTGCTGCAGTAATAGTGTACTGTGCTCCAAGTTTTATATATAACAACTTGCTGCAGTAATAGCGTACTGTGCTCCAAGTTTTAAATAAAACGACTTGCTGCAGTAATAGTGTACTGTGGTCCAAGTTTTAAATATAACGACTTGCTGCAGTAATAGTGTTCTGTGCTCCAACTTTTAAATATAGCAACTTGCTGCAGTAATAGTGTACTGTGCTCCAAGTTTTATATATAACAACTTGCTGCAGTAATAGCGTACTGTGCTCCAAGTTTTAAATATAACAACTTGCTGCAGTAATAGCGTACTGTGCTCCAAGTTTTAAATATAACAAATTTCTGCAGTTATAGTGTACTGTGCTCCAAGTTTTAAATATAACAACTTGCTGCAGTAATAGTGTACTGTGTCCAAGTTTTATATATAACAACTTGCTGCAGTAATAGCGTACTGTGCTGCAAGTTTTAAATATGACAACTTCCTGCAGGAAGAGTGTACTGTGCTCCAAGTTTTAAAAATAACAACTTGCTACAGTAATAGTGTACTGTGCTGCAAGTTTTATATATATCAACTTGCTGAAGTAATTGCGTACTGTGCTCCAAGTTTTAAATATAACAACTTTCTGCAGTAATAATGTACTGTGCTCCAAGTTTTAATATATAACAACTTGCTGCAGTAATAGTGTACTGTGCTCCAAGTTTTAATATATAACAACTTGCTGCAGTAATGGCGTACTGTGATCCAAGTTTTAAAAATAAAAACTTTCTGCAGTAATAGTGTACTGTGATCCAAGTTTTAAACATATCAACTTGCTGAAGTAAATGCGTACTGTGCTCCAAGTTTTTAATATAACATCTTTCTGCAGTTATAGTGTACTGTGATCCAAGTTTTAAATATAACAACTTGCTGCAGTAATAGTGTACTGTGCTACAAGTTTTAAATATAACAACTTGCTGCAGTAATAGTGTACTGTGCACCAAGTTTTAAAAATAACAACTTGCTGAAGTAAATGCGTACTGTGCTCCAAGTTTTAAATATAACAACTTGCTGCAGTAATAGTGTGCTGTGCTCCTGGTTTTAGATATAGCTACTTGCTGCAGTAATAGCGTACTGTGCTGCAAGCTTGAAATATAACCACTTGCTGCAGTAATAGTGTACTGTGCTGCAAGTTTTATACATAACAGCTTGCTGCAGTAATAGTGTACTGTGCACCATGTTTTAAATATAACAACTTTCTGCAGTAATAGTGTACTGTGCTCCAAGTTTTAAATATAGAAACTTGCTGCAGTAATAGCGTACTCTGCTCCAAGTTTTAAATATAGCAACTTGCTGCAGTAATAGTGTACTGTGCTCCAAGTTTTATATATAACAACTTGCTGCAGTAATAGCGTACTGTGCTCCAAGATTTAAATATAACAACTTGTTGCAGTAATAGTGTACTGTACTGCAAGTTTTAAATATAGCAACTTGCTGCAGTAATAGTGTACTGTGCTCCAAGTTTTAAATATAGCAACTTGCTGCAGTAATAGTGTAAGGTGCTCCAAGTTTTATATATAACAAATTGTTGCAGTAATAGTGTACAGTGCTGCAAGTTTTCAATATAGCAACTTGCTGCAGTAATAGTGTACTGCGCTGCAAGTTTTAAATATAGCAACTTGCTGCAGTAATAGTGTACTGTGCTCAAGTTTTAAATATAGCAACTTGCTGCAGAAATAGCGTACTGTGCTCCAAGTATTAAATATAACAACTTGCTGCAGTAATAGTGTACTGTGCTGCAAGTTTTCAATATAGCAACTTGCTGCAGTAATAGTGTACTGTGCTGCAAGTTTTAAATATAGCAACTTGCTGCAGTAATAGTGTACTGTGCTCAAGTTTTAAATATAGCAACTTGCTGCAGAAATAGCGTACTGTGCTCCAAGTATTAAATATAACAACTTGCTGCAGTAATAGCGTACTGTGATCCAAGTTTTACACATATCAACTTGCTGAAGTAATTGCGTACTGTGCTCCAAGTTTTAAATATATCAACTTGCTGAAGTAATTGCGTACTGTGCTCCAAGTTTTAAATATAACAACTTTCTGCAGATATAGTGTACTGTTCTCCAAGTTTTAAATATAACAAATTGCTGCAGTAATAGTGTACTGTGCTCCAAGTTTTATATATAACAACTTGCTGCAGTAATACTGTACTGTGCACCAAGTTTTAAATATAACAACTTGCTGAAGCAATTGCGTACTGTGCTCCAAGTTTTAAATTTAACAACTTGCTGCAGTAATAGTGTACTGTGCTCCAAGTTTTATATATAACAACTTGCTGCAGTAATAGCGTACTGTGCTCCAAGTTTTAAATATAACGACTTGCTGCAGTAATAGTGTACTGTGGTCCAAGTTTTAAATATAATGACTTGCTGCAGTAATAGTGTTCTGTGCTCCAACTTTTAAATATAACAACTTGCTGCAGTAATAGTGTACTGTGCTCCAAGTTTTATATATAATAACTTGCTGCAGTAATAGTCTACTGTGCTGCAAGTTTTAAATATAACAACTTGCTGCAGTAATAGAGTACTGTGCTCCAAGTTTTAAACATATCAACTTTCTGCACTAATAGCGTACTGTGCTCCAAGTTTTAAATATAACGACTTGCTGCAGTAATAGTGTACTGTGCTCCAAGTTTTAAACATATCAACTTTCTGCAGTAATAGTGTACTGTGCTGCAAGTTTTCAATATAGCAACTTGCTGCAGTAATAGTGTACTGTGCTGCAAGTTTTAAATATAGCAACTTGCTGCAGTAATAGTGTACTGTGCTCAAGTTATAAATGTAGCAACTTGCTGCAGAAATAGCGTGCTGTGCTCCAAGTATTAAATATAACAACTTGCTGCAGTAATAGCGTACTGTGCTCCAAGTTTTAAAAATAACAACTTGCTGCAGTAATAGTGTACTGTGATCCAAGTTTTACACATATCAACTTGCTGAAGTAATTGCGTACTGTGCTCCAAGTTTTAAATATATCAACTTGCTGAAGTAATTGCGTACTGTGCTCCAAGTTTTAAATATAACAACTTTCTGCAGTTATAGTGTACTGTTCTCCAAGTTTTAAATATAACAAATTGCTGCAGTAATAGTGTACTGTGCTCCAAGTTTTATATATAACAACTTGCTGCAGTAATACTGTACTGTGCACCAAGTTTTAAATATAACAACTTGCTGAAGCAATTGCGTACTGTGCTCCAAGTTTTAAATTTAACAACTTGCTGCAGTAATAGTGTACTGTGCTCCAAGTTTTATATATAACAACTTGCTGCAGTAATAGCGTACTGTGCTCCAAGTTTTAAATAAAACGACTTGCTGCAGTAATAGTGTACTGTGGTCCAAGTTTTAAATATAACGACTTGCTGCAGTAATAGTGTTCTGTGCTCCAACTTTTAAATATAGCAACTTGCTGCAGTAATAGTGTACTGTGCTCCAAGTTTTATATATAACAACTTGCTGCAGTAATAGCGTACTGTGCTCCAAGTTTTAAATATAACAACTTGCTGCAGTAATAGCGTACTGTGCTCCAAGTTTTAAATATAACAAATTTCTGCAGTTATAGTGTACTGTGCTCCAAGTTTTAAATATAACAACTTGCTGCAGTAATAGTGTACTGTGTCCAAGTTTTATATATAACAACTTGCTGCAGTAATAGCGTACTGTGCTGCAAGTTTTAAATATGACAACTTCCTGCAGGAAGAGTGTACTGTGCTCCAAGTTTTAAAAATAACAACTTGCTACAGTAATAGTGTACTGTGCTGCAAGTTTTATATATATCAACTTGCTGAAGTAATTGCGTACTGTGCTCCAAGTTTTAAATATAACAACTTTCTGCAGTAATAGTGTACTGTGCTCCAAGTTTTAATATATAACAACTTGCTGCAGTAATAGTGTACTGTGCTCCAAGTTTTAATATATAACAACTTGCTGCAGTAATGGCGTACTGTGATCCAAGTTTTAAAAATAAAAACTTTCTGCAGTAATAGTGTACTGTGATCCAAGTTTTAAACATATCAACTTGCTGAAGTAAATGCGTACTGTGCTCCAAGTTTTTAATATAACATCTTTCTGCAGTTATAGTGTACTGTGATCCAAGTTTTAAATATAACAACTTGCTGCAGTAATAGTGTACTGTGCTACAAGTTTTAAATATAACAACTTGCTGCAGTAATAGTGTACTGTGCACCAAGTTTTAAAAATAACAACTTGCTGAAGTAAATGCGTACTGTGCTCCAAGTTTTAAATATAACAACTTGCTGCAGTAATAGTGTGCTGTGCTCCTGGTTTTAGATATAGCTACTTGCTGCAGTAATAGCGTACTGTGCTGCAAGCTTGAAATATAACCACTTGCTGCAGTAATAGTGTACTGTGCTGCAAGTTTTATACATAACAGCTTGCTGCAGTAATAGTGTACTGTGCACCATGTTTTAAATATAACAACTTTCTGCAGTAATAGTGTACTGTGCTCCAAGTTTTAAATATAGAAACTTGCTGCAGTAATAGCGTACTCTGCTCCAAGTTTTAAATATAGCAACTTGCTGCAGTAATAGTGTACTGTGCTCCAAGTTTTATATATAACAACTTGCTGCAGTAATAGCGTACTGTGCTCCAAGATTTAAATATAACAACTTGTTGCAGTAATAGTGTACTGTACTGCAAGTTTTAAATATAGCAACTTGCTGCAGTAATAGTGTACTGTGCTCCAAGTTTTAAATATAGCAACTTGCTGCAGTAATAGTGTAAGGTGCTCCAAGTTTTATATATAACAAATTGTTGCAGTAATAGTGTACAGTGCTGCAAGTTTTAAATATAGCAACTTGCTGCAGTAATAGTGTACTGCGCTGCAAGTTTTAAATATAGCAACTTGCTGCAGTAATAGTGTACTGTGCTCAAGTTTTAAATATAGCAACTTGCTGCAGAAATAGCGTACTGTGCTCCAAGTATTAAATATAACAACTTGCTGCAGTAATAGTGTACTGTGCTGCAAGTTTTCAATATAGCAACTTGCTGCAGTAATAGTGTACTGTGCTGCAAGTTTTAAATATAGCAACTTGCTGCAGTAATAGTGTACTGTGCTCAAGTTTTAAATATAGCAACTTGCTGCACAAATAGCGTACTGTGCTCCAAGTATTAAATATAACAACTTGCTGCAGTAATAGCGTACTGTGATCCAAGTTTTACACATATCAACTTGCTGAAGTAATTGCGTACTGTGCTCCAAGTTTTAAATATATCAACTTGCTGAAGTAATTGCGTACTGTGCTCCAAGTTTTAAATATAACAACTTTCTGCAGATATAGTGTACTGTTCTCCAAGTTTTAAATATAACAAATTGCTGCAGTAATAGTGTACTGTGCTCCAAGTTTTATATATAACAACTTGCTGCAGTAATACTGTACTGTGCACCAAGTTTTAAATATAACAACTTGCTGAAGCAATTGCGTACTGTGCTCCAAGTTTTAAATTTAACAACTTGCTGCAGTAATAGTGTACTGTGCTCCAAGTTTTATATATAACAACTTGCTGCAGTAATAGCGTACTGTGCTCCAAGTTTTAAATATAACGACTTGCTGCAGTAATAGTGTACTGTGGTCCAAGTTTTAAATATAATGACTTGCTGCAGTAATAGTGTTCTGTGCTCCAACTTTTAAATATAACAACTTGCTGCAGTAATAGTGTACTGTGCTCCAAGTTTTATATATAATAACTTGCTGCAGTAATAGTCTACTGTGCTGCAAGTTTTAAATATAACAACTTGCTGCAGTAATAGAGTACTGTGCTCCAAGTTTTAAACATATCAACTTTCTGCACTAATAGCGTACTGTGCTCCAAGTTTTAAATATAACGACTTGCTGCAGTAATAGTGTACTGTGCTCCAAGTTTTAAACATATCAACTTTCTGCAGTAATAGTGTACTGTGCTCCAAGTTTTAAATATAACGACTTGCTGCAGTAATAGTGTACTGTGCTCCAAGTTTTAAATATAACAACTTGCTGCAGTAATAGTGTACTGTGCTCCAAGTTTTATATATAATAACTTGCTGCAGTAATAGTGTAATGTGCTCCAAGTTTTAAACATATCAACTTTCTGCAGTAATAGCGTACTGTGCTCCAAATTTTATATATAACAACTTTCTGCAGTTATAGTGTACTGTGCTCCAAGTTTTAAATATAACAACTTGCTGCAGTAATAGTGTACTGTGCTCCAAGTTTTAAATATAACAACTTGCTGCAGTAATAGAGTACTGTGCTGCAAGTTTTAAATATAACAACTTGCTGCAGTAATAGCGTACTGTGCTCCAAGTTTGCAATATAACCACTTGCTGCAGTAATAGTGTACTGTGCTGCAACTTTTATACATAACAGCTTGCTGCAGTAATAGTGTACTGTGCACCAAGTTTTATATATAACAACTTGCTGCAGTAATAGTATACTGTGATCCAAGTTTTAAATAAAGCAATTTGCTGCAGTAATATCGTACTGTGCTGCAAGTTTTAAATATAGCAACTTGCTGCAGTAATAGCGTACTGTGCCCCATGTTTTAAATATAATAACTTGCTGCAGTAAGAGTGTACTGTGCCCCATGTTTTAAATATAATAACTTGCTGCAGTAATAGTGTACTGTGATCCAAGTATTAAATATAACATCTTGCTGCAGTAATAGCGTACTGTGCTCCAAGTTTTAAATTTAAATATTTGCTGCAGTAATTGCGTACTGTGCTCCAAGTTTTAAATATAACAACTTGTTGCAGTAATAGTGTACTGTGCTGCAAGTTTTAAATATAGCAACTTGCTGCAGTTATAGTGTACTGTGCTCCAAGTTTTAAATATAGCAACTTGCTGCAGTAATAGTGTAAGGTGCTCCAAGTTTCATATATAACAAATGGTTGCAGTAATAGTGTTTTGTGCAGCAAGTTTTAAATATAGCAACTTGCTGCAGTAATAGTGTACTGTGCTGCAAGTTTTAAATATAGCAACTTGCTGCAGTAATAGTGTACTGTGCTGCAAGTTTTAAATATAGCAACTTGCTGCAGTAATAATGTACTGTGCTGCAAGTTTTAAATATAGCACCTTGCTGCAGTAATAGCGTACTGTGCTCCAAGTATTAAATATAACAACTTGCTACAGTAATAGCGTACTGTGCTCCAAGTTGTAAATATAACAACTTGCTGCAGTAATAGTGTACTGTGCTCCAAGTTTTATATATAACTTGCTGCAATAATGGTGTATTGTGCTCCAAGTTTTATAAATAACAACTTGCAGCAGTAATAGTGTACTGTGCTCCAAGTTTTAAAAATAACAACTTGCTGCAGTAATAGTGTACTGTGATCCAAGTTTTACACATATCAACTTGCTGAAGTAATTGCGTACTGTGCTCCAAGTTTTAAATATATCAACTTGCTGAAGTAATTGCGTACTGTGCTCCAAGTTTTAAATATAACAACTTTCTGCAGTTATAGTGTACTGTTCTCCAAGTTTTAAATATAACAAATTGCTGCAGTAATAGTGTACTGTGCTCCAAGTTTTATATATAACAACATGCTGCAGTAATAGTGTACTGTGCACCAAGTTTTAAATATAACAACTTGCTGAAGCAATTGCGTACTGTGCTCCAAGGTTTAAATATAACAACTTGCTGCAGTAATAGTGTACTGTGCTGCAAGTTTTAAATATAGCAACTTGCTGCAGTAATAATGTACTGTGCTGCAAGTTTTAAATATAGCACCTTGCTGCAGTAATAGCGTACAGTGCTCCAAGTATTAAATATAACAACTTGCTGCAGTAATAGCGTACTGTGCTCCAAGTTGTAAATATAACAACTTGCTGCAGTAATAGTGTACTGTGCTCCAAGTTTTATATATAACTTGCTGCAATAATGGTGTATTGTGCTCCAAGTTTTATAAATAACAACTTGCAGCAGTAATAGTGTACTGTGCTCCAAGTTTTACACATATCAACTTGCTGAAGTAATTGCGTACTGTGCTCCAAGTTTTAAATATATCAACTTGCTGAAGTAATTGCGTACTGTGCTCCAAGTTTTAAATATAACAACTTTCTGCAGTTATAGTGTAATGTCCTCCAAGTTTTAAATATAACAAATTGCTGCAGTAATAGTGTACTGTGCTCCAAGTTTTATATATAACAACTTGCTGCAGTAATAGAGTACTGTGCACCAAGTTTTAAATATAACAACTTGCGGAAGCAATTGCGTACTGTGCTCCAAGTTTTAAATATAACAACTTGCTGCAGTAATAGTGTACTGTGCTCCAAGTTTTATATATAACAACTTGCTGCAGTAATAGCGTACTGTGCTCCAAGTTTTAAATATAACAACTTGCTGCAGTAATAGCGTACTGTGCTCCAAGTTTTAAATATAACAACTTTCTGCAGTTATAGTGTACTGTGCTCCAAGTTTTAAATATAACAACTTGCTGCAGTAATAGTGTACTGTGTCCAAGTTTTATATATAACAACTTGCTGCAGTAATAGCGTACTGTGCTGCAAGTTTTAAATATGACAACTTCCTGCAGGAAGAGTATACTGTGCTCCAAGTTTCAAAAATAACAACTTGCTACAGTAATAGTGTACTGTGCTGCAAGTTTTATATATATCAACTTGCTGAAGTAATTGCGTACTGTGCTCCAAGTTTTAAATATAACAACTTTCTGCAGTAATAGTGTACTGTGCTCCAAGTTTTAATATATAACAACTTGCCGCAGTAATAGTGTACTGTGATCCAAGTTTTACACATATCAACTTGCTGAAGTAATTGCGTACTGTGCTCCAAGTATTAAATATATCAACTTGCTGAAGTAATTGCGTACTGTGCTCCAAGTTTTAAATATAACAACTTTCTGCAGTTATAGTGTACTGTTCTCCAAGTTTTAAATATAACAAATTGCTGCAGTAATAGTGTACTGTGCTCCAAGTTTTATATATAACAACTTGCTGCAGTAATAGTGTACTGTGCACCAAGTTTTAAATATAACAACTTGCTGAAGCAATTGCGTACTGTGCTCCAAGTTTTAAATATAACAACTTGCTGCAGTAATAGTGTACTGTGCTCCAAGTTTTATATATAACAACTTGCTGCAGTAATAGCGTACTGTGCTCCAAGTTTTAAATATAACAACTTGCTGCAGTAATAGCGTACTGTGCTCCAAGTTTTAAATATAACAAATTTCTGCAGTTATAGTGTACTGTGCTCCAAGTTTTAAATATAACAACTTGCTGCAGTAAAAGTGTACTGTGTCCAAGTTTTATATATAACAACTTGCTGCAGTAATAGTGTACTGTGCTGCAAGTTTTATATATGACAACTTCCTGCAGGAAGAGTGTACTGTGCTCCAAGTTTTAAAAATAACAACTTGCTACAGTAATAGTGTACTGTGCTGCAAGTTTTATATATATCAACTTGCTGAAGTAATTGCGTACTGTGCTCCAAGTTTTAAATATAACAACTTTCTGCAGTAATAGTGTACTGTGCTCCAAGTTTTAATACATAACAACTTGCTGCAGTAATAGTGTACTGTGCTCCAAGTTTTAATATATAACAACTTGCTGCAGTAATGGCGTACTGTGATCCAAGTTTTAAAAATAAAAACTTTCTGCAGTAATAGTGTACTGTGATCCAAGTTTTAAACATATCAACTTGCTGAAGTAAATGCGTACTGTGCTCCAAGTTTTTAATATAACATCTTTCTGCAGTTATAGTGTACTGTGCTCCAAGTTTTAAATATAACAACTTGCTGCAGTAATAGTGTGCTGTGCTCCTGGTTTTAGATATAGCTACTTGCTGCAGTAATAGCGTACTGTGCTGCAAGTTTGAAATATAACCACTTGCTGCAGTAATAGTGTACTGTGCTGCAAGTTTTATACATAACAGCTTGCTGCAGTAATAGTGTACTGTGCACCATGTTTTAAATATAACAACTTTCTGCAGTAATAGTGTACTGTGCTCCAAGTTTTAAATATAACAACTTGCGGAAGCAATTGCGTACTGTGCTCCAAGTTTTAAATATAACAACTTGCTGCAGTAATAGTGTACTGTGCTCCAAGTTTTATATATAACAACTTGCTGCAGTAATAGCGTACTGTGCTCCAAGTTTTAAATATAACAACTTGCTGCAGTAATAGCGTACTGTGCTCCAAGTTTTAAATATAACAACTTTCTGCAGTTATAGTGTACTGTGCTCCAAGTTTTAAATATAACAACTTGCTGCAGTAATAGTGTACTGTGTCCAAGTTTTATATATAACAACTTGCTGCAGTAATAGCGTACTGTGCTGCAAGTTTTAAATATGACAACTTCCTGCAGGAAGAGTATACTGTGCTCCAAGTTTCAAAAATAACAACTTGCTACAGTAATAGTGTACTGTGCTGCAAGTTTTATATATATCAACTTGCTGAAGTAATTGCGTACTGTGCTCCAAGTTTTAAATATAACAACTTTCTGCAGTAATAGTGTACTGTGCTCCAAGTTTTAATATATAACAACTTGCCGCAGTAATAGTGTACTGTGATCCAAGTTTTACACATATCAACTTGCTGAAGTAATTGCGTACTGTGCTCCAAGTATTAAATATATCAACTTGCTGAAGTAATTGCGTACTGTGCTCCAAGTTTTAAATATAACAACTTTCTGCAGTTATAGTGTACTGTTCTCCAAGTTTTAAATATAACAAATTGCTGCAGTAATAGTGTACTGTGCTCCAAGTTTTATATATAACAACTTGCTGCAGTAATAGTGTACTGTGCACCAAGTTTTAAATATAACAACTTGCTGAAGCAATTGCGTACTGTGCTCCAAGTTTTAAATATAACAACTTGCTGCAGTAATAGTGTACTGTGCTCCAAGTTTTATATATAACAACTTGCTGCAGTAATAGCGTACTGTGCTCCAAGTTTTAAATATAACAACTTGCTGCAGTAATAGCGTACTGTGCTCCAAGTTTTAAATATAACAAATTTCTGCAGTTATAGTGTACTGTGCTCCAAGTTTTAAATATAACAACTTGCTGCAGTAAAAGTGTACTGTGTCCAAGTTTTATATATAACAACTTGCTGCAGTAATAGTGTACTGTGCTGCAAGTTTTATATATGACAACTTCCTGCAGGAAGAGTGTACTGTGCTCCAAGTTTTAAAAATAACAACTTGCTACAGTAATAGTGTACTGTGCTGCAAGTTTTATATATATCAACTTGCTGAAGTAATTGCGTACTGTGCTCCAAGTTTTAAATATAACAACTTTCTGCAGTAATAGTGTACTGTGCTCCAAGTTTTAATACATAACAACTTGCTGCAGTAATAGTGTACTGTGCTCCAAGTTTTAATATATAACAACTTGCTGCAGTAATGGCGTACTGTGATCCAAGTTTTAAAAATAAAAACTTTCTGCAGTAATAGTGTACTGTGATCCAAGTTTTAAACATATCAACTTGCTGAAGTAAATGCGTACTGTGCTCCAAGTTTTTAATATAACATCTTTCTGCAGTTATAGTGTACTGTGCTCCAAGTTTTAAATATAACAACTTGCTGCAGTAATAGTGTGCTGTGCTCCTGGTTTTAGATATAGCTACTTGCTGCAGTAATAGCGTACTGTGCTGCAAGTTTGAAATATAACCACTTGCTGCAGTAATAGTGTACTGTGCTGCAAGTTTTATACATAACAGCTTGCTGCAGTAATAGTGTACTGTGCACCATGTTTTAAATATAACAACTTTCTGCAGTAATAGTGTACTGTGCTCCAAGTTTTAAATATAGAAACTTGCTGCAGTAATAGCGTACTCTGCTCCAAGTTTTAAATATAGCAACTTGCTGCAGTAATAGTGTACTGTGCTCCAAGTTTTATATATAACAACTTGCTGCAGTAATAGCGTACTGTGCTCCAAGTTTTAAATATAACAACTTGTTGCAGTAATAGTGTACTGTACTGCAAGTTTTAAATATAGCAACTTGCTGCAGTAATAGTGTACTGTGCTCCAAGTTTTAAATATAGCAACTTGCTGCAGTAATAGTGTAAGGTGCTCCAAGTTTTATATATAACAAATTGTTGCAGTAATAGTGTACAGTGCTGCAAATTTTAAATATAGCAACTTGCTGCAGTAATAGTGTACTGCGCTGCAAGTTTTAAATATAGCAACTTGCTGCAGTAATAGTGTACTGTGCTCAAGTTTTAAATCTGGCAACTTGCTGCAGAAATAGCGTACTGTGCTCCAAGTATTAAATATAACAACTTGCTGCAGTAATAGTGTACTGTGCTGCAAGTTTTCAATATAGCAACTTGCTGCAGTAATAGTGTACTGTGCTGCAAGTTTTAAATATAGCAACTTGCTGCAGTAATAGTGTACTGTGCTCAAGTTTTAAATGTAGCAACTTGCTGCAGAAATAGCGTACTGTGCTCCAAGTATTAAATATAACAACTTGCTGCAGTAATAGCGTACTGTGCTCCAAGTTTTAAAAATAACAACTTGCTGCAGTAATAGTGTACTGTGATCCAAGTTTTACACATATCAACTTGCTGAAGTAATTGCGTACTGTGCTCCAAGTTTTAAATATATCAACTTGCTGAAGTAATTGCGTACTGTGCTCCAAGTTTTAAATATAACAACTTTCTGCAGTTATAGTGTACTGTTCTCCAAGTTTTAAATATAACAAATTGCTGCAGTAATAGTGTACTGTGCTCCAAGTTTTATATATAACAACTTGCTGCAGTAATACTGTACTGTGCACCAAGTTTTAAATATAACAACTTGCTGAAGCAATTGCGTACTGTGCTCCAAGTTTTAAATTTAACAACTTGCTGCAGTAATAGTGTACTGTGCTCCAAGTTTTATATATAACAACTTGCTGCAGTAATAGCGTACTGTGCTCCAAGTTTTAAATATAACGACTTGCTGCAGTAATAGTGTACTGTGGTCCAAGTTTTAAATATAACGACTTGCTGCAGTAATAGTGTTCTGTGCTCCAAGTTTTAAATATAGCAACTTGCTGCAGTAATAGTGTACTGTGCTCCAAGTTTTATATATAACAACTTGCTGCAGTAATAGCGTACTGTGCTCCAAGTTTTAAATATAACAACTTGCTGCAGTAATAGCGTACTGTGCTCCAAGTTTTAAATATAACAAATTTCTGCAGTTATAGTGTACTGTGCTCCAAGTTTTAAATATAACAACTTGCTGCAGTAATAGTGTACTGTGTCCAAGTTTTATATATAACAACTTGCTGCAGTAATAGCGTACTGTGCTGCAAGTTTTAAATATGACAACTTCCTGCAGGAAGAGTGTACTGTGCTCCAAGTTTTAAAAATAACAACTTGCTACAGTAATAGTGTACTGTGCTGCAAGTTTTATATATATCAACTTGCTGAAGTAATTGCGTACTGTGCTCCAAGTTTTAAATATAACAACTTTCTGCAGTAATAGTGTACTGTGCTCCAAGTTTTAATATATAACAACTTGCTGCAGTAATAGTGTACTGTGCTCCAAGTTTTAATATATAACAACTTGCTGCAGTAATGGCGTACTGTGATCCAAGTTTTAAAAATAAAAACTTTCTGCAGTAATAGTGTACTGTGATCCAAGTTTTAAACATATCAACTTGCTGAAGTAAATGCGTACTGTGCTCCAAGTTTTTAATATAACATCTTTCTGCAGTTATAGTGTACTGTGATCCAAGTTTTAAATATAACAACTTGCTGCAGTAATAGTGTACTGTGCTACAAGTTTTAAATATAACAACTTGCTGCAGTAATAGTGTACTGTGCACCAAGTTTTAAACATAACAACTTGCTGAAGTAAATGCGTACTGTGCTCCAAGTTTTAAATATAACAACTTGCTGCAGTAATAGTGTGCTGTGCTCCTGGTTTTAGATATAGCTACTTGCTGCAGTAATAGCGTACTGTGCTGCAAGCTTGAAATATAACCACTTGCTGCAGTAATAGTGTACTGTGCTGCAAGTTTTATACATAACAGCTTGCTGCAGTAATAGTGTACTGTGCACCATGTTTTAAATATAACAACTTTCTGCAGTAATAGTGTACTGTGCTCCAAGTTTTAAATATAGAAACTTGCTGCAGTAATAGCGTACTCTGCTCCAAGTTTTAAATATAGCAACTTGCTGCAGTAATAGTGTACTGTGCTCCAAGTTTTATATATAACAACTTGCTGCAGTAATAGCGTACTGTGCTCCAAGTTTTAAATATAACAACTTGTTGCAGTAATAGTGTACTGTACTGCAAGTTTTAAATATAGCAACTTGCTGCAGTAATAGTGTACTGTGCTCCAAGTTTTAAATATAGCAACTTGCTGCAGTAATAGTGTAAGGTGCTCCAAGTTTTATATATAACAAATTGTTGCAGTAATAGTGTACAGTGCTGCAAGTTTTAAATATAGCAACTTGCTGCAGTAATAGTGTACTGCGCTGCAAGTTTTAAATATAGCAACTTGCTGCAGTAATAGTGTACTGTGCTCAAGTTTTAAATATAGCAACTTGCTGCAGAAATAGCGTACTGTGCTCCAAGTATTAAATATAACAACTTGCTGCAGTAATAGTGTACTGTGCTGCAAGTTTTCAATATAGCAACTTGCTGCAGTAATAGTGTACTGTGCTGCAAGTTTTAAATATAGCAACTTGCTGCAGTAATAGTGTACTGTGCTCAAGTTTTAAATATAGCAACTTGCTGCAGAAATAGCGTACTGTGCTCCAAGTATTAAATATAACAACTTGCTGCAGTAATAGCGTACTGTGCTCCAAGTTTTAATAATAACAACTTGCTGCAGTAATAGTGTACTGTGATCCAAGTTTTACACATATCAACTTGCTGAAGTAATTGCGTACTGTGCTCCAAGTTTTAAATATATCAACTTGCTGAAGTAATTGCGTACTGTGCTCCAAGTTTTAAATATAACAACTTTCTGCAGTTATAGTGTACTGTTCTCCAAGTTTTAAATATAACAAATTGCTGCAGTAATAGTGTACTGTGCTCCAAGTTTTATATATAACAACTTGCTGCAGTAATACTGTACTGTGCACCAAGTTTTAAATATAACAACTTGCTGAAGCAATTGCGTACTGTGCTCCAAGTTTTAAATTTAACAACTTGCTGCAGTAATAGTGTACTGTGCTCCAAGTTTTATATATAACAACTTGCTGCAGTAATAGCGTACTGTGCTCCAAGTTTTAAATATAACGACTTGCTGCAGTAATAGTGTACTGTGGTCCAAGTTTTAAATATAACGACTTGCTGCAGTAATAGTGTTCTGTGCTCCAACTTTTAAATATAACAACTTGCTGCAGTAATAGTGTACTGTGCTCCAAGTTTTATATATAATAACTTGCTGCAGTAATAGTCTGCTGTGCTGCAAGTTTTAAATATAACAACTTGCTGCAGTAATAGAGTACTGTGCTCCAAGTTTTAAACATATAAACTTTCTGCACTAATAGCGTACTGTGCTCCAAGTTTTAAATATAACGACTTGCTGCAGTAATAGTGTACTGTGCTCCAAGTTTTAAACATATCAACTTTCTGCAGTAATAGTGTACTGTGCTCCAAGTTTTAAATATAACGACTTGCTGCAGTAATAGTGTACTGTGCTCCAAGTTTTAAATATAACGACTTGCTGCAGTAATAGTGTACTGTGCTCCAAGTTTTATATATAATAACTTGCTGCAGTAATAGTGTAATGTGCTCCAAGTTTTAAACATATCAACTTTCTGCAGTAATAGCGTACTGTGCTCCAAATTTTATATATAACAACTTTCTGCAGTTATAGTGTACTGTGCTCCAAGTTTTAAATATAACAACTTGCTGCAGTAATAGTGTACTGTGCTCCAAGTTTTAAATATAACAACTTGCTGCAGTAATAGAGTACTGTGCTGCAAGTTTTAAATATAACAACTTGCTGCAGTAATAGCGTACTGTGCTCCAAGTTTGCAATATAACCACTTGCTGCAGTAATAGTGTACTGTGCTGCAACTTTTATACATAACAGCTTGCTGCGGTAATAGTGTACTGTGCACCAAGTTTTATATATAACAACTTGCTGCAGTAATAGTATACTGTGATCCAAGTTTTAAATAAAGCAATTTGCTGCAGTAATATCGTACTGTGCTGCAAGTTTTAAATATAGCAACTTGCTGCAGTAATAGCGTACTGTGCCCCATGTTTTAAATATAATAACTTGCTGCAGTAAGAGTGTACTGTGCCCCATGTTTTAAATATAATAACTTGCTGCAGTAATAGTGTACTGTGATCCAAGTATTAAATATAACATCTTGCTGCAGTAATAGCGTACTGTGCTCCAAGTTTTAAATTTAAATACTTGCTGCAGTAATTGCGTACTGTGCTCCAAGTTTTAAATATAACAACTTGTTGCAGTAATAGTGTACTGTGCTGCAAGTTTTAAATATAGCAACTTGCTGCAGTTATAGTGTACTGTGCTCCAAGTTTTAAATATAGCAACTTGCTGCAGTAATAGTGTAAGGTGCTCCAAGTTTCATATATAACAAATGGTTGCAGTAATAGTGTTTTGTGCAGCAAGTTTTAAATATAGCAACTTGCTGCAGTAATAGTGTACTGTGCTGCAAGTTTTAAATATAGCAACTTGCTGCAGTAATAATGTACTGTGCTGCAAGTTTTAAATATAGCACCTTGCTGCAGTAATAGCGTACTGTGCTCCAAGTATTAAATATAACAACTTGCTACAGTAATAGCGTACTGTGCTCCAAGTTGTAAATATAACAACTTGCTGCAGTAATAGTGTACTGTGCTCCAAGTTTTATATATAACTTGCTGCAATAATGGTGTATTGTGCTCCAAGTTTTATAAATAACAACTTGCAGCAGTAATAGTGTACTGTGCTCCAAGTTTTAAAAATAACAACTTGCTGCAGTAATAGTGTACTGTGATCCAAGTTTTACACATATCAACTTGCTGAAGTAATTGCGTACTGTGCTCCAAGTTTTAAATATATCAACTTGCTGAAGTAATTGCGTACTGTGCTCCACGTTTTAAATATAACAACTTTCTGCAGTTATAGTGTACTGTTCTCCAAGTTTTAAATATAACAAATTGCTGCAGTAATAGTGTACTGTGCTCCAAGTTTTATATATAACAACATGCTGCAGTAATAGTGTACTGTGCACCAAGTTTTAAATATAACAACTTGCTGAAGCAATTGCGTACTGTGCTCCAAGGTTTAAATATAACAACTTGCTGCAGTAATAGTGTACTGTGCTGCAAGTTTTAAATATAGCAACTTGCTGCAGTAATAATGTACTGTGCTGCAAGTTTTAAATATAGCACCTTGCTGCAGTAATAGCGTACAGTGCTCCAAGTATTAAATATAACAACTTGCTGCAGTAATAGCGTACTGTGCTCCAAGTTGTAAATATAACAACTTGCTGCAGTAATAGTGTACTGTGCTCCAAGTTTTATATATAACTTGCTGCAATAATGGTGTATTGTGCTCCAAGTTTTATAAATAACAACTTGCAGCAGTAATAGTGTACTGTGCTCCAAGTTTTAAAAATAACAACTTGCTGCAGTAAAAGTGTACTGTGATCCAAGTTTTACACATATCAACTTGCTGAAGTAATTGCGTACTGTGCTCCAAGTTTTAAATATATCAACTTGCTGAAATAATTGCGTACTGTGCTCCAAGTTTTAAATATAACAACTTTCTGCAGTTATAGTGTACTGTTCTCCAAGTTTTAAATATAACAAATTGCTGCAGTAATAGTGTACTGTGCTCCAAGTTTTATATATAACAACTTGCTGCAGTAATAGAGTACTGTGCACCAAGTTTTAAATATAACAACTTGCGGAAGCAATTGCGTACTGTGCTCCAAGTTTTAAATATAACAACTTGCTGCAGTAATAGCGTACTGTGCTGCAAGTTTTAAATATGACAACTTCCTGCAGGAAGAGTATACTGTGCTCCAAGTTTTAAAAATAATAACTTGCTACAGTAATAGTGTAATGTGCTGCAAGTTTTATATATATCAACTTGCTGAAGTAATTGCGTACTGTGCTCCAAGTTTTAAATATAACAACTTTCTGCAGTAATAGTGTACTGTGCTCCAAGTTTTAATATATAACAACTTGCTGCAGTAATAGTGTACTGTGATCCAAGTTTTACACATATCAACTTGCTGAAGTAATTGCGTACTGTGCTCCAAGTTTTAAATATATCAACTTGCTGAAGTAATTGCGTACTGTGCTCCAAGTTTTAAATATAACAACTTTCTGCAGTTATAGTGTACTGTTCTCCAAATTTTAAATATAACAAATTGCTGCAGTAATAGTGTATTGTGCTCCAAGATTTATATATAACAACTTGCTGCAGTAATAGTGTACTGTGCACCAAGTTTTAAATATAACAACTTGCTGAAGCAATTGCGTACTGTGCTCCAAGGTTTAAATATAACAACTTGCTGCAGTAATAGTGTACTGTGCTGCAAGTTTTAAATACAGCAACTTGCTGCAGTAATAATGTACTGTGCTGCAAGTTTTAAATATAGCACCTTGCTGCAATAATAGCGTACAGTGCTCCAAGTATTAAATATAACAACTTGCTGCAGTAATAGCGTACTGTGCTCCAAGTTGTAAATATAACAACTTGCTGCAGTAATAGTGTACTGTGCTCCAAGTTTTATATATAACTTGCTGCAATAATGGTGTATTGTGCTCCAAGTTTTATAAATAACAACTTGCAGCAGTAATAGTGTACAGTGCTCCAAGTTTTAAAAATAACAACTTGCTGCAGTAATAGTGTACTGTGATCCAAGTTTTACACATATCAACTTGCTGAAGTAATTGCGTACTGTGCTCCAAGTTTTAAATATATCAACTTGCTGAAGTAATTGCGTACTGTGCTCCAAGTTTTAAATATAACAACTTTCTGCAGTTATAGTGTACTGTTCTCCAAGTTTTAAATATAACAAATTGCTGCAGTAATAGTGTACTGTGCTCCAAGTTTTATATATAACAACTTGCTGCAGTAATAGAGTCCTGTGCACCAAGTTTTAAATATAACAACTTGCAGAAGCAATTGCGTACTGTGCTCCAAGTTTTAAATATAACAACTTGCTGCAGTAATAGTGTACTGTGCTCCAAGTTTTATATATAACAACTTGCTGCAGTAATAGCGTACTGTGCTCCAAGTTTTAAATATAACAACTTGCTGCAGTAATAGCGTACTGTGCTCCAAGTTTTAAAGATAACAACTTTCTGCAGTTATAGTGTACTGTGCTCCAAGTTTTAAATATAACAACTTGCTGCAGTAATAGTGTACTGTGTCCAAGTTTTATATATAACAACTTGCTGCAGTAATAGCGTACTGTGCTGCAAGTTTTAAATATGACAACTTCCTGCAGGAAGAGTGTACTGTGCTCCAAGTTTTAAAAATAACAACTTGCTGCAGTAAAAGTGTACTGTGATCCAAGTTTTACACATATCAACTTGCTGAAGTAATTGCGTACTGTGCTCCAAGTTTTAAATATATCAACTTGCTGAAGTAATTGCGTACTGTGCTCCAAGTTTTAAATATAACAACTTTCTGCAGTTATAGTGTACTGTTCTCCAAGTTTTAAATATAACAAATTGCTGCAGTAATAGTGTACTGTGCTCCAAGTTTTATATATAACAACTTGCTGCAGTAATAGAGTACTGTGCACCAAGTTTTAAATATAACAACTTGCGGAAGCAATTGCGTACTGTGCTCCAAGTTTTAAATATAACAACTTGCTGCAGTAATAGCGTACTGTGCTGCAAGTTTTAAATATGACAACTTCCTGCAGGAAGAGTATACTGTGCTCCAAGTTTTAAAAATAACAACTTGCTACAGTAATAGTGTACTGTGCTGCAAGTTTTATATATATCAACTTGCTGAAGTAATTGCGTACTGTGCTCCAAGTTTTAAATATAACAACTTTCTGCAGTAATAGTGTACTGTGCTCCAAGTTTTAATATATAACAACTTGCTGCAGTAATAGTGTACTGTGATCCAAGTTTTACACATATCAACTTGCTGAAGTAATTGCGTACTGTGCTCCAAGTTTTAAATATATCAACTTGCTGAAGTAATTGCGTACTGTGCTCCAAGTTTTAAATATAACAACTTTCTGCAGTTATAGTGTACTGTTCTCCAAGTTTTAAATATAACAAATTGCTGCAGTAATAGTGTACTGTGCTCCAAGTTTTATATATAACAACTTGCTGCAGTAATAGTGTACTGTGCACCAAGTTTTAAATATAACAACTTGCTGAAGCAATTGCGTACTGTGCTCCAAGGTTTAAATATAACAACTTGCTGCAGTAATAGTGTACTGTGCTGCAAGTTTTAAATACAGCAACTTGCTGCAGTAATAATGTACTGTGCTGCAAGTTTTAAATATAGCACCTTGCTGCAGTAATAGCGTACAGTGCTCCAAGTATTAAATATAACAACTTGCTGCAGTAATAGCGTACTGTGCTCCAAGTTGTAAATATAACAACTTGCTGCAGTAATAGTGTACTGTGCTCCAAGTTTTATATATAACTTGCTGCAATAATGGTGTATTGTGCTCCAAGTTTTATAAATAACAACTTGCAGCAGTAATAGTGTACTGTGCTCCAAGTTTTAAAAATAACAACTTGCTGCAGTAATAGTGTACTGTGATCCAAGTTTTACACATATCAACTTGCTGAAGTAATTGCGTACTGTGCTCCAAGTTTTAAATATATCAACTTGCTGAAGTAATTGCGTACTGTGCTCCAAGTTTTAAATATAACAACTTTCTGCAGTTATAGTGTACTGTTCTCCAAGTTTTAAATATAACAAATTGCTGCAGTAATAGTGTACTGTGCTCCAAGTTTTATATATAACAACTTGCTGCAGTAATAGAGTACTGTGCACCAAGTTTTAAATATAACAACTTGCAGAAGCAATTGCGTACTGTGCTCCAAGTTTTAAATATAACAACTTGCTGCAGTAATAGTGTACTGTGCTCCAAGTTTTATATATAACAACTTGCGGCAGTAATAGCGTACTGTGCTCCAAGTTTTAAATATAACAACTTGCTGCAGTAATAGCGTACTGTGCTCCAAGTTTTAAAGATAACAACTTTCTGCAGTTATAGTGTACTGTGCTCCAAGTTTTAAATATAACAACTTGCTGCAGTAATAGTGTACTGTGTCCAAGTTTTATATATAACAACTTGCTGCAGTAATAGCGTACTGTGCTGCAAGTTTTAAATATGACAACTTCCTGCAGGAAGAGTGTACTGTGCTCCAAGTTTTAAAAATAACAACTTGCTACAGTAATAGTGTACTGTGCTGCAAGTTTTATATATATCAACTTGCTGAAGTAATTGCGTACTGTGCTCCAAGTTTTAAATATAACAACTTTCTGCAGTAATAGTGTACTGTGCTCCAAGTTTTAAATATAACAACTTGCTGCAGTAATAGTGTACTGTGCTCCAAGTTTTATATATAATAACTTGCTGCAGTAATAGTGTACTGTGCTCCAAGTTTTAAATATAACAACTTGCTGCAGTAATAGTGTACTGTGCTCCAAGTTTTAAATATAAGAACTTGCTGCAGTAATAGTGTACTGTGCTCCAAGTTTTAAATATAACAACTTGCTGCAGTAATAGTGTACTGTGCTCCAAGTTTTATATATAATAACTTGCTGCAGTAATAGTGTACTGTGCTCCAAGTTTTAAATATAACAACTTGCTGCAGTAATAGTGTACTGTGATCCAAGTTTAAATATAGCAACTTGCTGCAGTAATAGTGTACTGAGCTCCAAGTTTTAAAAATAACAACTTTCTGCAGTAATAGTGTACTGTGCTCCAAGTTTTAATATATAACAACTTGCTGCAGTAATAGTGTACTGTGATCCAAGTTTTACACATATCAACTTGCTGAAGTAATTGCGTACTGTGCTCCAAGTTTTAAATATATCAACTTGCTGAAGTAATTGCGTACTGTGCTCCAAGTTTTAAATATAACAACTTTCTGCAGTTATAGTGTACTGTTCTCCAAGTTTTAAATATAACAAATTGCTGCAGTAATAGTGTACTGTGCTCCAAGTTTTATATATAACAACTTGCTGCAGTAATAGTGTACTGTGCACCAAGTTTTAAATATAACAACTTGCTGAAGCAATTGCGTACTGTGCTCCAAGGTTTAAATATAACAACTTGCTGCAGTAATAGTGTACTGTGCTGCAAGTTTTAAATACAGCAACTTGCTGCAGTAATAATGTACTGTGCTGCAAGTTTTAAATATAGCACCTTGCTGCAGTAATAGCGTACAGTGCTCCAAGTATTAAATATAACAACTTGCTGCAGTAATAGCGTACTGTGCTCCAAGTTGTAAATATAACAACTTGCTGCAGTAATAGTGTACTGTGCTCCAAGTTTTATATATAACTTGCTGCAATAATGGTGTATTGTGCTCCAAGTTTTATAAATAACAACTTGCAGCAGTAATAGTGTACTGTGCTCCAAGTTTTAAAAATAACAACTTGCTGCAGTAATAGTGTACTGTGATCCAAGTTTTACACATATCAACTTGCTGAAGTAATTGCGTACTGTGCTCCAAGTTTTAAATATATCAACTTGCTGAAGTAATTGCGTACTGTGCTCCAAGTTTTAAATATAACAACTTTCTGCAGTTATAGTGTACTGTTCTCCAAGTTTTAAATATAACAAATTGCTGCAGTAATAGTGTACTGTGCTCCAAGTTTTATATATAACAACTTGCTGCAGTAATAGAGTACTGTGCACCAAGTTTTAAATATAACAACTTGCTGAAGCAATTGCGTACTGTGCTCCAAGTTTTAAATATAACAACTTGCTGCAGTAATAGTGTACTGTGCTCCAAGTTTTATATATAACAACTTGCTGCAGTAATAGCGTACTGTGCTCCAAGTTTTAAATATAACAACTTGCTGCAGTAATAGCGTACTGTGCTCCAAGTTTTAAAGATAACAACTTTCTGCAGTTATAGTGTACTGTGCTCCAAGTTTTAAATATAACAACTTGCTGCAGTAATAGTGTACTGTGTCCAAGTTTTATATATAACAACTTGCTGCAGTAATAGCGTACTGTGCTGCAAGTTTTAAATATGACAACTTCCTGCAGGAAGAGTGTACTGTGCTCCAAGTTTTAAAAATAACAACTTGCTACAGTAATAGTGTACTGTGCTGCAAGTTTTATATATATCAACTTGCTGAAGTAATTGCGTACTGTGCTCCAAGTTTTAAATATAACAACTTTCTGCAGTAATAGTGTACTGTGCTCCAAGTTTTAAATATAACAACTTGCTGCAGTAATAGTGTACTGTGCTCCAAGTTTTATATATAATAACTTGCTGCAGTAATAGTGTACTGTGCTCCAAGTTTTAAATATAACAACTTGCTGCAGTAATAGTGTACTGTGCTCCAAGTTTTAAATATAAGAACTTGCTGCAGTAATAGTGTACTGTGCTCCAAGTTTTAAATATAACAACTTGCTGCAGTAATAGTGTACTGTGCTCCAAGTTTTATATATAATAACTTGCTGCAGTAATAGTGTACTGTGCTCCAAGTTTTAAATATAACAACTTGCTGCAGTAATAGTGTACTGTGATCCAAGTTTAAATATAGCAACTTGCTGCAGTAATAGTGTACTGAGCTCCAAGTTTTAAAAATAACAACTTTCTGCAGTAATAGAGTACTGTGCTCCAAGTTTTAAACATATCAACTTTCTGCACTAATAGCGTACTGTGCTCCAAGATTTAAATATAACGACTGGCTGCAGTAATAGTGTACTGTGCTCCAAGTTTTAAACATATCAACTTTCTGCAGTAATAGTGTACTGTGCTCCAAGTTTTAAATATAACGACTTGCTGCAGTAATAGTGTACTGTGCTCCAAGTTTTAAATATAACGACTTGCTGCATTAATAGTGTACTGTGCTCCAAGTTTTATATATAATAACTTGCTGCAGTAATAGTGTAATGTGCTCCAAGTTTTAAACATATCAACTTTCTGCAGTAATAGCGTACTGTGCTCCAAATTTTATATATAACAACTTTCTGCAGTTATAGTGTACTGTGCTCCAAGTTTTAAATATAACAACTTGCTGCAGTAATAGTGTACTGTGTCCAAGTTTTATATATAACAACTTGCTGCAGTAATAGCGTACTGTGCTGCAAGTTTTAAATATGACAACTTCCTGCAGGAAGAGTGTACTGTGCTCCAAGTTTTAAAAATAACAACTTGCTACAGTAATAGTGTACTGTGCTGCAAGTTTTATATATATCAACTTGCTGAAGTAATTGCGTACTGTGCTCCTAGTTTTAAATATAACAACTTTCTGCAGTAATAGTGTACTGTGCTCCAAGTTTTAATATATAACAACTTGCTGCAGTAATAGTGTACTGTGCTCCAAGTTTTAATATATAACAACTTGCTGCAGTAATGGCGTACTGTGATCCAAGTTTTAAAAATAAAAACTTTCTGCAGTAATAGTGTACTGTGATCCAAGTTTTAAACATATCAACTTGCTGAAGTAAATGCGTACTGTGCTCCAAGTTTTTAATATAACAACTTTCTGCAGTTATAGAGTACTGTGCTCCAAGTTTTAAATATAACAACTTGCTGCAGTAATAGTGTACTGTGCTACAAGTTTTAAATATAACAACTTGCTGCAGTAATAGTGTACTGTGCACCAAGTTTTAAATATAACAACTTGCTGAAGTAAATGCGTACTGTGCTCCAAGTTTTAAATATAACAACTTGCTGCAGTAATAGTGTGCTGTGCTCCTGGTTTTAGATATGGCTACTTGCTGCAGTAATAGCGTACAGTGCTGCAAGTTTGAAATATAACCACTTGCTGCAGTAATAGTGTACTGTGCTGCAAGTTTTATACATAACAGCGTGCTGCAGTAATAGTGTACTGTGCACCATGTTTTAAATATAACAACTTTCTGCAGTAATAGTGTACTGTGCTCCAAGTTTTAAATATAGAAACTTGCTGCAGTAATAGCGTACTCTGCTCCAAGTTTTAAATATAGCAACTTGCTGCAGTAATAGTGTACTGTGCTCCAAGTTTTATATATAACAACTAGCTGCAGTAATAGCGTACTGCGCTCCAAGTTTTAAATATAACAACTTGTTGCAGTAATAGTGTACTGTACTGCAAGTTTCAATTATAGCAACTTGCTGCAGTAATAGTGTACTGTGCTCCAAGTTTTAAATATAGCAACTTGCTGCAGTAATAGTGTAAGGAGCTCCAAGTTTTATATATAACAAATTGTTGCAGTAATAGTGTACAGTGCTGCAAGTTTTAAATATAGCAACTTGCTGCAGTAATAGTGTACTGTGCTGCAAGTTTTAAATATAGCAACTTGCTGCAGTAATAGTGTACTGTGCTCCAGCTTTAAAACTAGCAACTTGCTGCAGAAATAGCGTACTGTGCTCCAAGTATTAAATATAACAACTTGCTGCAGTAATAGTGTACTGTGCTGCAAGTTTTCAATATAGCAACTTGCTGCAGTAATAGTGTACTGTGCTGCAAGTTTTAAATATAGCAACTTGCTGCAGTAATAGTGTACTGTGCTCAAGTTTTAAATATAGCAACTTGCTGCAGAAATAGCGTACTGTGCTCCAAGTATTAAATATAACAACTTGCTGCAGTAATAGCGTACTGTGGTCCAAGTTTTAAAAAGAACAACTTGCTGCAGTAATAGTGTACTGTGATCCAAGTTTTACACATATCAACTTGCTGAAGTAATTGCGTACTGTGCTCCAAGTTTTAAATATATCAACTTGCTGAAGTAATTGCGTACTGTGCTCCAAGTTTTAAATATAACAACTTTCTGCAGTTATAGTGTACTGTTCTCCAAGTTTTAAATATAAAAATTACTGCAGTAATAGTGTACTGTGCTCCAAGTTTTATATATAACAACTTGCTGCAGTAATAGTGTACTGTGCACCATGTTTTAAATATAACAACTTGCTGAAGCAATTGCGTACTGTGCTCCAAGTTTTAAATATAACAACTTGCTGCAGTAATAGTGTACTGTGCTCCAAGTTTTATATATAACAACTTGCTGCAGTAATAGCGTACTGTGCTCCAAGTTTTAAATATAACGACTTGCTGCAGTAATAGTGTACTGTGGTCCAAGTTTTAAATATAACGACTTGCTGCAGTAATAGTGTACTGTGCTCCAAGTTTTAAATATAACGACTTGCTGCAGTAATAGTGTACTGTGCTCCAAGTTTTATATATAATAACTTGCTGCAGTAATAGTCTACTGTGCTGCAAGTTTTAAATATAACAACTTGCTGCAGTAATAGAGTACTGTGCTCCAAGTTTTAAACATATCAACTTTCTGCACTAATAGCGTACTGTGCTCCAAGTTTTAAATATAACGACTGGCTGCAGTAATAGTGTACTGTGCTCCAAGTTTTAAACATATCAACTTTCTGCAGTAATAGTGTACTGTGCTCCAAGTTTTAAATATAACGACTTGCTGCAGTAATAGTGTACTGTGCTCCAATTTTAAATATAACGACTTGCTGCAGTAATAGTGTACTGTGCTCCAAGTTTTATATATAATAACTTGCTGCAGTAATAGTGTAATGTGCTCCAAGTTTTAAACATATCAACTTTCTGCAGTAATAGCGTACTGTGCTCCAAATTTTATATATAACAACTTTCTGCAGTTATAGTGTACTGTGCTCCAAGTTTTAAATATAACAACTTGCTGCAGTAATAGTGTACTGTGCTCCAAGTTTTAAATATAACAACTTGCTGCAGTAATAGAGTACTGTGCTGCAGGTTTTAAATATAACAACTTGCTGCAGTAATAGTGTACTGTGCTCCAAGTTTGCAATATAACCACTTGCTGCAGTAATAGTGTACGGTGCTGCAACTTTTATACATAACAGCTTGCTGCAGTAATAGTGTACTGTGCACCAAGTTTTATATATAACAACTTGCTGCAGTAATAGTATACTGTGATCCAAGTTTTAAATAAAGCAATTGGCTGCAGTAATAGCGTACTGTGCTGCAAGTTTTAAATATAGCAACTTGCTGCAGTAATAGCGTACTGTGCCCCATGTTTTAAATATAATAACTTGCTGCAGTAAGAGTGTACTGTGCCCCATGTTTTAAATATAATAACTTGCTGCAGTAATAGTGTACTGTGATCCAAGTATTAAATATAACAACTTGCTGCAGTAATAGCGTACTGTGCTCCAAGTTTTAAATTTAAATACTTGCTGCAGTAATTGCGTACTGTGCTCCAAGTTTTAAATATAACAACTTGTTGCAGTAATAGTGTACTGTGCTGCAAGTTTTAAATATAGCAACTTGCTGCAGTTATAGTGTACTGTGCTCCAAGTTTTAAATATAGCAACTTGCTGCAGTAATAGTGTAAGGTGCTCCAAGTTTCATATATAACAAATGGTTGCAGTAATAGTGTTTTGTGCAGCAAGTTTTAAATATAGCAACTTGCTGCAGTAATAGTGTACTGTGCTGCAAGTTTTAAATATAGCAACTTGCTGCAGTAATAATGTACTGTGCTGCAAGTTTTAAATATAGCACCTTGCTGCAGTAATAGCGTACTGTGCTCCAAGTATTAAATATAACAACTTGCTGCAGTAATAGCGTACTGTGCTCCAAGTTGTAAATATAACATCTTGCTGCAGTAATAGTGTACTGTGCTCCAAGTTTTATATATAACTTGCTGCAATAATGGTGTATTGTGCTCCAAGTTTTATAAATAACAACTTGCAGCAGTAATAGTGTACTGTGCTCCAAGTTTTAAAAATAACAACTTGCTGCAGTAATAGTGTACTGTGATCCAAGTTTTACACATATCAACTTGCTGAAGTAATTGCGTACTGTGCTCCAAGTTTTAAATATATCAACTTGCTGAAGTAATTGCGTACTGTGCTCCAAGTTTTAAATATAACAACTTTCTGCAGTTATAGTGTACTGTTCTCCAAGTTTTAAATATAACAAATTGCTGCAGTAATAGTGTACTGTGCTCCAAGTTTTATATATAACAACTTGCTGCAGTAATAGTGTACTGTGCACCAAGTTTTAAATATAACAACTTGCTGAAGCAATTGCGTACTGTGCTCCAAGTTTTAAATATAACAACTTGCTGCAGTAATAGTGTACTGTGCTCCAAGTTTTATATATAACAACTTGCTGCAGTAATAGCGTACTGTGCTGCAAGTTTTAAATATGACAACTTCCTGCAGGAAGAGTGTACTGTGCTCCAAGTTTTAAAAATAACAACTTGCTACAGTAATAGTGTACTGTGCTGCAAGTTTTATATATATCAACTTGCTGAAGTAATTGCGTACTGTGCTCCAAGTTTTAAATATAACAACTTTCTGCAGTAATAGTGTACTGTGCTCCAAGTTTTAATATATAACAACTTGCTGCAGTAATAGTGTACTGTGCTCCAAGTTTTAATATATAACAACTTGCTGCAGTAATGGCGTACTGTGATCCAAGTTTTAAAAATAAAAACTTGCAGCAGTAATAGTGTACTGTGCTCCAAGTTTTAAATATAGAAACTTGCTGCAGTAATAGCGTACTCTGCTCCAAGTTTTAAATATAGCAACTTGCTGCAGTAATAGTGTACTGTGCTCCAAGTTTTATATATAACAACTTGCTGCAGTAATAGCGTACTGTGCTCCACGTTTTAAATATAACAACTTGTTGCAGTAATAGTGTACTGTACTGCAAGTTTTAAATATAGCAACTTGCTGCAGTAATAGTGTACTGTGCTCCATGTTTTAAATATAGCAACTTGCTGCAGTAATAGTGTAAGGTGCTCCAAGTTTTATATATAACAAATTGTTGCAGTAATAGTGTACAGTGCTGCAAGTTTTAAATATAGCAACTTGCTGCAGTAATAGTGTACTGTGCTGCAATTTTTAAATATAGCAACTTGCTGCAGAAATAGCGTACTGTGCTCCAAGTTTTAAAAATAACAACTTGCTGCAGTAATAGTGTACTGTGCTCCAAGTTTTACACATATCAACTTGCTGAAGTAATTGCGTACTGTGCTCCTAGTTTTAAAAATATCAACTTGCTGAAGTAATTGCGTACTGTGCTCCAAGTTTTAAATATAACAACTTTCTGCAGTTATAGTGTACTGTTCTCCAAGTTTTAAATATAACAAATTGCTGCAGTAATAGTGTACTGTGCTCCAAGTTTTATATATAACAACTTGCTGCAGTAATAGTGTACTGTGCACCAAGTTTTAAATATAACAACTTGCTGAAGCAATTGCGTACTGTGCTCCAAGTTTTATATATAACAAGCTGCTGCAGTAATAGTGTACTGTGCTCCAAGTTTTATATATAACAACTTGCTGCAGTAATAGCGTACTGTGCTCCAAGTTTTAAATATAACAACTTGCTGCAGTAATAGCGTACTGTGCTCCAAGTTTTAAATATAACAACTTTCTGCAGTTATAGTGTACTGTGCTCCAAGTTTTAAATATAACAACTTGCTGCAGTAATAGTGTACTGTGTCCAAGTTTTATATATAACAACTTGCTGCAGTAATAGCGTACTGTGCTGCAAGTTTTAAATATGACAACTTCCTGCAGGAAGAGTGTACTGTGCTCCAAGTTTTAAAAATAACAACTTGCTACAGTAATAGTGTACTGTGCTGCAAGTTTTATATATATCAACTTGCTGAAGTAATTGCGTACTGTGCTCCAAGTTTTAAATATAACAACTTTCTGCAGTAATAGTGTACTGTGCTACAAGTTTTAAATATAACAACTTGCTGCAGTAATAGTGTACTGTGCACCAAGTTTTAAATATAACAACTTGCTGAAGTAAATGCGTACTGTGCTCCAAGTTTTAAATATAACAACTTGCTGCAGTAATAGTGTGCTGTGCTCCAGGTTTTAGATATAGCTACTTGCTGCAGTAATAGCGTACTGTGCTGCAAGTTTGAAATATAACCACTTGCTGCAGTAATAGTGTACTGTGCTGCAAGTTTTATACATAACAGCTTGCTGCAGTAATAGTGTACTGTGCACCATGTTTTAAATATAACAACTTTCTGCAGTAATAGTGTACTGTGCTCCAAGTTTTAAATATAGAAACTTGCTGCAGTAATAGCGTACTCTGCTCCAAGTTTTAAATATAGCAACTTGCTGCAGTAATAGTGTACTGTGCTCCAAGTTTTATATATAACAACTTGCTGCAGTAATAGCGTACTGTGCTCGAAGATTTAAATATAACAACTTGTTGCAGTAATAGTGTACTGTACTGCAAGTTTTAAATATAGCAACTTGCTGCAGTAATAGTGTACTGTGCTCCAAGTTTTAAATATAGCAACTTGCTGCAGTAATAGTGTAAGGTGCTCCAAGTTTTATATATAACAAATTGTTGCAGTAATAGTGTTTCGTGCAGCAAGTTTTAAATATAGCAACTTGCTGCAGTAATAGTGTACTGTGCTGCAAGTTTTAAATATAGCAACTTGCTGCAGTAATAGTGTACTGTGCTCAAGTTTTAAATATAGCAACTAGCTGCAGAAATAGCGTACTGTGCTCCAAGTATTAAATATAACAACTTGCTGCAGTAATAGCGTACTGTGCTTCAAGTTTTAAATATAACAACTTGCTGCAGTAATAGTGTTCTGTGCTGCAAGTTGTAAATATAACAACTTGCTGCAGTAATAGTGTACTGTGCTCCAAGTTTTAAATATAACAACTTGCTGCAGTAATAGCGTACTGTGCTCCAAGTTTTAAATTTAAAAACTTGCTGGAGTAATAGCGTACTGTGCTCCAAGTTTTAAATATAACATCTTGCTGCAGGAATAGTGTACTGTGCTCCAGGTTTTAAGTATAATAACTTGCTGCAGTAATAGTGTACTGTGCTCCAAATTTTAAATATAATAATTTGCTGCAGTAATAGCGTACTGTGCTGCAAGTTTTAAATATAACAACTTGCTGCAGTAATAGTGTACTGTGCTCCAAATTTTAAATATAATAACTTGCTGCAGTAATAGCGTACTGTGCTGCAAGTTTTACATATAACAACTTGCTGCAGTAATAGTGTATTGAGCTCCAAATTTTAAATATAATAACTTGCTGCCGTAATAGCGTACTGTGCTGCAAGTTTTAAATATAACCACTTGCTGCAGTAATAGTGTACTGTGCTGCAATTTTACATATAACAACTTGCTGCAGTAATAGCGTACTGTGCTCCAAGTTTTAAATATATCAACTTGCTGAAGTAATTGCGTACTGTGCTCCAAGTTTTAAATATAACAACTTTCTGCAGTTATAGTGTACTGTGCTCCAAGTTTTAAATATAACAACTTGCTGCAGTAATAGTGTACTGTGCTCCAAGTTTTATATATAACAACTTGCGGCAGTAATAGTGTACTGTGCTGCAAGTTTTAAATGTGACAACTTGCTGCAGTAATACCGTACTATGCTGCAAGTTTTAAATATAACAACTTGCTGCAGTAATAGCGTACTGTGCTCCAAGTTTTCAATATAACCACTTGCTGCATTAATAGTGTACTGTGCTGCAAGTTTTAAATATAACAACTTGCTGCAGTAATAGCGTACTGTGCTGCAAGTTTTAAATATAACAGCTGGCTGCAGTAATCGCGTACTGTGCTCCATGTTTTAAATATAACGACTTGCTGCAGTAATAGCGTACTGTGCTGCCAGTTTTAAATATAACAGCTGGCTGCAGTAATCGCGTACTGTGCTGCAAGTTTTAAATATAACCACTTGCTGCAGTAATAGTGTACTGTGCTCCAAATTTTAAATATAATAACTTGCTGCAGTAATAGCGTACTGTGCTGCAAGTTTTAAATATAACAACTTGCTGCAGTAATAGTGTACTGTGCTCCAAATTTTAAATATAATAACTTGCTGCAGTAATAGCGTACTGTGCACCAATTTTTAAATATTAGAACTTGCTGCACTAATAGCGTACTGTGCTGCAAGTTTTAAATATAACAGCTGGCTGCAGTAATCGCGTACTGTGCTCGAAGTTTTAAATATAACCACTTGCTGCAGTAATATTGTACTGTGCTGCAAGTTTTAAATATAACAACTTGCTGCAGTAGTAGAGTACTGTGCTGCAAGTTTTAAATATAGCAACTTGCTGCAGTAATAGTGTACTGTGCTCCAAGTTTTATACATAACAACTTGCTGCAGTAATAGCGCACTGTGCTGCAAGTTTTAAATATAACAACTTGCTGCAGTAATAGCGTACTGTGCTCCAGGTTTTCAATATAACCACTTGCTGCAGTAATAGTGTACTGTGCTGCAAGTTTTAAATATAACAACTTGCTGCAGTAATAGAGTACTGTGCTGCAAGTTTTAAATATAACAACTTGCTGCAGTAATAGCGTACTGTGCTCCAAGTTTGCAATATAACCACTTGCTGCAGTAATAGTGTACTGTGCTGCAAGTTTGCAGTATAACCACTTGCTGCAGTAATAGTGTACTGTGCTGCAACTTTTATACATAACAGCTTGCTGCAGTAATAGTGTACTGTGCACCAAGTTTTATATATAACAACTTGCTGCAGTAATAGTATACTGTGATCCAAGTTTTAAATATAGCAATTTGCTGCAGTAATAGCGTACTGTGCTGCAAGTTTAAAATATAGCAACTTGCTGCAGTAATAGCGTACTGTGCCCCATGTTTTAAATATAATAACTTGCTGCAGTAATAGTGTACTGTGCCCCATGTAGTAAATATAATAACTTGCTGCAGTAATAGTGTACTGTGATCCAAGTATTAAATATAACAACTTGCTGCATTAATAGCGTACTGTGCTCCAAGTTTTAAATTTAAATACTTGCTGAAGTAAAAGCGTACTGTGCTCCAAGTTTTAAATATAACAACTTGTTGCAGTAATAGTGTACTGTGCTGCAAGTTTTAAATATAGCAACTTGCTGCAGTAATAGTGTACTGTGCTCCAAGTTTTAAATATAGCAACTTGCTGCAGTAATAGTGTAAGGTGCTCCAAGTTTTATGTATAACAAATGGTTGCAGTAATAGTGTACTGTGCTGCAATTTTTAAATAAAGCAACTTGCTGCAGTAATAGTGTACTATGCTGCAAGTTTTAAATATAGCAACTTGCTGCAGTAATAGTGTACTGTGCTGCAAGTTTTAAATATAGCAACTTTTTGCAGTAATAGCGTACTGTGCTCCAAGTATTAAATATAACAACTTGCTGCAGTAATAGCGTACTGTGCTCCAAGTTTTAAATATAACATCTTGCTGCAGGAATAGTGTATTGTGCTCCAAGTTTTATAAATAACAACTTGCAGCAGTAATAGTGTACTGTGCTCCAAGTTTTAAAAATAACAACTTGCTGCAGTAATAGTGTACTGTGATGCAAGTTTTAAACATATCAATATGCTGAAGTAATTGCGTACTGTGCTCCAAGTTTTAAATATAGCAACTTGCTGCAGTAATAGTGTAAGGTGCTCCAAGTTTTATATATAACAAATGGTTGCAGTAATAGTGTACTGTGCTGCAAGTTTTAAATATAGCAACTTGCTACAGTAATAGTGTACTATGCTGCAAGTTTTAAATATAGCAACTTGCTGCAGTAATAGTGTACTGTGCTGCAAGTTTTAAATATAGCAACTTGCTGCAGTAATAGCGTACTGTGCTCCAAGTATTAAATATAACAACTTGCTGCAGTAATAGCGTACTGTGCTCCAAGTTTTAAATATAACATCTTGCTGCAATAATAGTGTACTGTGCTCCAAGTTTTAAATATAGCAACTTGCTGCAGTAATAGTGTAAGGTGCTCCAAGTTTTATATATAACAAATTGTTGCAGTAATTGTGTACAGCGCTGCAATTTTTAAATATAGCAACTTGCTGCAGTAATAGTGTACTGTGCTGCAAGTTTTAAATATAGCAACTTGCTGCAGTAATAGTGTACTGTGCTCAAGATTTAAATATAGCAACTTGCTGCAGAAATAGCGTCCTGTGCTCCAAGTATTAAATATAACAACTTGCTGCAGTAATAGTGTACTGTGCTGCAAGTTTTCAATATAGCAACTTGCTGCAGTAATAGTGTACTTTGCTGCAAGTTTTAAATATAGCAACTTGCTGCAGTAATAGTGTACTGTGCTCAAGTTTTAAATATAGCAACTTGCTGCAGAAATAGCGTACTGTGCTCCAAGTATTAAATATAACAACTTGCTGCAGTAATAGCGTACTGTGCTCCAATTTTTCAAAATAACAACTTGCTGCAGTAATAGTGTACTGTGATCCAAGTTTTACACATATCAACTTGCTGAAGTAATTGCGTACTGTGCTCCAAGTTTTAAATATATCAACTTGCTGAAGTAATTGCGTACTGTGCTCCAAGTTTTAAATATAACAACTTTCTGCAGTTATAGTGTACTGTTCTCCAAGTTTTAAATATAACAAATTGCTGCAGTAATAGTGTACTGTGCTCCAAGTTTTATATATAACAACTTGCTGCAGTAATAGTGTACTGTGCACCAAGTTTTAAATATAACAACTTGCTGAAGCAATTGCGTCCTGTGCTCCAAGTTTTATATATAACAACCTGCTGCAGTAATAGTGTACTGTGCTCCAAGTTTTATATATAACAACTTGCTGCAGTAATAGCGTACTGTGCTCCAAGTTTTAAATATAACAACTTGCTGCAGTAATAGCGTACTGTGCTCCAAGTTTTAAATATAACAACTTTCTGCAGTTATAGTGTACTGTGCTCCAAGTTTTAAATATAACAACTTGCTGCAGTAATAGTGTACTGTGTCCAAGTTTTATATATAACAACTTGCTGCAGTAATAGCGTACTGTGCTGCAAGTTTTAAATATGACAACTTCCTGCAGGAAGAGTGTACTGTGCTCCAAGTTTTAAAAATAACAACTTGCTACAGTAATAGTGTACTGTGTTCCAAATTTTAAACATATCAACTTGCTGAAGAAAATGCGTACTGTGCTCCAAGTTTCTAATATAACAACTTTCTGCAGTTATAGTGTACTGTGCTCCAAGTTTTAAATATAACAACTTGCTGCAGTAATAGTGTACTGTGCTACAAGTTTTAAATATAACAACTTGCTGCAGTAATAGTGTACTGTGCACCAAGTTTTAAATATAACAACTTGCTGAAGTAAATGCGTACTGTGCTCCAAGTTTTAAATATAACAACTTGCTGCAGTAATAGTGTGCTGTGCTCCAGGTTTTAGATATAGCTACTTGCTGCAGTAATAGCGTACTGTGCTGCAAGTTTGAAATATAACCACTTGCTGCAGTAATAGTGTACTGTGCTGCAAGTTTTATACATAACAGCTTGCTGCAGTAATAGTGTACTGTGCACCATGTTTTAAATATAACAACTTTCTGCAGTAATAGTGTACTGTGCTCCAAGTTTTAAATATAGAAACTTGCTGCAGTAATAGCGTACTCTGCTCCAAGTTTTAAATATAGCAACTTGCTGCAGTAATAGTGTACTGTGCTCCAAGTTTTATATATAACAACTTGCTGCAGTAATAGCGTACTGTGCTCCAAGTTTTAAATATAACAACTTGTTGCAGTAATAGTGTACTGTACTGCAAGTTTTAAATATAATAATTTGCTGCAGTAATAGCGTACTGTGCTGCAAGTTTTAAATATAACAACTTGCTGCAGTAATAGTGTACTGTGCTCCAAATTTTAAATATAATAACTTGCTGCAGTAATAGCGTACTGTGCTGCAAGTTTTACATATAACAACTTGCTGCAGTAATAGTGTATTGAGCTCCAAATTTTAAATATAATAACTTGCTGCCGTAATAGCGTACTGTGCTGCAAGTTTTAAATATAACCACTTGCTGCAGTAATAGTGTACTGTGCTGCAATTTTACATATAACAACTTGCTGCAGCAATAGCGTACTGTGCTCCAAGTTTTAAATATATCAACTTGCTGAAGTAATTGCGTACTGTGCTCCAAGTTTTAAATATAACAACTTTCTGCAGTTATAGTGTACTGTGCTCCAAGTTTTAAATATAACAACTTGCTGCAGTAATAGTGTACTGTGCTCCAAGTTTTATATATAACAACTTGCGGCAGTAAGCGTGTACTGTGCTGCAAGTTTTAAATGTGACAACTTGCTGCAGTAATAGCGTACTGTGCTCCAAGTTTTCAATATAACCACTTGCTGCAGTAATAGTGTACTGTGCTGCAAGTTTTTGATATAACAACTTGCTGCAGTAATAGCGTACTGTGCTGCAAGTTTTAAATATAACAGCTGGCTGCAGTAATCGCGTACTGTGCTCCATGTTTTAAATATAACGACTTGCTGCAGTAATAGCGTACTGTGCTGCCAGTTTTAAATATAACAGCTGGCTGCAGTAATCGCGTACTGTGCTGCAAGTTTTAAATATAACCACTTGCTGCAGTAATAGTGTACTGTGCTCCAAATTTTAAATATAATAACTTGCTGCAGTAATAGCGTACTGTGCTGCAAGTTTTAAATATAACAACTTGCTGCAGTAATAGTGTACTGTGCTCCAAATTTTAAATATAATAACTTGCTGCAGTAATAGCGTACTGTGCACCAATTTTTAAATATTAGAACTTGCTGCACTAATAGCGTACTGTGCTGCAAGTTTTAAATATAACAGCTGGCTGCAGTAATCGCGTACTGTGCTCGAAGTTTTAAATATAACCACTTGCTGCAGTAATATTGTACTGTGCTGCAAGTTTTAAATATAACAACTTGCTGCAGTAGTAGAGTACTGTGCTGCAAGTTTTAAATATAGCAACTTGCTGCAGTAATAGTGTACTGTGCTCCAAGTTTTATACATAACAACTTGCTGCAGTAATAGCGTACTGTGCTGCAAGTTTTAAATATAACAACTTGCTGCAGTAATAGCGTACTGTGCTCCAGGTTTTCAATATAACCACTTGCTGCAGTAATAGTGTACTGTGCTGCAAGTTTTAAATATAACAACTTGCTGCAGTAATAGAGTACTGTGCTGCAAGTTTTAAATATAACAACTTGCTGCAGTAATAGCGTACTGTGCTCCAAGTTTGCAATATAACCACTTGCTGCAGTAATAGTGTACTGTGCTGCAAGTTTGCAATATAACCACTTGCTGCAGTAATAGTGTACTGTGCTGCAACTTTTATACATAACAGCTTGCTGCAGTAATAGTGTACTGTGCACCAAGTTTTATATATAACAACTTGCTGCAGTAATAGTATACTGTGATCCAAGTTTTAAATATAGCAATTTGCTGCAGTAATAGCGTACTGTGCTGCAAGTTTAAAATATAGCAACTTGCTGCAGTAATAGCGTACTGTGCCCCATGTTTTAAATATAATAACTTGCTGCAGTAATAGTGTACTGTGCCCCATGTATTAAATATAATAACTTGCTGCAGTAATAGTGTACTGTGATCCAAGTATTAAATATAACAACTTGCTGCATTAATAGCGTACTGTGCTCCAAGTTTTAAATTTAAATACTTGCTGAAGTAAAAGCGTACTGTGCTCCAAGTTTTAAATATAACAACTTGTTGCAGTAATAGTGTACTGTGCTGCAAGTTTTAAATATAGCAACTTGCTGCAGTAATAGTGTACTGTGCTCCAGGTTTTAAATATAGCAACTTGCTGCAGTAATAGTGTAAGGTGCTCCAAGTTTTATATATAACAAATGGTTGCAGTAATAGTGTACTGTGCTGCAAGTTTTAAATATTGCAACTTGCTGCAGGAATAGTGTACTATGCTGCAAGTATTAAATATAGCAACTTGCTGCAGTAATAGTGTACTGAGCTGCAAGTTTTAAATATAGCAACTTTTTGCAGTAATAGCGTACTGTGCTCCAAGTATTAAATATAACAACTTGCTGCAGTAATAGCGTACTGTGCTCCAAGTTTTAAATATAACATCTTGCTGCAGGAATAGTGTATTGTGCTCCAAGTTTTATAAATAACAACTTGCAGCAGTAATAGTGTACTGGGCTCCAAGTTTTAAAAATAACAACTTGCTGCAGTAATAGTGTACTGTGATGCAAGTTTTAAACATATCAATATGCTGAAGTAATTGCGTACTGTGCTCCAAGTCTTAAATATAGCAACTTGCTGCAGTAATAGTGTAAGGTGCTCCAAGTTTTATATATAACAAATGGTTGCAGTAATAGTGTACTGTGCTGCAAGTTTTAAATATAGCAACTTGCTACAGTAATAGTGTACTATGCTGCAAGTTTTAAATATAGCAACTTGCTGCAGTAATAGTGTACTGTGCTGCAAGTTTTAAATATAGCAACTTGCTGCAGTAATAGCGTACTGTGCTCCAAGTATTAAATATAACAACTTGCTGCAGTAATAGCGTACTGTGCTCCAAGTTTTAAATATAACATCTTGCTGCAATAATAGTGTACTGTGCTCCAAGTTTTAAATATAGCAACTTGCTGCAGTAATAGTGTAAGGTGCTCCAAGTTTTATATATAACAAATTGTTGCAGTAATAGTGTACAGTGCTGCAATTTTTAAATATAGCAACTTGCTGCAGTAATAGTGTACTGTGCTGCAAGTTTTAAATATAGCAACTTGCTGCAGTAATAGTGTACTGTGCTCAAGATTTAAATATAGCAACTTGCTGCAGAAATAGCGTCCTGTGCTCCAAGTATTAAATATAACAACTTGCTGCAGTAATAGTGTGCTGTGCTGCAAGTTTTCAATATAGCAACTTGCTGCAGTAATAGTGTACTTTGCTGCAAGTTTTAAATATAGCAACTTGCTGCAGTAATAGTGTACTGTGCTCAAGTTTTAAATATAGCAACTTGCTGCAGAAATAGCGTACTGTGCTCCAAGTATTAAATATAACAACTTGCTGCAGTAATAGCGTACTGTGCTCCAAGTTTTAAAAATAACAACTTGCTGCAGTAATAGTGTACTGTGATCCAAGTTTTACACATATCAACTTGCTGAAGTAATTGCGTACTGTGCTCCAAGTTTTAAATATATCAACTTGCTGAAGTAATTGCGTACTGTGCTCCAAGTTTTAAATATAACAACTTTCTGCAGTTATAGTGTACTGTTCTCCAAGTTTTAAATATAACAAATTGCTGCAGTAATAGTGTACTGTGCTCCAAGTTTTATATATAACAACTTGCTGCAGTAATAGTGTACTGTGCACCAAGTTTTAAATATAACAACTTGCTGAAGCAATTGCGTACTGTGCTCCAAGTTTTATATATAACAACCTGCTGCAGTAATAGTGTACTGTGCTCCAAGTTTTATATATAACAACTTGCTGCAGTAATAGCGTACTGTGCTCCAAGTTTTAAATATAACAACTTGCTGCAGTAATAGCGTACTGTGCTCCAAGTTTTAAATATAACAACTTTCTGCAGTTATAGTGTACTGTGCTCCAAGTTTTAAATATAACAACTTGCTGCAGTAATAGTGTACTGTGTCCAAGTTTTATATATAACAACTTGCTGCAGTAATAGCGTACTGTGCTGCAAGTTTTAAATATGACAACTTCCTGCAGGAAGAGTGTACTGTGCTCCAAGTTTTAAAAATAACAACTTGCTACAGTAATAGTGTACTGTGTTCCAAATTTAAAACATATCAACTTGCTGAAGTAAATGCGTACTGTGCTCCAAGTTTCTAATATAACAACTTTCTGCAGTTATAGTGTACTGTGCTCCAAGTTTTAAATATAACAACTTGCTGCAGTAATAGTGTACTGTGCTACAAGTTTTAAATATAACAACTTGCTGCAGTAATAGTGTACTGTGCACCAAGTTTTAAATATAACAACTTGCTGAAGTAAATGCGTACTGTGCTCCAAGTTTTAAATATAACAACTTGCTGCAGTAATAGTGTGCTGTGCTCCAGGTTTTAGATATAGCTACTTGCTGCAGTAATAGCGTACTGTGCTGCAATTTTGAAATATAACCACTTGCTGCAGTAATAGTGTACTGTGCTGCAAGTTTTATACATAACAGCTTGCTGCAGTAATAGTGTACTGTGCACCATGTTTTAAATATAACAACTTTCTGCAGTAATAGTGTACTGTGCTCCAAGTTTTAAATATAGAAACTTGCTGCAGTAATAGCGTACTCTGCTCCAAGTTTTAAATATAGCAACTTGCTGCAGTAATAGTGTACTGTGCTCCAGGTTTTATATATAACAACTTGCTGCAGTAATAGCGTACTGTGCTCCAAGTTTTAAATATAACAACTTGTTGCAGTAATAGTGTACTGTACTGCAAATTTTAAATATAGCAACTTGCTGCAGTAATAGTGTACTGTGCTCCAAGTTTTAAATATAGCAACTTGCTGCAGTAATAGTGTAAGGTGCTCCAAGTTTTATATATAACAAATTGTTGCAGTAATAGTGTACAGTGCTGCAAGTTTTAAATATAGCAACTTGCTGCAGTAATAGTGTACTGTGCTGCAAGTTTTAAATATAGCAACTTGCTGCAGTAATAGTGTACTGTGCTCAAGTTTTAAATATAGCAACTTGCTGCAGAAATAGCGTACTGTGCTCCAAGTATTAAATATAACAACTTGCTGCATTAATAGCGTACTGTGCTTCAAGTTTTAAATATAACAACTTGCTGCAGTAATAGTGTTCTGTGCTGCAAGTTGTAAATATAACAACTTGCTGCAGTAATAGTGTACTGTGCTCCAAGTTTTAAATTTAACAACTTGCTGCAGTAATAGCGTACTGTGCTCCAAGTTTTAAATTTAAAAACTTGCTGGAGTAATAGCATACTGTGCTCCAAGTTTTAAATATAACATCTTGCTGCAGGAATAGTGTACTGTGCTCCAGGTTTTAAGTATAATAACTAGCTGCAGTAATAGTGTACTGTGCTCCAAATTTTAAATATAATAATTTGCTGCAGTAATAGCGTACTGTGCTGCAAGTTTTAAATATAACAACTTGCTGCAGTAATAGTGTACTGTGCTCCAAATTTTAAATATAATAACTTGCTGCAGTAATAGCGTACTGTGCTGCAAGTTTTACATATAACAACTTGCTGCAGTAATAGTGTATTGTGCTCCAAATTTTAAATATAATAATTGCTGCCGTAATAGCGTACTGTGCTGCAAGTTTTAAATATAACCACTTGCTGCAGTAATAGTGTACTGTGCTGCAATTTAACATATAACAACTTGCTGCAGTAATAGCGTACTGTGCTCCAAGTTTTAAATATATCAACTTGCTGAAGTAATTGCGTACTGTGCTCCAAGTTTTAAATATAACAACTTGCTGCAGTTATAGTGTACTGTGCTCCAAGTTTTAAATATAACAACTTGCTGCAGTAATAGTGTACTGTGCTCCAAGTTTTATATATAACAACTTGCGGCAGTAATAGTGTACTGTGCTGCAAGTTTTAAATATGACAACTTGCTGCAGTCATACCGTACTATGCTGCAAGTTTTAAATATAACAACTTGCTGCCGTAATAGCGTACTGTGCTCCAAGTTTTCAATATAACCACTTGCTGCAGTAATAGTGTACTGTGCTGCAAGTTTTTAATATAACAACTTGCTGCAGTAATAGCGTACTGTGCTGCAAGTTTTAAATATAACAGCTGGCTGCAGTAATCGGGTACTGTGCTCCATGTTTTAAATATAACGACTTGCTGCAGTAATAGCGTACTGTGCTGCAAGTTTTAAATATAACAGCTGGCTGCAGTAATCGCGTACTGTGCTGCAAGTTTTAAATATAACCACTTGCTGCAGTAATAGTGTGCTGTGCTCCAAATTTTAAATATAATAACTTGCTGCAGTAATAGCGTACTGTGCTGCAAGTTTTAAATATAACAACTTGCTGCAGTAATAGTGTACTGTGCTCCAAATTTTAAATATAATAACTTGCTGCAGTAATAGCGTACTGTGCACCAATTTTTAAATATTAGAACTTGCTGCACTAATAGCGTACTGTGCTGCAAGTTTTAAATATAACAGCTGGCTGAAGTAATTGCGTACTGTGCTCCAAGTTTTAAATATAACAACTTGCTGCAGTAATAGTGTACTGTGCTCCAAGTTTTATATATAACAACTTGCTGCAGTAATAGCGTACTGTGCTCCAAGTTTTAAATATATCAACTTGCTGACGTAATTGCGTACTGTGCTCCAAGTTTTAAATATAACAACTTTCTGCAGTTATAGTGTACTGTGCTCCAAGTTTTAAATATAACAACTTTCTGCAGTAATAGTTTACTGTGCTCCAAATTTTATATATAACAACTTGCTGCAGTAATAGCGTACTGTGCTGCAAGTTTTAAATATGACAACTTCCTGCAGGAATAGAGAACTGTGCTCCAAGTTTTAAAAATAACAACTTGCTACAGTAATAGTGTACTGTGCTGCAAGTTTTATATATATCAACTTGCTGAAGTAATTGCGTACTGAGCTCCAAATTTTAATATATAACAACTTGCTGCAGTAATGGCGTACTGTGCTCCAAGTTTTAATATATAACAACTTGCTGCAGTAATAGCGTACTGTGCTCCAAGTTTTAAAAATAAAAATTTCTGCATTAATAGTGTACTGTGATCCAAGTTTTAAACATATCAACTTGCTGAAGTAAATGCGTACTGTGCTACAAGTTTTAAATATAACAACTTTCTAAAGTTATAGTGTACTGTGCTCCAAGTTGTAAATATAACAACTTGCTGCAGTAATAGTGTACTGTGCTCCAAGTTTTAAATATAACAACTTGCTGCAGTAACAGTGTACTGTGCACCAAGTTTTAAATATAACAGCTTGCTGAAGTAAATGCGTACTGTTCTCCAAGTTTTAAATATAACAACTTGCTGCAGTAATAGTGTGCTGTGCTCCAATTTTTAGATATAACAACTTGCTGCAGTAATAGCGTACTGTGCTCCAAGTTTGAAATATAACCACTTGCTGCAGTAATAGTGTACTGTGCTGCAAGTTTTATACATAACAGCTTGCTGCAGTAATAGTGTACTGTGCACCATGTTTTAAATATAACAACTTTCTGCAGTAATAGTGTACTGTGCTCCAAGTTTTAAATATTGAAACTTGCTGCAGTAATAGCGTACTCTGCTACAAGTTTTAAATATAGCAACTTGCTGCAGTAATAGTGTACTGTGCTCCAAGTTTTATATATAACAACTTGCTGCAGTAATAGCGTACTGTGCTCCAAGATTTAAATATAACAACTTGTTGCAGTAATAGTGTACTGTGCTGCAAGTTTTAAATATAGCAACTTGCTGCAGTAATAGTGTACTGTGCTCCAAGTTTTAAATATAGCAACTTGCTGCAGTAATAGTGTAAGGTGCTCCTAGTTTTATATATAACAAATTGTTGCAGTAATAGTGTTCTGTGCTGCAAGTTTTAAATATAACAACTTGCTGCAGTAATAGTGTACTGTGCTCCAAGTTTTAAATATAACAACTTGCTGCAGTAATAGCGTACTGTGCTCCAAGTTTTAAATTTAAAAACTTGCTGGAGTAATAGCGTACTGTGCTCCAAGTTTTAAATATAACATCTTGCTGCAGGAATAGTGTACTGTGCTCCAAGTTTTAAATATAACAACTTGCTGCAGTAATAGTGTAATGTGCTCCAAGTTTTATATATAACAACTTGCTGCAATAATGGTGTATTGTGCTCCAAGTTTTATAAATAACAACTTGCAGCAGTAATAGTGTACTGTGCTCCAAGTGTTAAAAATAACAACTTGCTGCAGTAATAGTGTACTGTGATCCAAGTTTTAAACATATCAACTTGCTGAAGTAATTGCATACTGTGCTCCATGTTTTAAATATATCAAATTGCTGAAGTAATTGCGTCCTGTGCTCCAAGTTTTAAATATAACAACTTCCTGCAGTAATAGTGTATTGTGCTCCAAGTTTTAAATATAACAAATTGGTGCAGTAATAGTCTACTGTGCTCCAAGTTTTATAGATAACAACTTGCTGCAGTAATAGTGTACTGTGCACCAAGTTTTAAATATAACAACTTGCTGAAGTAATTGCGTACTGTGCTCCAAGTTTTATATATAACAACTTGCTGCAGTAATAGCGTACTGTGCTGCAGGTTTTAAATATGACAACTTGCTGCAGTAATACCGTACTATGCTGCAAGTTTTAAATATAACAACTTGCTGCCGTAATAGCGTACTGTGCTCCAAGTTTTAAATATAACCACTTGCTGCAGTAATAGTGTACTGTGCTGCAAGTTTTTAATATAACAACTTGCTGCAGTAATAGCGTACTGTGCTGCAAGTTTTAAATATAACAGCTTGCTGCAGTAATCGCGTACTGTGCTCCAAGTTTTAAATATAACCACTTGCTGCAGTAATAGCGTACTGTGCTGCAAGTTTTAAGTATAACAGCTGGCTGCAATAATCGCGTACTGTGCTCCAAGTTTTAAATATAACAACTTGCTGCAGTAATAGTGTACTGTGCTCCAAAATTTAAATATAATAACTTGCTGCAGTAATAGCGTACTGTGCTGCAAGTTTTAAATATAACAACTTGCTGCAGTATTAGTGTACTGTGCTCCAAATTTGAAATTTAATAACTTGCTGCAGTAATAGCGTACTGTGCTGCAAGTTTTAAATATAACAACTTGCTGCAGTAATAGTGTACTTTGCTCCAAAATTTAAATATAATAACTTGCTGCAGTAATAGTGTACTGTGCTGCAAGTTTTAAATATAACAACTTGCTGCAGTAATAGTGTACTTTGCTCCAAAATTTAAATATAATAACTTGCTGCAGTAATAGCGTACTGTGCTCGAAGTTTTAAATATAACCACTTGCTGCAGTCATAGTGTACTGTGCTGCAAGTTTTAAATATAACAACTTGCTGCAGTAATAGAGTACTGTGCTGCAAGTTTTAAATATAACAACTTGCTGCAGTAATAGTGTACTGAGCTCCAAGTTTTATACATAACAACTTGCTGCAGTAATAGCGTACTGTGCTGCAAGTTTTAAATATAACAACTTGCTGCAGTAATAGCGTACTGTGCTCCAAGTTTTAAATATAACCACTTGCTGCAGTAATAGTGTACTGTGCTGCAAGTTTTAAATATAACAACTTGCTGCAGTAATAGAGTACTGTGCTGCAAGTTTTAAATATAACAACTTGCTGCAGTAATAGCGTACTGTGCTCCAAGTTTGCAATATAACCACTTGCTGCAGTAATAGTGTACTGTGCTGCAAGTTTGCAATATAACCACTTGCTGCAGTAATAGTGTACTGTGCTGCAACTTTTATACATAACAGCTTGCTGCAGTAATAGTGTACTGTGCACCAAGTTTTATATATAACAACTTGCTGCAGTAATAGTATACTGTGATCCAAGTTTTAAATATAGCAATTTGCTGCAGTAATAGCGTACTGTGCTGCAAGTTTTAAATATAGCAACTTGCTGAAGTAATAGCGTACTGTGCCCCATGTTTTAAATATAATAACTTGCTGCAGTAATAGTGTACTGTGCCCCATGTATTAAATATAATAACCTGCTGCAGTAATAGTGTACTGTGATCCAAGTATTAAATATAACAACTTGCTGCAGTAATAGCGTACTGTGCTCCAAGTTTTAAATTTAAATACTTGCTGAAGTAAAAGCGTACTGTGCTCCAAGTTTTAAATATAACAACTTGTTGCTGTAATACTGTACTGTGCTGCAAGTTTTAAATATAGCAACTTGCTGCAGTAATAGTGTACTGTGCTCCAAGTTTTAAATATAGCAACTTGCTGCAGTAATAGTGTAAGGTGCTCCAAGTTTTATATATAACAAATGGTTGCAGTAATAGTGTACTGTGCTGCAAGTTTTAAATATAGCCACTTGCTGCAGTAATAGTGTACTATGCTGCAAGTTTTAAATATAGCAACTTGCTGCAGTAATAGTGTACTGTGCTGCAAGTTTTAAATATAGCAACTTGCTGCAGTAATAGCGTACTGTGCTCCAAGTATTAAATATAACAACTTGCTGCAGTAATAGCGTACTGTGCTCCAGGTTTTAAATATAACATCTTGCTGCAGGAATAGTGTATTGTGCTCCAAGTTTTATAAATAACAACTTGCAGCAGTAATAGTGTACTGTGCTCCAAGTTTTAAAAATAACAACTTGCTGCAGTAATAGTGTACTGTGATGCAAGTTTTAAACATATCAATATGCTGAAGTAATTGCGTACTGTGCTCCAAGTTTTAAATATAGCAACTTGCTGCAGTAATAGTGTAAGGTGCTCCAAGTTTTATATATAACAAATGGTTGCAGTAATAGTGTACTGTGCTGCAAGTTTTAAATATAGCAACTTGCTGCAGTAATAGCGTACTATGCTACAAGTTTTAAATATAACAACTTGCTGCATTAATAGCGTACTGTGCTGCAAGATTTAAATATAACAGCTGGCTGCAGTAATAGCGTACTGTGCTCCAAGTTTTAAATAAAGCAACTTGCTGCAGTAATAGTGTACTGTGCTCCAAGTTTTAAATATAACGACTTGCTGCAGTAATAGTGTACTGTGCTCCAAGTTTTAAATATAACGACTTGCTGCAGTAATAGTGTACTGTGCTCCAAGTTTTAAATATAACGACTTGCTGCAGTAATAGTGTACTGTGCTCCAAGTTTTATATATAATAACTTGCTGCAGTAATAGTGTACTGTGCTCCAAGTTTTAAACATATCAACTTTCTGCAGTAATAGCGTACTGTGCTCCAATTTTTATATATAATAACTTGCTGCAGTAAGAGTGTACTCTGCTCCAAGTTTTAAAAATAACAACTTGCTGCATTAATAGTGTACTGTGCTCCAAGTTTTAAATATAACAACTTGCTGCTGTAATAGTGTACTGTGCTGCAAGTTTTAAATATAACAACTTGCTGCAGTAATAGTGTACTGTGCTCCAAGTTTTAAATATAACAACTTGCTGCTGTAATAGTGTACTGTGCTCCAAGTTTTAAATATAACAACTTGCTGCAGTAATAGTGTACTGTGCTCCAAGTTTTAAATATAACAACTTGCTGCTGTAATAGTGTACTGTGCTGCAAGTTTTAAATATAACAACTTGCTGCAGTAATAGTGTACTGTGCTCCAAGTTTTAAATATAACAACTTGCTGCTGTAATAGTGTACTGTGCTCCAAGTTTTAAATATAACAACTTGCTGCAGTAATAGTGTACTGTGCTCCAAATTTTAAATATAATAACTTGCTGCAGTAATAGCGTACTGTGCACCAATTTTTAAATATTAGAACTTGCTGCACTAATAGCGTACTGTGCTGCAAGTTTTAAATATAACAGCTGGCTGAAGTAATTGCGTACTGTGCTCCAAGTTTTAAATATAACAACTTGCTGCAGTAATAGTGTACTGTGCTCCAAGTTTTATATATAACAACTTGCTGCAGTAATAGCGTACTGTGCTCCAAGTTTTAAATATATCAACTTGCTGACGTAATTGCGTACTGTGCTCCAAGTTTTAAATATAACAACTTTCTGCAGTTATAGTGTACTGTGCTCCAAGTTTTAAATATAACAACTTTCTGCAGTAATAGTTTACTGTGCTCCAAATTTTATATATAACAACTTGCTGCAGTAATAGCGTACTGTGCTGCAAGTTTTAAATATGACAACTTCCTGCAGGAATAGAGAACTGTGCTCCAAGTTTTAAAAATAACAACTTGCTACAGTAATAGTGTACTGTGCTGCAAGTTTTATATATATCAACTTGCTGAAGTAATTGCGTACTGAGCTCCAAATTTTAATATATAACAACTTGCTGCAGTAATGGCGTACTGTGCTCCAAGTTTTAATATATAACAACTTGCTGCAGTAATAGCGTACTGTGCTCCAAGTTTTAAAAATAAAAATTTCTGCATTAATAGTGTACTGTGATCCAAGTTTTAAACATATCAACTTGCTGAAGTAAATGCGTACTGTGCTACAAGTTTTAAATATAACAACTTTCTAAAGTTATAGTGTACTGTGCTCCAAGTTGTAAATATAACAACTTGCTGCAGTAATAGTGTACTGTGCTCCAAGTTTTAAATATAACAACTTGCTGCAGTAACAGTGTACTGTGCACCAAGTTTTAAATATAACAGCTTGCTGAAGTAAATGCGTACTGTTCTCCAAGTTTTAAATATAACAACTTGCTGCAGTAATAGTGTGCTGTGCTCCAATTTTTAGATATAACAACTTGCTGCAGTAATAGCGTACTGTGCTCCAAGTTTGAAATATAACCACTTGCTGCAGTAATAGTGTACTGTGCTGCAAGTTTTATACATAACAGCTTGCTGCAGTAATAGTGTACTGTGCACCATGTTTTAAATATAACAACTTTCTGCAGTAATAGTGTACTGTGCTCCAAGTTTTAAATATTGAAACTTGCTGCAGTAATAGCGTACTCTGCTACAAGTTTTAAATATAGCAACTTGCTGCAGTAATAGTGTACTGTGCTCCAAGTTTTATATATAACAACTTGCTGCAGTAATAGCGTACTGTGCTCCAAGATTTAAATATAACAACTTGTTGCAGTAATAGTGTACTGTGCTGCAAGTTTTAAATATAGCAACTTGCTGCAGTAATAGTGTACTGTGCTCCAAGTTTTAAATATAGCAACTTGCTGCAGTAATAGTGTAAGGTGCTCCTAGTTTTATATATAACAAATTGTTGCAGTAATAGTGTTCTGTGCTGCAAGTTTTAAATATAACAACTTGCTGCAGTAATAGTGTACTGTGCTCCAAGTTTTAAATATAACAACTTGCTGCAGTAATAGCGTACTGTGCTCCAAGTTTTAAATTTAAAAACTTGCTGGAGTAATAGCGTACTGTGCTCCAAGTTTTAAATATAACATCTTGCTGCAGGAATAGTGTACTGTGCTCCAAGTTTTAAATATAACAACTTGCTGCAGTAATAGTGTAATGTGCTCCAAGTTTTATATATAACAACTTGCTGCAATAATGGTGTATTGTGCTCCAAGTTTTATAAATAACAACTTGCAGCAGTAATAGTGTACTGTGCTCCAAGTGTTAAAAATAACAACTTGCTGCAGTAATAGTGTACTGTGATCCAAGTTTTAAACATATCAACTTGCTGAAGTAATTGCATACTGTGCTCCATGTTTTAAATATATCAAATTGCTGAAGTAATTGCGTCCTGTGCTCCAAGTTTTAAATATAACAACTTCCTGCAGTAATAGTGTATTGTGCTCCAAGTTTTAAATATAACAAATTGGTGCAGTAATAGTCTACTGTGCTCCAAGTTTTATAGATAACAACTTGCTGCAGTAATAGTGTACTGTGCACCAAGTTTTAAATATAACAACTTGCTGAAGTAATTGCGTACTGTGCTCCAAGTTTTATATATAACAACTTGCTGCAGTAATAGCGTACTGTGCTGCAGGTTTTAAATATGACAACTTGCTGCAGTAATACCGTACTATGCTGCAAGTTTTAAATATAACAACTTGCTGCCGTAATAGCGTACTGTGCTCCAAGTTTTAAATATAACCACTTGCTGCAGTAATAGTGTACTGTGCTGCAAGTTTTTAATATAACAACTTGCTGCAGTAATAGCGTACTGTGCTGCAAGTTTTAAATATAACAGCTTGCTGCAGTAATCGCGTACTGTGCTCCAAGTTTTAAATATAACCACTTGCTGCAGTAATAGCGTACTGTGCTGCAAGTTTTAAGTATAACAGCTGGCTGCAATAATCGCGTACTGTGCTCCAAGTTTTAAATATAACAACTTGCTGCAGTAATAGTGTACTGTGCTCCAAAATTTAAATATAATAACTTGCTGCAGTAATAGCGTACTGTGCTGCAAGTTTTAAATATAACAACTTGCTGCAGTATTAGTGTACTGTGCTCCAAATTTGAAATTTAATAACTTGCTGCAGTAATAGCGTACTGTGCTGCAAGTTTTAAATATAACAACTTGCTGCAGTAATAGTGTACTTTGCTCCAAAATTTAAATATAATAACTTGCTGCAGTAATAGTGTACTGTGCTGCAAGTTTTAAATATAACAACTTGCTGCAGTAATAGTGTACTTTGCTCCAAAATTTAAATATAATAACTTGCTGCAGTAATAGCGTACTGTGCTCGAAGTTTTAAATATAACCACTTGCTGCAGTCATAGTGTACTGTGCTGCAAGTTTTAAATATAACAACTTGCTGCAGTAATAGAGTACTGTGCTGCAAGTTTTAAATATAACAACTTGCTGCAGTAATAGTGTACTGAGCTCCAAGTTTTATACATAACAACTTGCTGCAGTAATAGCGTACTGTGCTGCAAGTTTTAAATATAACAACTTGCTGCAGTAATAGCGTACTGTGCTCCAAGTTTTAAATATAACCACTTGCTGCAGTAATAGTGTACTGTGCTGCAAGTTTTAAATATAACAACTTGCTGCAGTAATAGAGTACTGTGCTGCAAGTTTTAAATATAACAACTTGCTGCAGTAATAGCGTACTGTGCTCCAAGTTTGCAATATAACCACTTGCTGCAGTAATAGTGTACTGTGCTGCAAGTTTGCAATATAACCACTTGCTGCAGTAATAGTGTACTGTGCTGCAACTTTTATACATAACAGCTTGCTGCAGTAATAGTGTACTGTGCACCAAGTTTTATATATAACAACTTGCTGCAGTAATAGTATACTGTGATCCAAGTTTTAAATATAGCAATTTGCTGCAGTAATAGCGTACTGTGCTGCAAGTTTTAAATATAGCAACTTGCTGAAGTAATAGCGTACTGTGCCCCATGTTTTAAATATAATAACTTGCTGCAGTAATAGTGTACTGTGCCCCATGTATTAAATATAATAACCTGCTGCAGTAATAGTGTACTGTGATCCAAGTATTAAATATAACAACTTGCTGCAGTAATAGCGTACTGTGCTCCAAGTTTTAAATTTAAATACTTGCTGAAGTAAAAGCGTACTGTGCTCCAAGTTTTAAATATAACAACTTGTTGCTGTAATACTGTACTGTGCTGCAAGTTTTAAATATAGCAACTTGCTGCAGTAATAGTGTACTGTGCTCCAAGTTTTAAATATAGCAACTTGCTGCAGTAATAGTGTAAGGTGCTCCAAGTTTTATATATAACAAATGGTTGCAGTAATAGTGTACTGTGCTGCAAGTTTTAAATATAGCCACTTGCTGCAGTAATAGTGTACTATGCTGCAAGTTTTAAATATAGCAACTTGCTGCAGTAATAGTGTACTGTGCTGCAAGTTTTAAATATAGCAACTTGCTGCAGTAATAGCGTACTGTGCTCCAAGTATTAAATATAACAACTTGCTGCAGTAATAGCGTACTGTGCTCCAGGTTTTAAATATAACATCTTGCTGCAGGAATAGTGTATTGTGCTCCAAGTTTTATAAATAACAACTTGCAGCAGTAATAGTGTACTGTGCTCCAAGTTTTAAAAATAACAACTTGCTGCAGTAATAGTGTACTGTGATGCAAGTTTTAAACATATCAATATGCTGAAGTAATTGCGTACTGTGCTCCAAGTTTTAAATATAGCAACTTGCTGCAGTAATAGTGTAAGGTGCTCCAAGTTTTATATATAACAAATGGTTGCAGTAATAGTGTACTGTGCTGCAAGTTTTAAATATAGCAACTTGCTGCAGTAATAGCGTACTATGCTACAAGTTTTAAATATAACAACTTGCTGCATTAATAGCGTACTGTGCTGCAAGATTTAAATATAACAGCTGGCTGCAGTAATAGCGTACTGTGCTCCAAGTTTTAAATAAAGCAACTTGCTGCAGTAATAGTGTACTGTGCTCCAAGTTTTAAATATAACGACTTGCTGCAGTAATAGTGTACTGTGCTCCAAGTTTTAAATATAACGACTTGCTGCAGTAATAGTGTACTGTGCTCCAAGTTTTAAATATAACGACTTGCTGCAGTAATAGTGTACTGTGCTCCAAGTTTTATATATAATAACTTGCTGCAGTAATAGTGTACTGTGCTCCAAGTTTTAAACATATCAACTTTCTGCAGTAATAGCGTACTGTGCTCCAATTTTTATATATAATAACTTGCTGCAGTAAGAGTGTACTCTGCTCCAAGTTTTAAAAATAACAACTTGCTGCATTAATAGTGTACTGTGCTCCAAGTTTTAAATATAACAACTTGCTGCTGTAATAGTGTACTGTGCTGCAAGTTTTAAATATAACAACTTGCTGCAGTAATAGTGTACTGTGCTCCAAGTTTTAAATATAACAACTTGCTGCTGTAATAGTGTACTGTGCTCCAAGTTTTAAATATAACAACTTGCTGCAGTAATAGTGTACTGTGCTCCAAGTTTTAAATATAACAACTTGCTGCAGTAATAGTGTACTGTGCTCCAAGTTTTATATATAATAACTTGCTGCAGTAATAGTGCACTGTGCTCCAAGTTTTAAATATAACAACTTGCTGCAGTAATAGTGTACTGTGCTCCAAGTTTTAAATATAACAACTTGCTGCAGTAATAGTGTCCTGTGCTCCAAGTTTTAAATATAACAACTTGTTGCAGTAATAGTGTACTGTGCTCCAAGTTTTATATATATCCACTTGCTGCAGTAAGTGTACTGTGCTCCAAGTTTTAAATATAACAACTTGCTGCAGTAATAGTGTACTGTGCTCCAAGTTTTAAATATAACAACTTGCTGCAGGAATAGTGTACTGTGCTCCAAGTTTTAAATATAACAACTTGCAGCAGTAATAGTGTACTGTGCTCCAATTTTAAATATAGCAACTTGCTGCAGTAATAGTGTACTGAGCTCCAAGTTTTAAAAATAACAACTTTCTGCAGTAATAGTGTACTGTGCTCCAAGTTTTAAAAATAACAACTTTCTGCAGTCATAGTGTATTGTGATGAAAGTTTTAAACATATCAACTTGCTGAAGTAATTGCGTACTGTGCTCCAAGTTTTAAATATAACAACTTGCTGCAGTAATAGCGTACTGTGCTCCATGTTTTAAATATAACAACTTTCTGCAGCAATAGTGTACTGTGCACCAATTTTTAAATATAGCAATTTGCTGCAGTAATAGCGTACTGTGCTCCAATTTGAAATATAGCAACTTGCTGCAGTAATAGTGTACTGTGCTCCAGGTTTTATATATAACAACTTGCTGCAGTAATAGTGTACTGTTCTCCAAGTTTTAAATATAACAACTTGCTGCAGTAATAGCGTACTGTGCTCCAAGTTTTAAACATATCAACTTTCTGCACTAATAGCGTACTGTGCTCCAAGTTTTCAATATAACGACTTGCTGCAGTAATAGTGTACTGTGCTCCAAGTTTTAAACATATCAACTTTCTGCAGTAATAGTGTACTGTGCTCCAAGTTTTAAATATAACGACTTGCTGCAGTAATAGTGTACTGTTCTCCAAGTTTTAAATATAACGACTTGCTGCAGTAATAGTGTACTGTGCTCCAGGTTTTAAATATAACGACTTGCTGCAGTAATAGTGTACTGTGCTCCAAGTTTTATATATAATAACTTGCTGCAGTAATAGTGTAATGTGCTCCAAGTTTTAAACATATCAACTTTCTGCAGTAATAGCGTACTGTGCTCCAAATTTTATATATAACAACTTTCTGCAGTTATAGTGTACTGTGCTCCAAGTTTTAAATATAACAACTTGCTGCAGTAATAGTGTACTGTGCTCCAAGTTTAAAATATAACAACTTGCTGCAGTAATAGTGTACTGAGCACCAAGTTTTAAATATAACAACTTGCTGAAGTAAATGCGTACTGTGCTCCAAGTTTTAAATATAACAACTTGCTGCAGTAATAGCGTACTGTGCTCCAAGTTTGCAATATAACCACTTGCTGCAGTAAAAGTGTACTGTGCTGCAAGTTTTAAATATAACAGCTGGCTGCAGTAATCGCGTACTGTGCTCGAAGTTTTAAATATAACCACTTGCTGCAGTCATAGTGTACTGTGCTGCAAGTTTTAAATATTAGAACTTGCTGCAGTAATAGAGTACTGTGCTGCAAGTTTGAAATATAACAACTTGCTGCAGTAATAGTGTACTGTGCTCCAAGTTTTATACATAACAACTTGCTGCAGTAATAGCGTACTGTGCTGCAAGTTTTAAATATAACAACTTCCTGCAGTAATAGCGTACTGTGCTCCAAGTTTGCAATATAACCACTTGCTGCAGTAATAGTGTACTGTGCTGCAAGTTTTAAATATAACAATTTGCTGCAGTAATAGAGTACTGTGCTGCAAGTTTTAAATATAACAACTTGCTGCAGTAATAGTATACTGTGATCCAAGTTTTAAATATAGCAATTTGCTGCAGTAATAGCGTACTGTGCTGCAAGTTTTAAATATAGCAACTTGCTGCAGTAATAGCGTACTGTGCCCCATGTTTTAAATATAATAACTTGCTGCAGTAATAGTGTACTGTGCCCCATGTTTTAAATATAATAACTTGCTGCAGTAATAGTGTACTGTGATCCAAGTATTAAATATAACAACTTGCTGCAGTAATAGCGTACTGTGCTCCAAGTTTTAAATTTAAATACTTGCTGCAGTAATAGCGTACTGTGCTCCAAGTTTTAAATATAACAACTTGTTGCAGTAATAGTGTACTGTGCTGCAAGTTTTAAATATAGCAACTTGCTGCAGTAATAGTGTACTGTGCTCCAAGTTTTAAATATAGCAACTTGCTGCAGTAATAGTGTAAGGTGCTCCAAGTTTTATATATAACAAATTGTTGCAGGAATAGTGTACTGTGCTGCAAGTTTTAAATATAGCAACTTGCTGCAGTAATAGTGTACTGTGCTGCAAGTTTTAAATATAGCAACTTGCTGCAGTAATAGTGTACTGTGCTGCAAGTTTTAAATATAGCAACTTGCTGCAGTAATAGCGTACCGTGCTCCAAGTATTAAATATAACAACTTGCTGCAGTAATAGCGTACTGTGCTCCAAGTTTTAAATATAACATCTTGCTGCAGGAATAGTGTACTGTGCTCCAAGTTTTAAATATAACAACTTGCTGCAGTAATAGTGTACTGTGCTCCAAGTTTTTTATATAACAACTTTCTGCAATAATGGTGTATTGTGCTCCAAGTTTTATAAATAACAACTTGCAGCAGTAATAGTGTACTGTGCTCCAAGATTTAAAAATAACAACTTGCTGAAATAATTGCGTACTGTGCTCCAATTTTTAAATATATCAACTTGCTGAAGTAATTGCGTACTGTGCTCCAAGTTTTAAATATATCAACTTGCTGAAGTAATTGCGTACTGTGCTCCAAGTTTTAAATATAACAAATTTCTGCAGTTATAGTGTACTGTGCTCCACGTTTTAAATATAACAACTTGCTGCAGTAATAGTGTACTGTGCTCCAAGTTTTATATATAACAACTTGCTGCAGTAATAGCGTACTGTGCTGCAAGTTTTAAATATGACAACTTCCTGCAGGAATAGTGTACTGTGCTCCAAATTTTAAAAATAACAACTTGCTACAGTAATAGTGTACTGTGCTGCAAGTTTTATATATAACAACTTGCTGCAGTAATAGTGTACTGTGCTCCAAGTTTTAATATCTTGCAACGTGCTGCAGTAATAGTGTACTGTGCTCCAAGTTTTAATATATAACAACTTGCTGCAGTAATGGCGTACTGTGCTCCAAGTTTTAATATATAACAACTTGCTGCAGTAATAGCGTACTGTGATCCAAGTTTTAAACATATCAACTTGCTGAAGTAAATGCGTACTGTGCTCCAAGTTTTAAATATAACAACTTTCTGCAGTTATAGTGTACTGTGCTCCAAGTTTTAAATATAACAACTTGCTGCAGTAATAGTGTACTGTGCTCCAAGTTTTAAATATTACAACTTGCTGCAGTAATAGTGTACTGTCCTCCAAGTTTTAAATATAACAACTTGCTGCTGTAACAGTGTACTGTGCTCCAAGTTTGAAATATAACAACTTGCTGCAGTAATAGCGTACTGTGCTGCAAGATTTAAATATAACAGCTGGCTGCAGTAATAGCGTACTGTGCTCCAAGTTTTAAATAAAGCAACTTGCTGCAGTAATAGTGTACTGTGCTCCAAGTTTTAAACATATCAACTTTCTGCAGTAATAGTGTACTGTGCTCCAAGTTTTAAATATAACGACTTGCTGCAGTAATAGTGTACTGTGCTCCAAGATTTAAATATAACGACTTGCTGCAGTAATAGTGTACTGTGCTCCAAGTTTTAAATATAACGACTTGCTGCAGTAATAGTGTACTGTGCTCCAAGTTTTATATATAACTTGCTGCAGTAATAGTGTACTGTGCTCCAAGTTTTAAACATATCAACTTTCTGCAGTAATAGCCTACTGTGCTCCAATTTTTATATATAATAACTTGCTGCAGTAATAGTGTACTGTGCTCCAAGTTTTAAAAATAACAACTTCCTGCATTAATAGTGTACTGTGCTCCAAGTTTTAAATATAACAACTTGCTGCTGTAATAGTGTACTGTGCTGCAAGTATTAAATATAACAACTTGCTGCAGTAATAGTGTACTGTCCTCCAAGTTTTAAATATAACAACTTGCTGCTGTAATAGTGTACTGTGCTCCAAGTTTGAAATATAACAACTTGCTGCAGTAATAGTGTACTGTGCTCCAAGTTTTAAATATAACAACTTGCTGCAGTAATAGTGTACTGTGCTCCAAGTTTTATATATAATAACTTGCTGCAGTAATAGTGTACTGTGCTCCAAGTTTTAAATATAACAACTTGCTGCTGTTATAGTGTACTGTGCTGCAAGTATTAAATATAACAACTTGCTGCAGTAATAGTGTACTGTGCTGCAGGTTTTATACATAACAGCTTGCTGCAGTAATATTGTACTGTGCACCATGTTTTAAATATAGCAACTTGCTGCAGTAATAGCGTACTGTGCTCCAAGTATTAAATATAACAACTTGCTGCAGTAATAGCGTACTCTGCTCCAAGTTTTAAATATAACAACTTGCTGCAGTAATAGTGTTCTGTGCTGCAAGTTTTAAATATCACAACTTGCTGCAGTAATAGCGTACTGTGCTCCAAGTTTTAAATATAACAACTTGCTGCAGTAATAGCGTACTGTGCTCCAAGTTTTAAATTTAAATACTTGCTGGAGTAATAGCGTACTGTGCTCCAAGTTTTAAATATAACATCTTGCTGCAGGAATAGTGTACTGTGCTCCAAGTTTTAAATATAACAACTTGCTGCAGTAATAGTGTACTGTGCTCCAAGTTTTATATACAACAACTTGCTGCAATAATGGTGTATTGTGCTCCAAGTTTTATAAATAACAACTTGCAGCAGTAATAGTGTACTGTGCACAAAGTTTTAAAAATAACAACTTGCTGCAGTAATAGTGTACTGTGATCCAAGTTTTAAACATATCAACTTGCTGAAGTAATTGCGTACTGTGCTCCAAGTTTTAAATATATCAACTTGCTGAAGTAATTGCATACTGTGCTCCAAGTTTTAAATATAACAACTTGCTGCAGTAATAGTGTACTGTGCTCCAAGTTTTATATATAACAACTTGCTGCAGTAATAGCGTACTGTGCTCCAAGTTTTAAATATAACAACTTTCTGCAGTTATAGTGTACTGTGCTCCAAGTTTTAAATATAACAACTTGCTGCAGTAATAGTGTACTGTGCTCCATGTTTTATATATAACAACATGCTGCAGTAGTAGCGTACTGTGCTGCAAGTTTTAAATATGACAACTTGCTGCAGGAATAGTGTACTGTGCTCCAAGTTTTAAAAATAACAACTTGCTACAGTAATAGTGTACTGTGCTGCAAGTTTTTTATATAACAACTTGCTGCAGTAATAGTGTACTGTGCTCCAAGTTTTAATATATAACAACTTGCTGCAGTAATAGTGTACTGTGCTCCAAGTTCTAATATATAACAACTTGCTGCTGTAATGGCGTACTGTGCTCCAAGTTTTAATATATAACAACTTGCTGCAGTAATAGCGTACTGTGCTCCAAGTTTTAAAAATAACAACTTGCTGCAGTAATAGTGTACTGTGATCCAAGTTTTAAACATATCAACTTGCTGAAGTAAATGCGTACTGTGCTCCAAGTTTTAAATATAACAACTTTCTGCAGTTATAGTGTCCTGTGCTCCAAGTTTTAAATATAACAACTTGCTGCAGTAATAGTGTACTGTGCTCCAAGTTTTAAATATAACAACTTGCTGCAGTAATAGTGTACTGTGCACCAAGTTTTAAATATAACAACTTGCTGAAGTAATTGCGTACTGTGCTGCAAGTTTCAAATATAACAACTTGCTGCAGTAATAGCGTACTGTGCTCCAAGTTTTAAATATAGCAACTTGCTGCAGTAATAGCGTACTGTGCTCCAAGTTTTAAATATAACAACTTGCTGCAGTAATAGTGTGCTGTGCTCCAAGTTTTATATATAACAACTTGCTGCAGTAATAGCGTACTGTGCTCCAAGTTTGAAATATAACCACTTGCTGCAGTAATAGTGTACTGTGCTGCAAGTTTTATACATAACAGCTTGCTGCAGTAATAGTGTACTGTGCACCATGTTTTAAATATAACAACTTTCTGCAGTAATAGTGTACTGTGCTCCAAGTTTTAAATATTGAAACTTGCTGCAGTAATAGCGTACTCTGCTCCAAGTTTTAAATATAGCAACTTGCTGCAGTAATAGTGTACTGTGCTCCAAGTTTTATATATAACAACTTGCTGCAGTAATAGCGTACTGTGCTCTAAGTTTTATATATAACAACTTGCTGCAGTAAGAGTGTACTGTGCTCCAAGTTTTATATAAAACAACTTGCTGCAGTAAAAGTGTACTGTGCTCCACGTTTTAAATATAACAACTTGCCGTAATACTGTACTGTACTCCAAGATTTAAATATAACAACTTGCATTAATAGTGTACTGTGCTGCAAGTTTTAAATATAACAACTTGCAGTAATAGTGTACTGTGCTGCAAGGTTTAAATATAGCAACTTGCTGCAGTAATAGCGTACTATGCTACAAGTTTTAAATATAACAACTTGCTGCATTAATAGCGTACTGTGCTGCAAGATTTAAATATAACAGCTGGCTGCAGTAATAGCGTACTGTGCTCCAAGTTTTAAATAAAGCAACTTGCTGCAGTAATAGTGTACTGTGCTCCAAGTTTTAAACATATCAACTTTCTGCAGTAATAGTGTACTGTGCTCCAAGTTTTAAATATAACGACTTGCTGCAGTAATAGTGTACTGTGCTCCAAGATTTAAATATAACGACTTGCTGCAGTAATAGTGTACTGTGCTCCAAGTTTTAAATATAACGACTTGCTGCAGTAATAGTGTACTGTGCTCCAAGTTTTAAACATATCAACTTTCTGCAGTAATAGCCTACTGTGCTCCAATTTTTATATATAATAACTTGCTGCAGTAATAGTGTACTGTGCTCCAAGTTTTAAAAATAACAACTTCCTGCATTAATAGTGTACTGTGCTCCAAGTTTTAAATATAACAACTTGCTGCTGTAATAGTGTACTGTGCTGCAAGTATTAAATATAACAACTTGCTGCAGTAATAGTGTACTGTCCTCCAAGTTTTAAATATAACAACTTGCTGCTGTAATAGTGTACCGTGCTCCAAGTTTGAAATATAACAACTTGCTGCAGTAATAGTGTACTGTGCTCCAAGTTTTAAATATAACAACTTGCTGCAGTAATAGTGTACTGTGCTCCAAGTTTTATATATAATAACTTGCTGCAGTAATAGTGTACTGTGCTCCAAGTTTTAAATATAACAACTTGCTGCTGTAATAGTGTACTGTGCTGCAAGTATTAAATATAACAACTTGCTGCAGTAATAGTGTACTGTGCTCCAAGTTTTAAATAGAACAACTTGCTGCTGTAATAGTGTACTGTGCTCCAAGTTTTAAATATAACAACTTGCTGCAGTAATAGTATACTGTGATCCAAGTTTTAAATATAGCAATTTGCTGCAGTAATAGCGTACTGTGCTGCAAGTTTTAAATATAGCAACTTGCTGCAGTAATAGCGTACTGTGCCCCATGTTTTAAATATAATAACTTGCTGCAGTAATAGTGTACTGTGCCCCATCTTTTAAATATAATAACTTGCTGCAGTAATAGTGTACTGTGATCCAAGTATTAAATATAACAACTTGCTGCAGTAATAGCGTACTGTGCTCCAAGTTTTAAATTTAAATACTTGCTGCAGTAATAGCGTACTGTGCTCCAAGTTTTAAATATAACAACTTGTTGCAGTAATAGTGTACTGTGCTGCAAGTTTTAAATATAGCAACTTGCTGCAGTAATAGTGTACTGTGCTCCAAGTTTTAAATATAGCAACTTGCTGCAGTAATAGTGTAAGGTGCTCCAAGTTTTATATATAACAAATTGTTGCAGGAATAGTGTACTGTGCTGCAAGTTTTAAATATAGGAACTTGCTGCAGTAATAGTGTACTGTGCTGCAAGTTTTAAATATAGCAACTTGCTGCAGTAATAGTGTACTGTGCTGCAAGTTTTAAATATAGCAACTTGCTGCAGTAATAGCGTACCGTGCTCCAAGTATTAAATATAACAACTTGCTGCAGTAATAGCGTACTGTGCTCCAAGTTTTAAATATAACATCTTGCTGCAGGAAATTGTACTGTGCTCCAAGTTTTAAATATAACAACTTGCTGCAGTAATAGTGTACTGTGCTCCAAGTTTTTTATATAACAACTTTCTGCAATAATGGTGTATTGTGCTCCAAGTTTTATAAATAACAACTTGCAGCAGTAATAGTGTACTGTGCTCCAAGATTTAAAAATAACAACTTGCTGAAGTAATTGCGTACTGTGCTCCAATTTTTAAATATATCAACTTGCTGAAGTAATTGCGTACTGTGCTCCAAGTTTTAAATATATCAACTTGCTGAAGTAATTGCGTACTGTGCTCCAAGTTTTAAATATAACAAATTTCTGCAGTTATAGTGTACTGTGCTCCACGTTTTAAATATAACAACTTGCTGCAGTAATAGTGTACTGTGCTCCAAGTTTTATATATAACAACTTGCTGCAGTAATAGCGTACTGTGCTGCAAGTTTTAAATATGACAACATCCTGCAGGAATAGTGTACTGTGCTCCAAGTTTTAAAAATAACAACTTGCTACAGTAATAGTGTACTGTGCTGCAAGTTTTATATATAACAACTTGCTGCAGTAATAGTGTACTGTGCTCCAAGTTTTAATATCTTGCAACGTGCTGCAGTAATAGTGTACTGTGCTCCAAGTTTTAATATATAACAACTTGCTGCAGTAATGGCGTACTGTGCTCCAAGTTTTAATATATAACAACTTGCTGCAGTAATAGCGTACTGTGATCCAAGTTTTAAACATATCAACTTGCTGAAGTAAATGCGTACTGTGCTCCAAGTTTTAAATATAACAACTTTCTGCAGTTATAGTGTACTGTGCTCCAAGTTTTAAATATAACAACTTGCTGCAGTAATAGTGTACTGTGCTCCAAGTTTTAAATATAACAACTTGCTGCAGTAATAGTGTACTGTCCTCCAAGTTTTAAATATAACAACTTGCTGCTGTAATAGTGTACTGTGCTCCAAGTTTGAAATATAACAACTTGCTGCAGTAATAGCGTACTGTGCTGCAAGATTTAAATATAACAGCTGGCTGCAGTAATAGCGTACTGTGCTCCAAGTTTTAAATAAAGCAACTTGCTGCAGTAATAGTGTACTGTGCTCCAAGTTTTAAACATATCAACTTTCTGCAGTAATAGTGTACTGTGCTCCAAGTTTTAAATATAACGACTTGCTGCAGTAATAGTGTACTGTGCTCCAAGATTTAAATATAACGACTTGCTGCAGTAATAGTGTACTGTGCTCCAAGTTTTAAATATAACGACTTGCTGCAGTAATAGTGTACTGTGCTCCAAGTTTTATATATAATAACTTGCTGCAGTAATAGTGTACTGTGCTCCAAGTTTTAAACATATCAACTTTCTGCAGTAATAGCCTACTGTGCTCCAATTTTTATATATAATAACTTGCTGCAGTAATAGTGTACTGTGCTCCAAGTTTTAAAAATAACAACTTCCTGCATTAATAGTGTACTGTGCTCCAAGTTTTAAGTATAACAACTTGCTGCTGTAATAGTGTACTGTGCTGCAAGTATTAAATATAACAACTTGCTGCAGTAATAGTGTACTGTCCTCCAAGTTTTAAATATAACAACTTGCTGCTGTAATAGTGTACTGTGCTCCAAGTTTGAAATATAACAAATTGCTGCAGTAATAGTGTACTGTGCTCCAAGTTTTAAATATAACAACTTGCTGCAGTAATAGTGTACTGTGCTCCAAGTTTTATATATAATAACTTGCTGCAGTAATAGTGTACTGTGCTCCAAGTTTTAAATATAACAACTTGCTGCTGTAATAGTGTACTGTGCTGCAAGTATTAAATATAACAACTTGCTGCAGTAATAGTGTACTGTGCTGCAGGTTTTATACATAACAGCTTGCTGCAGTAATATTGTACTGTGCACCATGTTTTAAATATAGCAACTTGCTGCAGTAATAGCGTACTGTGCTCCAAGTATTAAATATAACAACTTGCTGCAGTAATAGCGTACTCTGCTCCAAGTTTTAAATATAACAACTTGCTGCAGTAATAGTGTTCTGTGCTGCAAGTTTTAAATATCACAACTTGCTGCAGTAATAGCGTACTGTGCTCCAAGTTTTAAATATAACAACTTGCTGCAGTAATAGCGTACTGTGCTCCAAGTTTTAAATTTAAATACTTGCTGGAGTAATAGCGTACTGTGCTCCAAGTTTTAAATATAACATCTTGCTGCAGGAATAGTGTACTGTGCTCCAAGTTTTAAATATAACAACTTGCTGCAGTAATAGTGTACTGTGCTCCAAGTTTTATATACAACAACTTGCTGCAATAATGGTGTATTGTGCTCCAAGTTTTATAAATAACAACTTGCAGCAGTAATAGTGTACTGTGCTCCAAGTTTTAAAAATAACAACTTGCTGCAGTAATAGTGTACTGTGATCCAAGTTTTAAACATATCAACTTGCTGAAGTAATTGCGTACTGTGCTCCAAGTTTTAAATATATCAACTTGCTGAAGTAATTGCATACTGTGCTCCAAGTTTTAAATATAACAACTTGCTGCAGTAATAGTGTACTGTGCTCCAAGTTTTATATATAACAACTTGCTGCAGTAATAGCGTACTGTGCTCCAAGTTTTAAATATAACAACTTTCTGCAGTTATAGTGTACTGTGCTCCAAGTTTTAAATATAACAACTTGCTGCAGTAATAGTGTACTGTGCTCCATGTTTTATATATAACAACTTGCTGCAGTAGTAGCGTACTGTGCTGCAAGTTTTAAATATGACAACTTGCTGCAGGAATAGTGTACTGTGCTCCAAGTTTTAAAAATAACAACTTGCTACAGTAATAGTGTACTGTGCTGCAAGTTTTTTATATAACAACTTGCTGCAGTAATAGTGTACTGTGCTCCAAGTTTTAATATATAACAACTTGCTGCAGTAATAGTGTACTGTGCTCCAAGTTCTAATATATAACAACTTGCTGCTGTAATGGCGTACTGTGCTCCAAGTTTTAATATATAACAACTTGCTGCAGTAATAGCGTACTGTGCTCCAAGTTTTAAAAATAACAACTTGCTGCAGTAATAGTGTACTGTGATCCAAGTTTTAAACATATCAACTTGCTGAAGTAAATGCGTACTGTGCTCCAAGTTTTAAATATAACAACTTTCTGCAGTTATAGTGTCCTGTGCTCCAAGTTTTAAATATAACAACTTGCTGCAGTAATAGTGTACTGTGCTCCAAGTTTTAAATATAACAACTTGCTGCAGTAATAGTGTACTGTGCACCAAGTTTTAAATATAACAACTTGCTGAAGTAATTGCGTACTGTGCTGCAAGTTTCAAATATAACAACTTGCTGCAGTAATAGCGTACTGTGCTCCAAGTTTTAAATATAGCAACTTGCTGCAGTAATAGCGTACTGTGCTCCAAGTTTTAAATATAACAACTTGCTGCAGTAATAGTGTGCTGTGCTCCAAGTTTTATATATAACAACTTGCTGCAGTAATAGCGTACTGTGCTCCAAGTTTGAAATATAACCACTTGCTGCAGTAATAGTGTACTGTGCTGCAAGTTTTATACATAACAGCTTGCTGCAGTAATAGTGTACTGTGCACCATGTTTTAAATATAACAACTTTCTGCAGTAATAGTGTACTGTGCTCCAAGTTTTAAATATAGAAACTTGCTGCAGTAATAGCGTACTCTGCTCCAAGTTTTAAATATAGCAACTTGCTGCAGTAATAGTGTACTGTGCTCCAAGTTTTATATATAACAACTTGCTGCAGTAATAGCGTACTGTGCTCTAAGTTTTATATATAACAACTTGCTGCAGTAAGAGTGTACTGTGCTCCAAGTTTTATATAAAACAACTTGCTGGAGTAAAAGTGTACTGTGCTCCACGTTTTAAATATAACAACTTGCCGTAATACTGTACTGTACTCCAAGATTTAAATATAACAACTTGCATTAATAGTGTACTGTGCTGCAAGTTTTAAATATAACAACTTGCAGTAATAGTGTACTGTGCTGCAAGGTTTAAATATAGCAACTTGCTGCAGTAATAGCGTACTATGCTACAAGTTTTAAATATAACAACTTGCTGCATTAATAGCGTACTGTGCTGCAAGATTTAAATATAACAGCTGGCTGCAGTAATAGCGTACTGTGCTCCAAGTTTTAAATAAAGCAACTTGCTGCAGTAATAGTGTACTGTGCTCCAAGTTTTAAACATATCAACTTTCTGCAGTAATAGTGTACTGTGCTCCAAGTTTTAAATATAACGACTTGCTGCAGTAATAGTGTACTGTGCTCCAAGATTTAAATATAACGACTTGCTGCAGTAATAGTGTACTGTGCTCCAAGTTTTAAATATAACGACTTGCTGCAGTAATAGTGTACTGTGCTCCAAGTTTTATATATAATAACTTGCTGCAGTAATAGTGTACTGTGCTCCAAGTTTTAAACATATCAACTTTCTGCAGTAATAGCCTACTGTGCTCCAATTTTTATATATAATAACTTGCTGCAGTAATAGTGTACTGTGCTCCAAGTTTTAAAAATAACAACTTCCTGCATTAATAGTGTACTGTGCTCCAAGTTTTAAATATAACAACTTGCTGCTGTAATAGTGTACTGTGCTGCAAGTATTAAATATAACAACTTGCTGCAGTAATAGTGTACTGTCCTCCAAGTTTTAAATATAACAACTTGCTGCTGTAATAGTGTACTGTGCTCCAAGTTTGAAATATAACAACTTGCTGCAGTAATAGTGTACTGTGCTCCAAGTTTTAAATATAACAACTTGCTGCAGTAATAGTGTACTGTGCTCCAAGTTTTATATATAATAACTTGCTGCAGTAATAGTGTACTGTGCTCCAAGTTTTAAATATAACAACTTGCTGCTGTAATAGTGTACTGTGCTGCAAGTATTAAATATAACAACTTGCTGCAGTAATAGTGTACTGTGCTCCAAGTTTTAAATAGAACAACTTGCTGCTGTAATAGTGTACTGTGCTCCAAGTTTTAAATATAACAACTTGCTGCAGTAATAGTGTACTGTGCTCCAAGTTTTAAATATAACAACTTGCTGCAGTAATAGTGTACTGTGCTCCAAGTTTTATATATAATAACTTGCTGCAGTAATAGTGTACTGTGCTCCAAGTTTTAAATATAACAAAATGCTGCAGTAATAGTGTACTGTGCTCCAAGTTTTAAATATAACAACTTGCTGCAGTAATAGTGTACTGTGCTCCAATTTTAAATATAGCAACTTGCTGCAGTAATAGTGTACTGAGCTCCAAGTTTTAAAAATAACAACTTTCTGCAGTAATAGTGTACTGTGCTCCAAGTTTTAAAAATAACAACTTGCTGCAGTCATAGTGTATTGTGATGAAAGTTTTAAACATATCAACTTGCTGAAGTAATTGCGTACTGTGCTCCAAGTTTTAAATATAACAACTTGCTGCAGTAATAGCGTACTGTGCTCCATGTTTTAAATATAACAACTTTCTGCAGTAATTGCGTACTGTGCTCCAATTTTTAAATATATCAACTTGCTGAAGTAATTGCGTACTGTGCTCCAAGTTTTAAATATATCAACTTGCTGAAGTAATTGCGTACTGTGCTCCAAGTTTTAAATATAACAAATTTCTGCAGTTATAGTGTACTGTGCTCCACGTTTTAAATATAACAACTTGCTGCAGTAATAGTGTACTGTGCTCCAAGTTTTATATATAACAACTTGCTGCAGTAATAGCGTACTGTGCTGCAAGTTTTAAATATGACAACATCCTGCAGGAATAGTGTACTGTGCTCCAAGTTTTAAAAATAACAACTTGCTACAGTAATAGTGTACTGTGCTGCAAGTTTTATATATAACAACTTGCTGCAGTAATAGTGTACTGTGCTCCAAGTTTTAATATCTTGCAACGTGCTGCAGTAATAGTGTACTGTGCTCCAAGTTTTAATATATAACAACTTGCTGCAGTAATGGCGTACTGTGCTCCAAGTTTTAATATATAACAACTTGCTGCAGTAATAGCGTACTGTGATCCAAGTTTTAAACATATCAACTTGCTGAAGTAAATGCGTACTGTGCTCCAAGTTTTAAATATAACAACTTTCTGCAGTTATAGTGTACTGTGCTCCAAGTTTTAAATATAACAACTTGCTGCAGTAATAGTGTACTGTGCTCCAAGTTTTAAATATAACAACTTGCTGCAGTAATAGTGTACTGTCCTCCAAGTTTTAAATATAACAACTTGCTGCTGTAATAGTGTACTGTGCTCCAAGTTTGAAATATAACAACTTGCTGCAGTAATAGCGTACTGTGCTGCAAGATTTAAATATAACAGCTGGCTGCAGTAATAGCGTACTGTGCTCCAAGTTTTAAATAAAGCAACTTGCTGCAGTAATAGTGTACTGTGCTCCAAGTTTTAAACATATCAACTTTCTGCAGTAATAGTGTACTGTGCTCCAAGTTTTAAATATAACGACTTGCTGCAGTAATAGTGTACTGTGCTCCAAGATTTAAATATAACGACTTGCTGCAGTAATAGTGTACTGTGCTCCAAGTTTTAAATATAACGACTTGCTGCAGTAATAGTGTACTGTGCTCCAAGTTTTATATATAATAACTTGCTGCAGTAATAGTGTACTGTGCTCCAAGTTTTAAACATATCAACTTTCTGCAGTAATAGCCTACTGTGCTCCAATTTTTATATATAATAACTTGCTGCAGTAATAGTGTACTGTGCTCCAAGTTTTAAAAATAACAACTTCCTGCATTAATAGTGTACTGTGCTCCAAGTTTTAAATATAACAACTTGCTGCTGTAATAGTGTACTGTGCTGCAAGTATTAAATATAACAACTTGCTGCAGTAATAGTGTACTGTCCTCCAAGTTTTAAATATAACAACTTGCTGCTGTAATAGTGTACTGTGCTCCAAGTTTGAAATATAACAAATTGCTGCAGTAATAGTGTACTGTGCTCCAAGTTTTAAATATAACAACTTGCTGCAGTAATAGTGTACTGTGCTCCAAGTTTTATATATAATAACTTGCTGCAGTAATAGTGTACTGTGCTCCAAGTTTTAAATATAACAACTTGCTGCTGTAATAGTGTACTGTGCTGCAAGTATTAAATATAACAACTTGCTGCAGTAATAGTGTACTGTGCTGCAGGTTTTATACATAACAGCTTGCTGCAGTAATATTGTACTGTGCACCATGTTTTAAATATAGCAACTTGCTGCAGTAATAGCGTACTGTGCTCCAAGTATTAAATATAACAACTTGCTGCAGTAATAGCGTACTCTGCTCCAAGTTTTAAATATAACAACTTGCTGCAGTAATAGTGTTCTGTGCTGCAAGTTTTAAATATCACAACTTGCTGCAGTAATAGCGTACTGTGCTCCAAGTTTTAAATATAACAACTTGCTGCAGTAATAGCGTACTGTGCTCCAAGTTTTAAATTTAAATACTTGCTGGAGTAATAGCGTACTGTGCTCCAAGTTTTAAATATAACATCTTGCTGCAGGAATAGTGTACTGTGCTCCAAGTTTTAAATATAACAACTTGCTGCAGTAATAGTGTACTGTGCTCCAAGTTTTATATACAACAACTTGCTGCAATAATGGTGTATTGTGCTCCAAGTTTTATAAATAACAACTTGCAGCAGTAATAGTGTACTGTGCTCCAAGTTTTAAAAATAACAACTTGCTGCAGTAATAGTGTACTGTGATCCAAGTTTTAAACATATCAACTTGCTGAAGTAATTGCGTACTGTGCTCCAAGTTTTAAATATATCAACTTGCTGAAGTAATTGCATACTGTGCTCCAAGTTTTAAATATAACAACTTGCTGCAGTAATAGTGTACTGTGCTCCAAGTTTTATATATAACAACTTGCTGCAGTAATAGCGTACTGTGCTCCAAGTTTTAAATATAACAACTTTCTGCAGTTATAGTGTACTGTGCTCCAAGTTTTAAATATAACAACTTGCTGCAGTAATAGTGTACTGTGCTCCATGTTTTATATATAACAACTTGCTGCAGTAGTAGCGTACTGTGCTGCAAGTTTTAAATATGACAACTTGCTGCAGGAATAGTGTACTGTGCTCCAAGTTTTAAAAATAACAACTTGCTACAGTAATAGTGTACTGTGCTGCAAGTTTTTTATATAACAACTTGCTGCAGTAATAGTGTACTGTGCTCCAAGTTTTAATATATAACAACTTGCTGCAGTAATAGTGTACTGTGCTCCAAGTTCTAATATATAACAACTTGCTGCTGTAATGGCGTACTGTGCTCCAAGTTTTAATATATAACAACTTGCTGCAGTAATAGCGTACTGTGCTCCAAGTTTTAAAAATAACAACTTGCTGCAGTAATAGTGTACTGTGATCCAAGTTTTAAACATATCAACTTGCTGAAGTAAATGCGTACTGTGCTCCAAGTTTTAAATATAACAACTTTCTGCAGTTATAGTGTCCTGTGCTCCAAGTTTTAAATATAACAACTTGCTGCAGTAATAGTGTACTGTGCTCCAAGTTTTAAATATAACAACTTGCTGCAGTAATAGTGTACTGTGCACCAAGTTTTAAATATAACAACTTGCTGAAGTAATTGCGTACTGTGCTGCAAGTTTCAAATATAACAACTTGCTGCAGTAATAGCGTACTGTGCTCCAAGTTTTAAATATAGCAACTTGCTGCAGTAATAGCGTACTGTGCTCCAAGTTTTAAATATAACAACTTGCTGCAGTAATAGTGTGCTGTGCTCCAAGTTTTATATATAACAACTTGCTGCAGTAATAGCGTACTGTGCTCCAAGTTTGAAATATAACCACTTGCTGCAGTAATAGTGTACTGTGCTGCAAGTTTTATACATAACAGCTTGCTGCAGTAATAGTGTACTGTGCACCATGTTTTAAATATAACAACTTTCTGCAGTAATAGTGTACTGTGCTCCAAGTTTTAAATATAGAAACTTGCTGCAGTAATAGCGTACTCTGCTCCAAGTTTTAAATATAGCAACTTGCTGCAGTAATAGTGTACTGTGCTCCAAGTTTTATATATAACAACTTGCTGCAGTAATAGCGTACTGTGCTCTAAGTTTTATAAATAACAACTTGCTGCAGTAAGAGTGTACTGTGCTCCAAGTTTTATATAAAACAACTTGCTGGAGTAAAAGTGTACTGTGCTCCACGTTTTAAATATAACAACTTGCCGTAATACTGTACTGTACTCCAAGATTTAAATATAACAACTTGCATTAATAGTGTACTGTGCTGCAAGTTTTAAATATAACAACTTGCAGTAATAGTGTACTGTGCTGCAAGGTTTAAATATAGCAACTTGCTGCAGTAATAGCGTACTATGCTACAAGTTTTAAATATAACAACTTGCTGCATTAATAGCGTACTGTGCTGCAAGATTTAAATATAACAGCTGGCTGCAGTAATAGCGTACTGTGCTCCAAGTTTTAAATAAAGCAACTTGCTGCAGTAATAGTGTACTGTGCTCCAAGTTTTAAACATATCAACTTTCTGCAGTAATAGTGTACTGTGCTCCAAGTTTTAAATATAACGACTTGCTGCAGTAATAGTGTACTGTGCTCCAAGATTTAAATATAACGACTTGCTGCAGTAATAGTGTACTGTGCTCCAAGTTTTAAATATAACGACTTGCTGCAGTAATAGTGTACTGTGCTCCAAGTTTTATATATAATAACTTGCTGCAGTAATAGTGTACTGTGCTCCAAGTTTTAAACATATCAACTTTCTGCAGTAATAGCCTACTGTGCTCCAATTTTTATATATAATAACTTGCTGCAGTAATAGTGTACTGTGCTCCAAGTTTTAAAAATAACAACTTCCTGCATTAATAGTGTACTGTGCTCCAAGTTTTAAATATAACAACTTGCTGCTGTAATAGTGTACTGTGCTGCAAGTATTAAATATAACAACTTGCTGCAGTAATAGTGTACTGTCCTCCAAGTTTTAAATATAACAACTTGCTGCTGTAATAGTGTACTGTGCTCCAAGTTTGAAATATAACAACTTGCTGCAGTAATAGTGTACTGTGCTCCAAGTTTTAAATATAACAACTTGCTGCAGTAATAGTGTACTGTGCTCCAAGTTTTATATATAATAACTTGCTGCAGTAATAGTGTACTGTGCTCCAAGTTTTAAATATAACAACTTGCTGCTGTAATAGTGTACTGTGCTGCAAGTATTAAATATAACAACTTGCTGCAGTAATAGTGTACTGTGCTCCAAGTTTTAAATAGAACAACTTGCTGCTGTAATAGTGTACTGTGCTCCAAGTTTTAAATATAACAACTTGCTGCAGTAATAGTGTACTGTGCTCCAAGTTTTAAATATAACAACTTGCTGCAGTAATAGTGTACTGTGCTCCAAGTTTTATATATAATAACTTGCTGCAGTAATAGTGTACTGTGCTCCAAGTTTTAAATATAACAAAATGCTGCAGTAATAGTGTACTGTGCTCCAAGTTTTAAATATAACAACTTGCTGCAGTAATAGTGTACTGTGCTCCAATTTTAAATATAGCAACTTGCTGCAGTAATAGTGTACTGAGCTCCAAGTTTTAAAAATAACAACTTTCTGCAGTAATAGTGTACTGTGCTCCAAGTTTTAAAAATAACAACTTGCTGCAGTCATAGTGTATTGTGATGAAAGTTTTAAACATATCAACTTGCTGAAGTAATTGCGTACTGTGCTCCAAGTTTTAAATATAACAACTTGCTGCAGTAATAGCGTACTGTGCTCCATGTTTTAAATATAACAACTTTCTGCAGTAATTGCGTACTGTGCTCCAATTTTTAAATATATCAACTTGCTGAAGTAATTGCGTACTGTGCTCCAAGTTTTAAATATATCAACTTGCTGAAGTAATTGCGTACTGTGCTCCAAGTTTTAAATATAACAAATTTCTGCAGTTATAGTGTACTGTGCTCCACGTTTTAAATATAACAACTTGCTGCAGTAATAGTGTACTGTGCTCCAAGTTTTATATATAACAACTTGCTGCAGTAATAGCGTACTGTGCTGCAAGTTTTAAATATGACAACATCCTGCAGGAATAGTGTACTGTGCTCCAAGTTTTAAAAATAACAACTTGCTACAGTAATAGTGTACTGTGCTGCAAGTTTTATATATAACAACTTGCTGCAGTAATAGTGTACTGTGCTCCAAGTTTTAATATCTTGCAACGTGCTGCAGTAATAGTGTACTGTGCTCCAAGTTTTAATATATAACAACTTGCTGCAGTAATGGCGTACTGTGCTCCAAGTTTTAATATATAACAACTTGCTGCAGTAATAGCGTACTGTGATCCAAGTTTTAAACATATCAACTTGCTGAAGTAAATGCGTACTGTGCTCCAAGTTTTAAATATAACAACTTTCTGCAGTTATAGTGTACTGTGCTCCAAGTTTTAAATATAACAACTTGCTGCAGTAATAGTGTACTGTGCTCCAAGTTTTAAATATAACAACTTGCTGCAGTAATAGTGTACTGTCCTCCAAGTTTTAAATATAACAACTTGCTGCTGTAATAGTGTACTGTGCTCCAAGTTTGAAATATAACAACTTGCTGCAGTAATAGCGTACTGTGCTGCAAGATTTAAATATAACAGCTGGCTGCAGTAATAGCGTACTGTGCTCCAAGTTTTAAATAAAGCAACTTGCTGCAGTAATAGTGTACTGTGCTCCAAGTTTTAAACATATCAACTTTCTGCAGTAATAGTGTACTGTGCTCCAAGTTTTAAATATAACGACTTGCTGCAGTAATAGTGTACTGTGCTCCAAGATTTAAATATAACGACTTGCTGCAGTAATAGTGTACTGTGCTCCAAGTTTTAAATATAACGACTTGCTGCAGTAATAGTGTACTGTGCTCCAAGTTTTATATATAATAACTTGCTGCAGTAATAGTGTACTGTGCTCCAAGTTTTAAACATATCAACTTTCTGCAGTAATAGCCTACTGTGCTCCAATTTTTATATATAATAACTTGCTGCAGTAATAGTGTACTGTGCTCCAAGTTTTAAAAATAACAACTTCCTGCATTAATAGTGTACTGTGCTCCAAGTTTTAAATATAACAACTTGCTGCTGTAATAGTGTACTGTGCTGCAAGTATTAAATATAACAACTTGCTGCAGTAATAGTGTACTGTCCTCCAAGTTTTAAATATAACAACTTGCTGCTGTAATAGTGTACTGTGCTCCAAGTTTGAAATATAACAAATTGCTGCAGTAATAGTGTACTGTGCTCCAAGTTTTAAATATAACAACTTGCTGCAGTAATAGTGTACTGTGCTCCAAGTTTTATATATAATAACTTGCTGCAGTAATAGTGTACTGTGCTCCAAGTTTTAAATATAACAACTTGCTGCTGTAATAGTGTACTGTGCTGCAAGTATTAAATATAACAACTTGCTGCAGTAATAGTGTACTGTGCTGCAGGTTTTATACATAACAGCTTGCTGCAGTAATATTGTACTGTGCACCATGTTTTAAATATAGCAACTTGCTGCAGTAATAGCGTACTGTGCTCCAAGTATTAAATATAACAACTTGCTGCAGTAATAGCGTACTCTGCTCCAAGTTTTAAATATAACAACTTGCTGCAGTAATAGTGTTCTGTGCTGCAAGTTTTAAATATCACAACTTGCTGCAGTAATAGCGTACTGTGCTCCAAGTTTTAAATATAACAACTTGCTGCAGTAATAGCGTACTGTGCTCCAAGTTTTAAATTTAAATACTTGCTGGAGTAATAGCGTACTGTGCTCCAAGTTTTAAATATAACATCTTGCTGCAGGAATAGTGTACTGTGCTCCAAGTTTTAAATATAACAACTTGCTGCAGTAATAGTGTACTGTGCTCCAAGTTTTATATACAACAACTTGCTGCAATAATGGTGTATTGTGCTCCAAGTTTTATAAATAACAACTTGCAGCAGTAATAGTGTACTGTGCTCCAAGTTTTAAAAATAACAACTTGCTGCAGTAATAGTGTACTGTGATCCAAGTTTTAAACATATCAACTTGCTGAAGTAATTGCGTACTGTGCTCCAAGTTTTAAATATATCAACTTGCTGAAGTAATTGCATACTGTGCTCCAAGTTTTAAATATAACAACTTGCTGCAGTAATAGTGTACTGTGCTCCAAGTTTTATATATAACAACTTGCTGCAGTAATAGCGTACTGTGCTCCAAGTTTTAAATATAACAACTTTCTGCAGTTATAGTGTACTGTGCTCCAAGTTTTAAATATAACAACTTGCTGCAGTAATAGTGTACTGTGCTCCATGATTTATATATAACAACTTGCTGCAGTAGTAGCGTACTGTGCTGCAAGTTTTAAATATGACAACTTGCTGCAGGAATAGTGTACTGTGCTCCAAGTTTTAAAAATAACAACTTGCTACAGTAATAGTGTACTGTGCTGCAAGTTTTTTATATAACAACTTGCTGCAGTAATAGTGTACTGTGCTCCAAGTTTTAATATATAACAACTTGCTGCAGTAATAGTGTACTGTGCTCCAAGTTCTAATATATAACAACTTGCTGCTGTAATGGCGTACTGTGCTCCAAGTTTTAATATATAACAACTTGCTGCAGTAATAGCGTACTGTGCTCCAAGTTTTAAAAATAACAACTTGCTGCAGTAATAGTGTACTGTGATCCAAGTTTTAAACATATCAACTTGCTGAAGTAAATGCGTACTGTGCTCCAAGTTTTAAATATAACAACTTTCTGCAGTTATAGTGTCCTGTGCTCCAAGTTTTAAATATAACAACTTGCTGCAGTAATAGTGTACTGTGCTCCAAGTTTTAAATATAACAACTTGCTGCAGTAATAGTGTACTGTGCACCAAGTTTTAAATATAACAACTTGCTGAAGTAATTGCGTACTGTGCTGCAAGTTTCAAATATAACAACTTGCTGCAGTAATAGCGTACTGTGCTCCAAGTTTTAAATATAGCAACTTGCTGCAGTAATAGCGTACTGTGCTCCAAGTTTTAAATATAACAACTTGCTGCAGTAATAGTGTGCTGTGCTCCAAGTTTTATATATAACAACTTGCTGCAGTAATAGCGTACTGTGCTCCAAGTTTGAAATATAACCACTTGCTGCAGTAATAGTGTACTGTGCTGCAAGTTTTATACATAACAGCTTGCTGCAGTAATAGTGTACTGTGCACCATGTTTTAAATATAACAACTTTCTGCAGTAATAGTGTACTGTGCTCCAAGTTTTAAATATAGAAACTTGCTGCAGTAATAGCGTACTCTGCTCCAAGTTTTAAATATAGCAACTTGCTGCAGTAATAGTGTACTGTGCTCCAAGTTTTATATATAACAACTTGCTGCAGTAATAGCGTACTGTGCTCTAAGTTTTATATATAACAACTTGCTGCAGTAAGAGTGTACTGTGCTCCAAGTTTTATATAAAACAACTTGCTGGAGTAAAAGTGTACTGTGCTCCACGTTTTAAATATAACAACTTGCCGTAATACTGTACTGTACTCCAAGATTTAAATATAACAACTTGCATTAATAGTGTACTGTGCTGCAAGTTTTAAATATAACAACTTGCAGTAATAGTGTACTGTGCTGCAAGGTTTAAATATAGCAACTTGCTGCAGTAATAGCGTACTATGCTACAAGTTTTAAATATAACAACTTGCTGCATTAATAGCGTACTGTGCTGCAAGATTTAAATATAACAGCTGGCTGCAGTAATAGCGTACTGTGCTCCAAGTTTTAAATAAAGCAACTTGCTGCAGTAATAGTGTACTGTGCTCCAAGTTTTAAACATATCAACTTTCTGCAGTAATAGTGTACTGTGCTCCAAGTTTTAAATATAACGACTTGCTGCAGTAATAGTGTACTGTGCTCCAAGATTTAAATATAACGACTTGCTGCAGTAATAGTGTACTGTGCTCCAAGTTTTAAATATAACGACTTGCTGCAGTAATAGTGTACTGTGCTCCAAGTTTTATATATAATAACTTGCTGCAGTAATAGTGTACTGTGCTCCAAGTTTTAAACATATCAACTTTCTGCAGTAATAGCCTACTGTGCTCCAATTTTTATATATAATAACTTGCTGCAGTAATAGTGTACTGTGCTCCAAGTTTTAAAAATAACAACTTCCTGCATTAATAGTGTACTGTGCTCCAAGTTTTAAATATAACAACTTGCTGCTGTAATAGTGTACTGTGCTGCAAGTATTAAATATAACAACTTGCTGCAGTAATAGTGTACTGTCCTCCAAGTTTTAAATATAACAACTTGCTGCTGTAATAGTGTACTGTGCTCCAAGTTTGAAATATAACAACTTGCTGCAGTAATAGTGTACTGTGCTCCAAGTTTTAAATATAACAACTTGCTGCAGTAATAGTGTACTGTGCTCCAAGTTTTATATATAATAACTTGCTGCAGTAATAGTGTACTGTGCTCCAAGTTTTAAATATAACAACTTGCTGCTGTAATAGTGTACTGTGCTGCAAGTATTAAATATAACAACTTGCTGCAGTAATAGTGTACTGTGCTCCAAGTTTTAAATAGAACAACTTGCTGCTGTAATAGTGTACTGTGCTCCAAGTTTTAAATATAACAACTTGCTGCAGTAATAGTGTACTGTGCTCCAAGTTTTAAATATAACAACTTGCTGCAGTAATAGTGTACTGTGCTCCAAGTTTTATATATAATAACTTGCTGCAGTAATAGTGTACTGTGCTCCAAGTTTTAAATATAACAAAATGCTGCAGTAATAGTGTACTGTGCTCCAAGTTTTAAATATAACAACTTGCTGCAGTAATAGTGTACTGTGCTCCAATTTTAAATATAGCAACTTGCTGCAGTAATAGTGTACTGAGCTCCAAGTTTTAAAAATAACAACTTTCTGCAGTAATAGTGTACTGTGCTCCAAGTTTTAAAAATAACAACTTGCTGCAGTCATAGTGTATTGTGATGAAAGTTTTAAACATATCAACTTGCTGAAGTAATTGCGTACTGTGCTCCAAGTTTTAAATATAACAACTTGCTGCAGTAATAGCGTACTGTGCTCCATGTTTTAAATATAACAACTTTCTGCAGTAATAGTGTACTGTGCACCAAGTTTTAAATATAGCAATTTGCTGCAGTAATAGCGTACTGTGCTCCAATTTTAAATATAGCAACTTGCTGCAGTAATAGTGTACTGTGCTCCAGGTTTTATACATAACAACTTGCTGCAGTAATAGTGTACTGTGCTCCAAGTTTTAAATATAACAACTTGCTGCAGTAATAGCGTACTGTGCTCCAAGTTTTAAATATAACAACTTGCTGCAGTTATAGTGTACTGTGCTCCAGGTTTTAAACATATCAACTTGCTGCAGTACTAGCGTACCCTACTCCAAGTTTTATATATAACAACTTGCTGCAGTAAGAGTGTACTGTGCTCCAAGTTTTAAAAATAACAACTTCCTGCATTAATCGTGTACTGTGCTCCACGTTTTAAATATAACGACTTGCTGCAGTAATAGTGTACTGTGCTCCAAGTTTTAAATATAACAACTTGCTGCAGTAATAGTGTACTGTGCTCTAAGTTTTAAATATAACGACTTGCTGCAGTAATAGTGTACTGTGCTCCAAGTTTTAAATATAACGACTTGCTGCAGTAATAGTGTACTGTGGTCCAAGTTTTAAATATAACGACTTGCTGCAGTAATAGTGTACTGTGCTCCAAGTTTTAAATATAACGACTTGCTGCAGTAATAGTGTACTGTGCTCCAAGTGTTATATATAATAACTTGCTGCAGTAATAGTGTACTGTGCTGCAAGTTTTAAATATAACAACTTGCTGCAGTAATAGAGTACTGTGCTCCAAGTTTTAAACATATCAACTTTCTGCACTAATAGCGTACTGTGCTCCAAGTTTTAAATATAACGACTTGCTGCAGTAATAGTGTACTGTGCTCCAAGTTTTAATCATATCAACTTTCTGCAGTAATAGTGTACTGTGCTCCAATTTTTAAATATAACGACTTGCTGCAGTAATAGTGTACTGTGCTCCAAGTTTTAAATATAACGACTTGCTGCAGTAATAGTGTACTGTGCTCCAAGTTTTAAATATAACGACTTGCTGCAGTAATAGTGTACTGTGCTCCAAGTTTTATATATAATAACTTGCTGCAGTAATAGTGTACTGTGCTGCACGTTTTATATATAATAACTTGCTGCAGTAATAGTGTAATGTGCTCCAAGTTTTAAACATATCAACTTTCTGCAGTAATAGCGTACTGTGCTCCAAATTTTATATATAACAACTTTCTGCAGTTATAGTGTACTGTGCTCCAAGTTTTAAATATAACAACTTGCTGCAGTAATACTGTACTGTGCTCCAAGTTTAAAATATAACAACTTGCTGCAGTAATAGTGTACTGAGCACCAAGTTTTAAATATAACAACTTGCTGAAGTAAATGCGTATTGTGCTCCAAGTTTTAAATATAACAACTTGCTGCAGTAATAGTGTACTGTGCTCCAAGTTTGCAATATAACCACTTGCTGCAGTCATAGTGTACTGTGCTGCAAGTTTTAAATATTAGAACTTGCTGCAGTAATAGAGTACTGTGCTGCAAGTTTTAAATATAACAACTTGCTGCAGTAATAGTGTACTGTGCTCCAAGTTTTATACATAACAACTTGCTGCAGTAATAGCGTACTGTGCTGCAAGTTTTAAATATAACAACTTGCTGCAGTAATAGCGTGCTGTGCTCCAAGTTTGCAATATAACCACTTGCTGCAGTAATAGTGTACTGTGCTGCAAGTTTTAAATATAACAATTTGCTGCAGTAATAGAGTACTGTGCTGCAAGTTTTAAATATAACAACTTGCTGCAGTAATAGTATACTGTGATCCAAGTTTTAAATATAGCAATTTGCTGCAGTAATAGCGTACTGTGCTGCAAGTTTTAAATATAGCAACTTGCTGCCGTAATAGCGTACTGTGCCCCATGTTTTAAATATAATAACTTGCTGCAGTAATATTGTACTGTGCCCCATGTTTTAAATATAATAACTTGCTGCAGTAATAGTGTACTGTGATCCAAGTATTAAATATAACAACTTGCTGCAGTAATAGCGTACTGTGCTCCAAGTTTTAAATTTAAATACTTGCTGCAGTAATAGCGTACTGTGCTCCAAGTTTTAAATATAACAACTTGTTGCAGTAATAGTGTACTGTGCTGCAAGTTTTAAATATAGCAACTTGCTGCAGTAATAGTGTACTGTGCTCCAAGTTTTAAATATAGCAACTTGCTGCAGTAATAGTGTATGGTGCTCCAAGTTTTATATATAACAAATTGTTGCAGGAATAGTGTACTGTGCTGCAAGTTTTAAATATAGCAACTTGCTGCAGTAATAGTGTACTGTGCTGCAAGTTTTAAATATAGCAACTTGCTGCAGTAATAGTGTACTGTGCTGCAAGTTTTAAATATAGCAACTTGCTGCAGTAATAGCGTACCGTGCTCCAAGTATTAAATATAACAACTTGCTGCAGTAATAGCGTACTGTGCTACAAGTTTTAAATATAACATCTTGCTGCAGGAATAGTGTACTGTGCTCCAAGTTTTAAATATAACAACTTGCTGCAGTAATAGTGTACTGTGCTCCAAGTTTTTTATATAACAACTTTCTGCAATAATGGTGTATTGTGCTCCAAGTTTTATTAATAACAACTTGCAGCAGTAATAGTGTACTGTGCTCCAAGTTTTAAAAATAACAACTTGCTGCAGTAATAGTATACTGTGATCCAAGTTTTAAACATATCAACTTGCTGAAGTAATTGCGTACTGTGCTCCAATTTTTAAATATATCAACTTGCTGAAGTAATTGCGTACTGTGCTCCAATTTTTAAATATAACAACTTTCTGCAGTTATAGTGTACTGTTCTCCAAGTTTTAAATATAACACATTGCTGCAGTAATAGTGTACTGTGCTCCAAGTTTTATATATAACAACTTGCTGCAGTAATAGTGTACTGTGCACCAAGTTTTAATTATAACAACTTGCTGAAGTAATTGCGTACTGTGCTCCAAGTTTTAAATATAACAACTTGCTGCAGTAATAGTGTACTGTGCTCCAAGTTTTATATATAACAACTTGCTGCAGTAATAGCGTACTGTGCTCCAAGTTTTAAATATATCAACTTGCTGAAGTAATTGCGTACTGTGCTCCACGTTTTAAATATAACAACTTGCTGCAGTAATAGTGTACTGTGCTCCATGTTTTATATATAACAACTTGCTGCAGTAATAGCGTACTGTGCTGCAAGTTTTAAATATGACAACTTCCTGCAGGAATAGTGTACTGTGCTCCAAGTTTTAAAAATAACAACTTGCTACAGTAATAGTGTACTGTGCTGCAAGTTTTATTTATAACAACTTGCTGCAGTAATAGTGTACTGTGCTCCAAGTTTTAATATCTTGCAACGTGCTGCAGTAATAGTGTACTGTGCTCCAAGTTTTAATATATAACAACTTGCTGCAGTAATGGCGTACTGTGCTCCAAGTTTTAATATATAACAACTTGCTGCAGTAATAGCGTACTGTGATCCAAGTTTTAAACATATCAACTTGCTGAAGTAAATGCGTACTGTGCTCCAAGTTTTAAATATAACAACTTTCTGCAGTTATAGTGTACTGTGCTCCAAGTTTTAAATATAACAACTTGCTGCAGTAATAGTGTACTGTGCTCCAAGTTTTAAATATAACAACTTGCTGCAGTAATAGTGTACTGTGCACCAAGTTTTAAATATAACAACTTGCTGAAGTAAATGCGTACTGTGCTCCAAGTTTTAAATATAACAACTTGCTGCAGTAATAGCGTACTGTGCTCCAAGTTTTAAATATAGCAACTTGCTGCAGTAATAGCGTACTGTGCTCCAAGTTTTAAATATAACAACTTGCTGCAGTAATAGTGTGCTGTGCTCCAAGTTTTATATGTAACAACTTGCTGCAGTAATAGCGTACTGTGCTCCAAGTTTGAAATATAACCACTTGCTGCAGTAATAGTGTACTGTGCTGCAGGTTTTATACATAACAGCTTGCTGCAGTAATATTGTACTGTGCACCATGTTTTAAATATAGCAACTTGCTGCAGTAATAGTGTACTGTGCACCAAGTTTTAAATATAACAACTTGCTGAAGTAAATGCGTACTGTGCTCCAAGTTTTATAAATAACAACTTGCAGCAGTAATAGTGTACTGTGCTCCAAGTTTTAAAAATAACAACTTGCTGCAGTAATAGTGTACTGTGATCCAAGTTTTAAACATATCAACTTGCTGAAGTAATTGCGTACTGTGCTCCAAGTTTTAAATATATCAACTTGCTGAAGTAATTGCATACTGTGCTCCAAGTTTTAAATATAACAACTTGCTGCAGTAATAGTGTACTGTGCTCCAAGTTTTATATATAACAACTTGCTGCAGTAATAGCGTACTGTGCTCCAAGTTTTAAATGTAACAACTTTCTGCAGTTATAGTGTACTGTGCTCCAAGTTTTAAATATAACAACTTGCTGCAGTAATAGTGTACTGTGCTCCATGTTTTATATATAACAACTTGCTGCAGTAGTAGCGTACTGTGCTGCAAGTTTTAAATATGACAACTTGCTGCAGGAATAGTGTACTGTGCTCCAAGTTTTAAAAATAACAACTTGCTACAGTAATAGTGTACTGTGCTGCAAGTTTTTTATATAACAACTTGCTGCAGTAATAGTGTACTGTGCTCCAAGTTTTAATATATAACAACTTTCTGCAGTTATAGTGTCCTGTGCTCCAAGTTTTAAATATAACAACTTGCTGCAGTAATAGTGTACTGTGCTCCAAGTTTTAAACATATCAACTTGCTGAAGTAATTGCGTACTGTGCTCCAATTTTTAAATATATCAACTTGCTGAAGTAATTGCGTACTGTGCTCCAATTTTTAAATATAACAACTTTCTGCAGTTATAGTGTACTGTTCTCCAAGTTTTAAATATAACACATTGCTGCAGTAATAGTGTACTGTGCTCCAAGTTTTATATATAACAACTTGCTGCAGTAATAGTGTACTGTGCACCAAGTTTTAATTATAACAACTTGCTGAAGTAATTGCGTACTGTGCTCCAAGTTTTAAATATAACAACTTGCTGCAGTAATAGTGTACTGTGCTCCAAGTTTTATATATAACAACTTGCTGCAGTAATAGCGTACTGTGCTCCAAGTTTTAAATATATCAACTTGCTGAAGTAATTGCGTACTGTGCTCCACGTTTTAAATATAACAACTTGCTGCAGTAATAGTGTACTGTGCTCCATGTTTTATATATAACAACTTGCTGCAGTAATAGCGTACTGTGCTGCAAGTTTTAAATATGACAACTTCCTGCAGGAATAGTGTACTGTGCTCCAAGTTTTAAAAATAACAACTTGCTACAGTAATAGTGTACTGTGCTGCAAGTTTTATTTATAACAACTTGCTGCAGTAATAGTGTACTGTGCTCCAAGTTTTAATATCTTGCAACGTGCTGCAGTAATAGTGTACTGTGCTCCAAGTTTTAATATATAACAACTTGCTGCAGTAATGGCGTACTGTGCTCCAAGTTTTAATATATAACAACTTGCTGCAGTAATAGCGTACTGTGATCCAAGTTTTAAACATATCAACTTGCTGAAGTAAATGCGTACTGTGCTCCAAGTTTTAAATATAACAACTTTCTGCAGTTATAGTGTACTGTGCTCCAAGTTTTAAATATAACAACTTGCTGCAGTAATAGTGTACTGTGCTCCAAGTTTTAAATATAACAACTTGCTGCAGTAATAGTGTACTGTGCACCAAGTTTTAAATATAACAACTTGCTGAAGTAAATGCGTACTGTGCTCCAAGTTTTAAATATAACAACTTGCTGCAGTAATAGCGTACTGTGCTCCAAGTTTTAAATATAGCAACTTGCTGCAGTAATAGCGTACTGTGCTCCAAGTTTTAAATATAACAACTTGCTGCAGTAATAGTGTGCTGTGCTCCAAGTTTTATATGTAACAACTTGCTGCAGTAATAGCGTACTGTGCTCCAAGTTTGAAATATAACCACTTGCTGCAGTAATAGTGTACTGTGCTGCAGGTTTTATACATAACAGCTTGCTGCAGTAATATTGTACTGTGCACCATGTTTTAAATATAGCAACTTGCTGCAGTAATAGTGTACTGTGCACCAAGTTTTAAATATAACAACTTGCTGAAGTAAATGCGTACTGTGCTCCAAGTTTTATAAATAACAACTTGCAGCAGTAATAGTGTACTGTGCTCCAAGTTTTAAAAATAACAACTTGCTGCAGTAATAGTGTACTGTGATCCAAGTTTTAAACATATCAACTTGCTGAAGTAATTGCGTACTGTGCTCCAAGTTTTAAATATATCAACTTGCTGAAGTAATTGCATACTGTGCTCCAAGTTTTAAATATAACAACTTGCTGCAGTAATAGTGTACTGTGCTCCAAGTTTTATATATAACAACTTGCTGCAGTAATAGCGTACTGTGCTCCAAGTTTTAAATGTAACAACTTTCTGCAGTTATAGTGTACTGTGCTCCAAGTTTTAAATATAACAACTTGCTGCAGTAATAGTGTACTGTGCTCCATGTTTTATATATAACAACTTGCTGCAGTAGTAGCGTACTGTGCTGCAAGTTTTAAATATGACAACTTGCTGCAGGAATAGTGTACTGTGCTCCAAGTTTTAAAAATAACAACTTGCTACAGTAATAGTGTACTGTGCTGCAAGTTTTTTATATAACAACTTGCTGCAGTAATAGTGTACTGTGCTCCAAGTTTTAATATATAACAACTTTCTGCAGTTATAGTGTCCTGTGCTCCAAGTTTTAAATATAACAACTTGCTGCAGTAATAGTGTACTGTGCTCCAAGTTTTAAATATAACAACTTGCTGCAGTAATAGTGTACTGTGCACCAAGTTTTAAATATAACAACTTGCTGAAGTAATTGCGTACTGTGCTCCAAGTTTTAAATATAACAACTTGCTGCAGTAATAGCGTACTGTGCTCCAAGTTTTAAATATAGCAACTTGCTGCAGTAATAGCGTACTGTGCTCCAAGTTTTAAATATAACAACTTGCTGCAGTAATAGTGTGCTGTGCTCCAAGTTTTATATATAACAACTTGCTGCAGTAATAGCGTACTGTGCTCCAAGTTTGAAATATAACCACTTGCTGCAGTAATAGTGTACTGTGCTGCAAGTTTTATACATAACAGCTTGCTGCAGTAATAGTGTACTGTGCACCATGTTTTAAATATAACAACTTTCTGCAGTAATAGTGTACTGTGCTCCAAGTTTTAAATATAGAAACTTGCTGCAGTAATAGCGTACTCTGTTCCAAGTTTTAAATATAGCAACTTGCTGCAGTAATAGTGTACTGTGCTCCAAGTTTTATATATAACAACTTGCTGCAGTAATAGCGTACTGTGCTCTAAGTTTTATATATAACAACTTGCTGCAGTAAGAGTGTACTGTGCTCCAAGTTTTATATAAAACAACTTGCTGCAGTAAAAGTGTACTGTGCTCCACGTTTTAAATATAACAACTTGCAGTAATAGTGTACTGTACTCCAAGATTTAAATATAACAACTTGCATTAATAGTGTACTGTGCTGCAAGTTTTAAATATAACAACTTGCAGTAATAGTGTACTGTGCTGCAAGTTTTAAATATAGCAACTTGCTGCAGTAATAGCGTACTATGCTACAAGTTTTAAATATAACAACTTGCTGCATTAATAGCGTACTGTGCTGCAAGTTTTAAATATAACAGCTGGCTGCAGTAATAGCGTACTGTGCTCCAAGTTTTAAATAAAGCAACTTGCTGCAGTAATAGTGTACTGTGCTCCAAGTTTTAAACATATCAACTTTCTGCAGTAATAGTGTACTGTGCTCCAAGTTTTAAATATAACGACTTGCTGCAGTAATAGTGTACTGTGCTCCAAGTTTTAAATATAACGACTTGCTGCAGTAATAGTGTACTGTGCTCCAAGTTTTAAATATAACGACTTGCTGCAGTAATAGTGTACTGTGCTCCAAGTTTTATATATAATAACTTGCTGCAGTAATAGTGTACTATGCTCCAAGTTTTAAACATATCAACTTTCTGCAGTAATAGCGTACTGTGCTCCAATTTTTATATATAATAACTTGCTGCAGTAATAGTGTACTGTGCTCCAAGTTTTAAAAATAACAACTTCCTGCATTAATAGTGTACTGTGCTCCAAGTTTTAAATATAACAACTTGCTGCTGTAATAGTGTACTGTGCTGCAAGTTTTAAATATAACAACTTGCTGCAGTAATAGTGTACTGTGCTCCCAGTTTTAAATATAACAACTTGCTGCTGTAATAGTGTACTGTGCTCCAAGTTTTAAATATAACAACTTGCTGCAGTAATAGTGTACTGTGCTCCAAGTTTTAAATATAACAACTTGTTGCAGTAATAGTGTACTGTGCTCCATGTTTTATATATAACAACTTGCTGCAGTAATAGCGTACTGTGCTGCAAGTTTTAAATATGACAACTTCCTGCAGGAATAGTGTACTGTGCTCCAAGTTTTAAAAATAACAACTTGCTACAGTAATAGTGTACTGTGCTGCAAGTTTTATTTATAACAACTTGCTGCAGTAATAGTGTACTGTGCTCCAAGTTTTAATATCTTGCAACGTGCTGCAGTAATAGTGTACTGTGCTCCAAGTTTTAATATATAACAACTTGCTGCAGTAATGGCGTACTGTGCTCCAAGTTTTAATATATAACAACTTGCTGCAGTAATAGCGTACTGTGATCCAAGTTTTAAACATATCAACTTGCTGAAGTAAATGCGTACTGTGCTCCAAGTTTTAAATATAACAACTTTCTGCAGTTATAGTGTACTGTGCTCCAAGTTTTAAATATAACAACTTGCTGCAGTAATAGTGTACTGTGCTCCAAGTTTTAAATATAACAACTTGCTGCAGTAATAGTGTACTGTGCACCAAGTTTTAAATATAACAACTTGCTGAAGTAAATGCGTACTGTGCTCCAAGTTTTAAATATAACAACTTGCTGCAGTAATAGCGTACTGTGCTCCAAGTTTTAAATATAGCAACTTGCTGCAGTAATAGCGTACTGTGCTCCAAGTTTTAAATATAACAACTTGCTGCAGTAATAGTGTGCTGTGCTCCAAGTTTTATATGTAACAACTTGCTGCAGTAATAGCGTACTGTGCTCCAAGTTTGAAATATAACCACTTGCTGCAGTAATAGTGTACTGTGCTGCAGGTTTTATACATAACAGCTTGCTGCAGTAATATTGTACTGTGCACCATGTTTTAAATATAGCAACTTGCTGCAGTAATAGTGTACTGTGCACCAAGTTTTAAATATAACAACTTGCTGAAGTAAATGCGTACTGTGCTCCAAGTTTTATAAATAACAACTTGCAGCAGTAATAGTGTACTGTGCTCCAAGTTTTAAAAATAACAACTTGCTGCAGTAATAGTGTACTGTGATCCAAGTTTTAAACATATCAACTTGCTGAAGTAATTGCGTACTGTGCTCCAAGTTTTAAATATATCAACTTGCTGAAGTAATTGCATACTGTGCTCCAAGTTTTAAATATAACAACTTGCTGCAGTAATAGTGTACTGTGCTCCAAGTTTTATATATAACAACTTGCTGCAGTAATAGCGTACTGTGCTCCAAGTTTTAAATGTAACAACTTTCTGCAGTTATATTGTACTGTGCTCCAAGTTTTAAATATAACAACTTGCTGCAGTAATAGTGTACTGTGCTCCATGTTTTATATATAACAACTTGCTGCAGTAGTAGCGTACTGTGCTGCAAGTTTTAAATATGACAACTTGCTGCAGGAATAGTGTACTGTGCTCCAAGTTTTAAAAATAACAACTTGCTACAGTAATAGTGTACTGTGCTGCAAGTTTTTTATATAACAACTTGCTGCAGTAATAGTGTACTGTGCTCCAAGTTTTAATATATAACAACTTTCTGCAGTTATAGTGTCCTGTGCTCCAAGTTTTAAATATAACAACTTGCTGCAGTAATAGTGTACTGTGCTCCAAGTTTTAAATATAACAACTTTCTGCAGTAATAGTGTACTGTGCTGCAAGTTTTAAATATAGCAACTTGCTGCAGTAATAGCGTACCGTGCTCCAAGTATTAAATATAACAACTTGCTGCAGTAATAGCGTACTGTGCTACAAGTTTAAAATATAACATCTTGCTGCAGGAATAGTGTACTGTGCTCCAAGTTTTAAATATAACAACTTGCTGCAGTAATAGTGTACTGTGCTCCAAGTTTTTTATATAACAACTTTCTGCAATAATGGTGTATTGTGCTCCAAGTTTTATAAATAACAACTTGCAGCAGTAATAGTGTACTGTGCTCCAAGTTTTAAAAATAACAACTTGCTGCAGTAATAGTGTACTGTGATCCAAGTTTTAAACATATCAACTTGCTGAAGTAATTGCGTACTGTGCTCCAATTTTTAAATATATCAACTTGCTGAAGTAATTGCGTACTGTGCTCCAATTTTTAAATATAACAACTTTCTGCAGTTATAGTGTACTGTTCTCCAAGTTTTAAATATAACACATTGCTGCAGTAATAGTGTACTGTGCTCCAAGTTTTATATATAACAACTTGCTGCAGTAATAGTGTACTGTGCACCAAGTTTTAATTATAACAACTTGCTGAAGTAATTGCGTACTGTGCTCCAAGTTTTAAATATAACAACTTGCTGCAGTAATAGTGTACTGTGCTCCAAGTTTTATATATAACAACTTGCTGCAGTAATAGCGTACTGTGCTCCAAGTTTTAAATATATCAACTTGCTGAAGTAATTGCGTACTGTGCTCCACGTTTTAAATATAACAACTTGCTGCAGTAATAGTGTACTGTGCTCCATGTTTTATATATAACAACTTGCTGCAGTAATAGCGTACTGTGCTGCAAGTTTTAAATATGACAACTTCCTGCAGGAATAGTGTACTGTGCTCCAAGTTTTAAAAATAACAACTTGCTACAGTAATAGTGTACTGTGCTGCAAGTTTTATTTATAACAACTTGCTGCAGTAATAGTGTACTGTGCTCCAAGTTTTAATATCTTGCAACGTGCTGCAGTAATAGTGTACTGTGCTCCAAGTTTTAATATATAACAACTTGCTGCAGTAATGGCGTACTGTGCTCCAAGTTTTAATATATAACAACTTGCTGCAGTAATAGCGTACTGTGATCCAAGTTTTAAACATTTCAACTTGCTGAAGTAAATGCGTACTGTGCTCCAAGTTTTAAATATAACAACTTTCTGCAGTTATAGTGTACTGTGCTCCAAGTTTTAAATATAACAACTTGCTGCAGTAATAGTGTACTGTGCACCAAGTTTTAAATATAACAACTTGCTGCAGTAATAGTGTACTGTGCACCAAGTTTTAAATATAACAACTTGCTGAAGTAAATGCGTACTGTGCTCCAAGTTTAAAATATAACAACTTGCTGCAGTAATAGTGTACTGAGCACCAAGTTTTAAAAATAACAACTTGCTACAGTAATAGTGTACTGTGCTGCAAGTTTTTTATATAACAACTTGCTGCAGTAATAGTGTACTGTGCTCCAAGTTTTAATATATAACAACTTTCTGCAGTTATAGTGTCCTGTGCTCCAAGTTTTAAATATAACAACTTGCAGTAATAGTGTACTGTGCTGCAAGTTTTAAATATAGCAACTTGCTGCAGTAATAGCGTACTATGCTACAAGTTTTAAATATAACAACTTGCTGCATTAATAGCGTACTGTGCTGCAAGTTTTAAATATAACAGCTGGCTGCAGTAATAGCGTACTGTGCTCCAAGTTTTAAATAAAGCAACTTGCTGCAGTAATAGTGTACTGTGCTCCAAGTTTTAAACATATCAACTTTCTGCAGTAATAGTGTACTGTGCTCCAAGTTTTAAATATAACGACTTGCTGCAGTAATAGTGTACTGTGCTCCAAGTTTTAAATATAACGACTTGCTGCAGTAATAGTGTACTGTGCTCCAAGTTTTAAATATAACGACTTGCTGCAGTAATAGTGTACTGTGCTCCAAGTTTTATATATAATATCTTGCTGCAGTAATAGTGTACTGTGCTCCAAGTTTTAAACATATCAACTTTCTGCAGTAATAGCGTACTGTGCTCCAATTTTTATATATAATAACTTGCTGCAGTAATAGTGTACTGTGCTCCAAGTTTTAAAAATAACAACTTGCTGCATTAATAGTGTACTGTGCTCCAAGTTTTAAATATAACAACTTGCTGCTGTAATAGTGTACTGTGCTGCAAGTTTTAAATATAACAACTTGCTGCAGTAATAGTGTACTGTGCTCCAACTTTTAAATATAACAACTTGCTGCTGTAATAGTGTACTGTGCTCCAAGTTTTAAATATAACAACTTGCTGCAGTTATAGTGTACTGTGCTCCAAGTTTTAAATATAACAACTTGCTGCAGTAATAGTGTACTGTGCTCCAAGTTTTATATATAATAACTTGCTGCAGTAATAGTGTACTGTGCTCCAAGTTTTAAATATAACAACTTGCTGCAGTAATAGTGTATTGTGCTCCAAGTTTTAAATATAACAACTTGCTGCAGTAATAGTGTACTGTGCTCCAAGTTTTAAATATAACAACTTGCTGCAGTTATCGTGTCCTGTGCTCCAAGTTTTAAATATAACAACTTGTTGCAGTAATAGTGTACTGTGCTCCAAGTTTTATATATATCCACTTGCTGCAGTAAGTGTACTGTGCTCCAAGTTTTAAATATAACAACTTGCTGCAGTAATAGTGTACTGTGCTCCAAGTTTTAAATATAGCAACTTGCTGCAGTAATAGCGTACTGTGCTCCAAGTTGTATATATATATCAACTTGCTGCAGTAAGTGTACTGTGCTCCAAGTTTTAAATATAACAACTTGCTGCAGTAATAGTATACTGTGCTCCAAGTTTTAAAAATAACAACTTGTTGCAGTAATAGTGTACTGTGCTCCAAGTTTTAAATATAGCAACTTGCTGCAGTAATAGCGTACTGTGCTCCAATTTTAAAGGTAAATAGTGATAATTTTCTAATGGCGCAATGTATTAAAATCTGCAGAGGAGGAAGGATATACCCCAGGTACATAGAATTCCCAGAATTACAGCAGCGTTATGGTGTAGAAGGAGGCCAGTTGGCCCTTTGTGTCTGCAACCGCTCTCTGAGCATTTTAACTTAGTGCCAATCTCCTGCCGTTTTCCATAACCCCTCACATTGGGTGATTATCTAAGCAGAAACAGTGCCCTCTCGAATGACTCAATTGAATCTGCCTCCACCAAACTTCAGGCAGTGCATTCCAAGCTCTCTGTGTGAAACACTAATGTTCATCATAAAGGTAACATCATGGATCTGTGAAAACCTCCTGTTCTGCAACACTGGCCCATCACAAAACTCAGAGCAAATGCAAATCCACCAAACAGCCTCTCCCCCTGTGTCTAACACACAGGAAGGGAACTTCAGCACCTCTCATCTTGCATGTCCCCATTTCTTATTTTTAAAGTTGCTTTTATCAAAACCAGTTTTAAATTAGCCATCAATATATAGGGTTTACAGATAGAAGTCAACACATAGGCAGACTGCATCTCTTTCAATAAATAATAACAGATGCTATTTTAAATATATTACACTACTGAGTATAGTTAAAAATTCATAGGAATTCTTAAGGTCTGAAACAGGGTGGGTCATGCAGTCCAGCAATGAACAAGAAGAACATCTTGTAACTCACACAGAAGTATTTTATCATCTTATCTGACTTTAGAAAGAGAATGTTAAAATGGAGGCTTATCAATCCACTGGAACACACATTCTAAACCACACACAAAACAACATACTGGCCTCATTGTTTCTTTATCAACAGTTCCAAATGAGATTTTATCCAACAATGAGTACATTACTTAGTGACTAAAAATCTTGAATTTCAATTCAAAGTCTTTTAGTAATCAGATACAAGAAGATTACAAAGTAACATTCTCATCAATGAGTCCACGTGGTACTGTACCACAATCAGCAAAAACAGCACTAAAGCAGTTTGCACCAGTCACTGGACATGCATGTTGAAGTTTAAGCTTTAATAGCACATGAAGTGCACATTTTGGAATCTATATTATGTAAATGGTGGTGGACATGGCTGAATTTTGGAAGGGGTTTTTATTGTAATAATAGCAGGTTAAGCTGCTACATATCAAGAGTCATCATCATGATGTAACTTCATTAAGCGATAATCCACAGGTAACTGGGATATATTGTGGAAAGAACAATGCCCGTGTAAAAGTGTAATCAAGGCAATAATCATTTGCGGAGTTCTGCAATGTCATTAGCATGGACTTTATCCTGGCACCTCTCCAATATAGTTTTATCCATACATATTATTTATTTGTAGCAATATATTCTGAGGAGTCTGGGGAACAATTTTAACAACAAAAACAATTATCTTCCTATCTTCCTCTTCTGAAGGTGCTGACTCTTAGTGGGCCACGGATTCGCCTCTACAGGTTATTCTGTATCTCACAGTTGTAGTCACTTTTTATGTGTCCACCTCACATGGTAAGCCTTTTGACTTTGGGGATACAACACCTGAACTTCATTCAATCCTCACGTGAGCTGCACACACGTGTACTTCCCAGTGATAAGAAGCAGGATCAGTTTTCCCCTCCCTCCCTAGCCTAAGTGAACTAATTCATATTGCAGTGTCTCAGCCCCCAGTGAGCTGAGATCAGTTAATTCAGGATCAAGACTGAGGCAGCTGCTTGCCATTGCCTAATTCCCCCTCTCCCCCAAAACAAATGCACTGCCAAAACTCTCATAGGTCCTTCATTTCTTAGCATAACACATGTAGACTTGGGCACAGCTTTAGACCATTTTTTTATCTGCCTGATAGCAGAATTTAACTGGCTGATGGAAAGTCAGCTCTGTAGTGAGAAGCTAGAGTGAGAAATGCACCGATTCTTGTAAAATAGACCACAAAACAATCTAATGTGATATCTCTTTAAAATCAGATCCTCTGTCCATACAACACAAGAGCCCTGTCTCTTCCCTGGTCAGTGCAAAACTAACTAATCTCAGCTAGAGGCAACTAAGGAGACCAAGGAGGTGTAAAGCCATCCAGGATACCCAGTGATTCTGTCTGGAAAACCATCCATGCATGGACACTGTCTTGGCTGTGGTGTCCCCCACCATCATGGCAAAAGAATAGTCTGGCAGCACTCATCTACAGTCTGTCAATGCTCACACATATGAGTGAGGCTTCAGCTGTCACTGTGCAACCACCCAAGAGGATACGTCAGCATCTTCAGTAGAGGGGAGAATATTAAAACTGAAAGAAACAATTCATACTGAAATGTGGCACATAGACAGATCAGACTGATGGCTGTACTGAACATCTGTACACTTACCAGTGTCTGGGTGGCCCTGGAGACAAAACATGCAGTGTACACCCATACACTTGGGGCTTTCGCGGCCAGTTACCAGGGAATAGACAGACCTTCATATTATGTTTTAGTATATAAGATTTCTTGATTTTTAAAAAATTAAACTTTGTGCTTAAATTGGCCTATTATTTGGACCTCCTTACAAGGGGGCGCTTGCAGACCTGCTTTCCTAATGATGACACTGAGGCAACCCAATGTCACCTTTAATTGGTTTACTGAAAAGAAAAGGCAGCTGGAGGGCAGGTGGATTACAACAAACAAACTCTCTCTTTCCTCAATGCCTGGGGACAAAAATATTCTGGAATGGTCTTGGAATATTCCAGAAAGGTAAGTGACCTAGCAAGAAGCTGCTCTCATAGTGCTTTAAAACAGTGGTTTTTATCTGCATCAGTCCTCCATTAAATTATCAGCATCTATCCTTGAATACTCTGCCTGATTGTAGGCAGTGTAAAATAATACAAATGTTATTCTTCGGATTGGTTAAATTCCTCACCCTTCACACAGACAATATATTCTATAAACTCAGTTTTCTAAGGATAAATTGTATAAATGGCAGGCTAGTAATATTTAAGACAGAGAAAAATTGGTTCAATTACTTTTACGCTTGGTATAATGTGAGATGAAGATTGTTACACATCAGTTAAGATTCACATTAGATTACACTGCAGCGTAACTCGAACCAATAAGAGAAAAGGTCTCTCTGATCAGGATGCAGCATAAGAGCCCACATAAAGACCACACCACCATCCAAAACATGTGCAGGCTTTTGTAAGACAGCACAAGTTGGGAAATTGTGCATGTACCTCTCAAAACAACAACAAGCAGTTGCACTTATATAACACCTTTCACAGAGTAAAACATCCCAAGGTGCTTCGGAGAAGTGTTATCAAACGATATTTGACACTGAGCCACATAAAGAGATATTAGAGCAGATGACCAAAAGTTTGGTCAAAGAGAAGGGTTTTAAGGAGCATTTTAAAGGAAAGAAGAGAGGAAGGAGGTCGAGAGATTTCAGGAAGAAACTCTAAAGTTCAGAGCCTTGGCAACAGCTGCCTGTGGTGAAGCAATTAAAATCAAGGATGCTTAAGAGGCCAGAATTGGAGGAACGCAGATATCTCAGGGGGGTAAGGGCTGGAGGAGATTACAGAGATAGGAAAGGATTGGAAACAATGATGAAAATCATGGCATTGCTTGAACACGAGCCAGTGAGCATGAGGGTGATGGGTGAATAGCATTTGATGTGTGTTAGGACATGGGTAGCACAATTTTGGATAACCCCAAGTTTAAGGAGGGTGTATGGGAAGTTGGCCAGGCATTTGTTGGAATAGTCATGTCTGGAGGCTACAGAGGGAGGGTTGAGAGCAGCAGCATAAACTGAGGCAGAGGCAGAGGGGGAGCTGAGAAGTGTTACAGAAGTGAAAATAGGTGGCTTTAGTAATGCACAGATATGTGTCTGGAAGCTCATAATGGGGTTGAAAATACACCAAGTTTGTGAACAACCTGGTTTACCCCAGACAGTTGTCAGGAAGAGGGAGGGAGTCAGTAGGTAAGGAACAGGATTTGTGATGGAGACTAAAAACAATGGTTTTGGTCTTCCCGATATCTAGCTGAGGAACTTCTGCTCATAGAACCACAGAAAAGTTACAGCATAAAAGGAGGCCATTCAGCCCATCTTGTCCATGCCAGCCCAAGGACACGCAAGTGCCCTTTTTAATTCCACCTTCCTGCACCCAGTTTATAGCACTTAAGGTGCAGATCCAGGTACTTATTAAAAGATTTTAGGGTTTCTGCCTCTACCACCAACTTGGACAGTGAATTCCAGACACCCACTACCCTCTGCATAAAAAAGTTCTTCCTCATGTCCCCCCTTACACCTTCTGCCACTTATCTTGAATCCATGTCCCCTGGTTCTAGAATTCTCCATCAAGGGAAACAATTTTATCCTGTCCACTCTGTCTATTCCCCTCATAATTTTGTTCACCTCAATCAAGTCACCTCTCAGCCTTCTTTGTTCTAAGGAAAATAACCCCAACCTATCCAATCTCTCCTCGTAGCTACACTTTTCTAACCCTGGCAACATTCCTGTAAACTTCCTCTGCACTCTCTCCAGAGCTATTACATCCTTCCTGTAATGTGGTGACCAGAACTGCACACAATACTCCAGTTGTGGCCTCACCAGTGTTTTATACAATTCCAACATTATATCCTTACTTTTATATTCTATACCTCTGCCAATGAAGGAGAGCATTCCATATGCCTTCTATACAACCTTGTCTACTTGAACTGCTGCCTTCAGGGACCTGTGTACTTGTACACCAAGGTACCTCACTTCATCTACCTCTCTTAGTATATTCCCATTTATTGTGTAATCATCTAATACTGCATGTCAGATAAGCAGTTTGATACTGGAAGAGCCAAGAAAGGTTGTGGTGGTGTACAGCTGGGTGTTGTCAGTGTAGATGTGAAAACTAGCTATGTATTTTCAGACGCTGCCACTGAGGGGAAACATATGGAGGAGGAATGGAGGGAGCCAAAGATCAAACATTGGGGGACACTAGAGGTAAAGATGCAGGAGCAGGAAGAGAAGCCATTGTAGATGACATTTGTGACTTTATTAAAAAAGCTGTTTTGTGTGGCAAGAGTGGAGATCTGACTGGATGGATCCAAACATGGAGTTTGGGGAAACATGGCCATGGATTTGGGAGGCAACAGCACATTCAAGCACTTGGGATAGGAAAGGGAGGTTAGAGATGGGATGGGAGTTTGAAATGATAAAGTGGTTGTGGTTTTTTTTGAGATGAGGGATGATGCTGGCAGATTTAAAGGAGAGGGGAACAATACCGAAGGAGCGAGAATCATTAACAATATCAGCTAACATAGGAACCAGGAAGGGGAACTAACTGGTCAGCAATTTAGTGCAAATAGAATATGGTGGTATAGTGGTAATGTCATTGGACTAGTAATCCAAAAACCCAGGCTGGTGGAATTTGAATTTAGTTAATAAATCTTGAATATGAAGCCAGTCTCAGTAATGGTAACCATGGCAACTATCATCAATTGCTGCAAAAACCCATCTGGTTCACCAATGTCCTTTAGTGCAGATAATCTGCTGTCCTTACTTGGTCTGGTCTATGTGACTCCAGACCCACAGCAATGTGGTTGACTCTTCACTGCTCTGTGAAATGGCCTAGCAAGCCACTCAGTTCAAGGGCAATTAGGGAAGGGCCACAAATGCTGGCCTTGCCAGCAATGGGCAAATCCCATGAAAGAATTAAAAAAAGGATTGAGGGAACAGGAGGTGAACAATACGACAAAGAAGTTCATGAGCTCTTTGGGGTGAGATAGAAGGAAACAGGCAAGAGTTGTTTAAGTTAGGTAAAAGAAGCCATGGGTTATCTTACATTCCAGCATGATCCTGGAATAGTGAAGAGCTTATGCAGATGAGAACAGGGCCTGAAAGACCATTATGGGCCAGCCAGATTTGGCAGTAATAGTTAGACCATCATCTGCCCAAGGCGGGGGCGGGGGGGGGATTTCCTTAGCCAGGAGCGCTCTCTTTCATGCTTGTGCACAAAAGAGCGCACTGATCTCCCTGAGGCTATGTGCTGCCTCAGGGAGATCGGCTCCCAATTAAAATTTGCAATAAAAATGATAGAAAAATTTCCCTGATATGTCCCCTCATGTGACACTATCACGTGAGTTGCGACATGCCCAGAACTTTAACTGAGATCTTTATTAAAAATGTAAATACCCTCATGAAACCTCATCCCGCCCGTGGATGAGTGTTTATGCTTTCCCTGAAGCCCACCAGGACTCCCGGTCTGCCAGCCTGAAGGTTGGACGGGCAGGTCCATTAATGATTTGAATTAGTGTCTCAATGGCCTCAATAGGCCATTGACAGGTCGGCGGGTGCACAGCTGATTCGGCTGCACCCCCTCCGACCTGAAAATGGAAATGACGCGGGGTGATGTCGGGAATTCCACCCAATGTCATCCCGCATCACTTTACGCTTCAGCGAGCGGACCCCGCCCTCACTCGCCAACCGGAAGATCCTGCCCAAGGTGATTGGTAGAAAGATTAGAGGTGACATGAGGAAAAACATTTTCACTTGGAGGGTGGTGGGCATCTGGAATTCATTGCCTGAATCGGTGGTTGAGGCTGAAACGCTCAACTTGTTTAAAAGGGACCTGGATCTGCAGCTGAAGTGCTTTAACCTGCAAGTCCACAGATTAGGTGCTGGAAACTGTGATTAAAATGAGCAGCTAGTTTATTTTTTCTCTCCATATTTTTGCCAATTCAGACACGATAGGGCTGAATGGCCTCTTTCTGTGCCATAACTTCTCTATGGTTCTATGGTTCCATTTCGAGATGCCCTCGCAGCTCCTATCTGCCCCAGCTGCATTCACCTCTCTGTGTGGGGCTCCCAGCTGTGTTGTGGACCCTCTGCCTCCTCAGGAACCCACTTGGTGTCATTAAGTCAATGATGAACACGGAGGCGGCTGTTAATTGGATGTGTCCTAGAAATTTCCAACCTTCAGTGTACCTTAGATCTAAGCAGGGTTGGGATCCAGAAATGGTCCCAACAGCTGAAATTTTTCAAAGGGCATAAGAATGCATCTGTTAACTCTGTTTCTCTCCCCATTGATACTGCCTGGCCTGCCAAGCATTTCTAGCATTTTCTATTTTATTTCAATATCTCAGAATATGTTCCTGTTACAGAGGAGGGGAAAGAATGCATCTCCACCAAGCAACATTTGCACCACACAAGTGCCAGGCAATGTCCATCTCCAACAAGAGAGAATCTAACCATCACCCCTTGACATTCAATGGCATGACCATCGCTGAGTCCCCCCATTATCAACATCCTGCAGGTTACCATTCATCAGAAACTGAATTGGACCAGCTATATAAATACTATAGTTACAAGAGCAGGTCAGTGGCTGGAGAGTCTGCAGTGAGTAACTCACCTCCTAACCCCCCAAAGCCTGTCCACCATCTGCAAGGCACAAGTCAGGAGTGTGATGGAATAGACCCCACTTGCCTGGATAAGTGCAGCTCCAACAATATTCAGAAGCTCAAAACCATCCAGGACAAAGGGGCCCACTTGATTGGCACCCCATCCACCACCTTCAACATTCACTCTCTCCACCACTGACACACACAGTGACAGAAGTGTGTACCATCTACAAAATGCACTGCAGCTACTCACCAAGGATCCTTCAACAGCACCTTCCAAACCAACCACATCTACCCCATAGAAGCACAAGGACAGCAGATACGTGGGAACACCACCACTGCAAGTTCCCCTCCAAGTCATTCACCATCCTGATTTGGAATATATCATTGTCCCTTCATTGTCACTAGGTCAAAATCCTGGAACTCCCTCCCTAACAGTACTGGGGGTGTGCCTACACCACATGGACTATAGTGGTTCTAGAAGGCGGATCATCACACCTTTTTAAGAGCAATTAGGATCAGGAAATAAATGCTATAGCTAGTGACTCCCACATCCCATGAACGAATAAATGAAATAAAATGTATAAACCAGTACTTGATTTTCTCTTTTAAGTAAAGTCTAGCTGGATTAATGACAGTTTAATGGGACAGAGATCACCATGCTAACTTGAACCACTCATGTGAACATGCATCTGAACAATCAGCAGATGAATTGTTTTAAAGGGGACTTGGAGACATTTGCATGTGGATTGATGTCACCATGAGAAAGTGATGGTATAAATGATATTTGCACTTACAGAGTACATGATTACCATGATGTACCTCTCAAAGTGACATATGCAACAAATGATTTCCAAAGCCCAATGTTTGTTCATGCAGACAAACTGTGTCCTCATGCCAGGCCAGCAATAGCCCATAAAATAATAATACCGATGAGTCTTTTTCATTGGTTTTGGTTGAAGGAGGAATGTTGGCCAGGACGCTTAGAGAATACTATGGAGTCTTTAACATACGTCTTAACCAGCAAAACAGGCAGACAAGGCCTCAGTTTAATGTCTCATATAAATAGCAACACCCTCAAAAATGCAATACTTCAGTACTGCAAGGGAGTACTGGTTTAGATTATTAGAGGCAAACATCCTATCAACTGAGCCAATGAGTGCATGAACTACTGACATGCTGTCAGTGATTCCCTGATGCTCCTTCCCAGGGTGGGCTATTGTGAAGTTCTTGCAGATGGAAATGTTAGGAATCACTTGACTTGATATGAACTTCTAATTTTTACACCATTAGCCTTGCTGTAAAAGTATTTGAAAAGCTACACCTTGTTTGAATGAGGTGTAAATGGGTTTTTAATGCTCAAAAGTCTATTGTGTGGCACTGTAGCAAATGCCTTTTGAAAGTCCATGTACACTACATCAACAGCAATGCCCTCATCAACCCTCCGTTACCTCATCAAATACTCCAGAAAGTTAGTTAAACTTGATTTTTCTTTAAGAAAACCATGCTGGCTTTCCTTAATTAACTTGCATTTACCCATATACATGACTATTAATTTTGTCATGGATTATTATTTCCAGAAGGGCACATTTGCATTGGATAGTTTACCAGTCTCCCACTTCTGGAGTAATGTTTGATGATTGAAACACAGCTGCCAACATTTTATTCCCTGAAATGGAACTGATGAGCAACAGGTGACCTATAAAAGCTTACCTGCTTCTTTGGCAGGGCTTTACACAGGGTGCAATTATACTAGAACGGATACCCATCGGTATATAACAAAAACAAATTATTGCAAATGTTGGAAATCTGAATTGAAAACAAAATGTTAGAAAAACTCAACAGGTCTGGCAGCATCTGTGGAGAGAGAAACAGTTAACGGTTCGAGTTGAATGGTCCTTCTTCAGAATCCACCCTTCCTGTTTTAAGCCAATGACTTGCAGGGGACTTTCAAAGTGATTTCCCCTTTACAATTGCCAGGAGATTAGGCAGATTTTGAGGTTTACGGGAATTTCTAGGAGGTTGATTATACAATACTGCGGGTACCTGTTCCATTATGTTACCAGGTGTAATCTGTGCCCTCTAATATAACTCAATGCCCCAAAACACCAGCCAAAATGGTAGGTTCTGCAGGACTGTACACAAACTGCTCACAAGGTTCATTCTCAATTTTTCTGTAAATTAGGAGCTTTCCTCAAACACAATTGGAATACCAGATCAGTACTCACCCGTAATCGATACTCAAGGGAAGGTTACAATAAACGCAATATCAATATTTCTTGCCCTCTGCAATTATTACCACAGATTTTAGTTACACATCATTGAAATTCTCTAAAATAGACGGAACTGGGCTGGATCTTGGCTCCACCATGGGGAAACTCCCCACTGTCACTTGATGCGCACTAGCAGCAATTCATTGCCTGCAGTCTGGCCTCGGTGTTATTCCTCCCAGCACTCCTGTCGTAAGTCATGTGTGTGCACTTCAATATATGACAATCAGCTGATCTCGGCTGAGTTCATTTCATTCATACACAACTACCTGAACCACATGCTTTTTAGTTCAACCATGCATTGTGTTCACCTGCCCCCATGGCTCAGTATCAGCATCAGTTATTCAGTTTCCATTGATTTTGCTTGGTCAGCTTCAGCAAACATCTGAACTCGAACAAGGACCCAGCCCAACCCCCGCCTGGTTCAGGACTGGTAAAACATTGGTAACCCAAATAAAGCACATTTAACAATCATATCTGTAATTAGAGCATTTGAAATGGAAGAATTTCTATGACTCAGAGCAGATATCTCATCAACAGTAAAGACAGTAAAACTCAGATTGAAGCAGGGAAAACTTTTGTGACCCATGTGATATATCTAACTTGATATTCTTAACTACATATGTCTTCACAGAATCACAGAATCACACAGTGCATAAGAGGCCCTTCAGCCCATCGAGTCTGCACTGACACGTAAGAAACACCTGACCTACCTACCTAATCCCATTTACCAGCACTTGGCCCATAGCCTTGAATGTTATCATGCACAAAGTGCTCATTCAGGTACTTTTTAAAGGATGTGAGGCAACCCACCTCCACCACCCTCCCAGGCAGTGCATTCCAGACCGTCACCACCCTCTGGGTAAAAACATTTTTCCTCACATCCCCCATAAACCTCCTGCCCCTTACCTTGAACTTATGTCCCCTCGTGATTGACCCTTCAACTAAGGGGAACAGCTGCTCCCTATCCTCCCTGTCCATGCCCCTCAATCTTGTACACCTTGATCAGGTCACCCCTCAGTCTTCTCTGCTCCAACAAAAACAACCCAAGTCTATCCAGCCTCTCTTCATAACTTAAATGTTTCATCCCAGGCAACATCCTGGTGAATCTCCTCTGCACCCCCTCCAGTGCAATCACATCCTTCCTATAATGTGGCGACCAGAACTGCACACCGTACTCCAGCTGTGGCCTCACCAAGGTTCTATACAACTCCAACATGACCTCCCTACTTTTGTAATCTATGCCTCGATTGATAAAGGCAAGTATCCCCTATGCCTTTTTCACCACCCCACTAAGATGCCCCTCAGCCTTCAGAGATCTATGGACACACACGCCAAGGTCCCTTTGTTCCTCAGAACTTCCTAGTGCCATGCCGTTCATTGAATACTTCCTTGTCAAATTACATCTTCCAAAGTGTATCACCTCCCACTTTTCAGGGTTAAATTCCATCTGCCACTTATCTGCCCATTTGACCATCCCGTCTATATTTTCCTGTAGCCCAAGACACTCAACCTCACTGTTAACCACCCAGCCATCTTTGTGTCATCCACAAACTTACTAATCCTACCCTCCACATAGTCATCTATGTCATTTATATAAATGACGAATAATAGGGGTCCCAGCACAGATCCCTGTGGTACGCCACTGGACACTGGCTTCCAGTCACTAAAGCATCCTTCTGTCATCACCCTCTGACTCCTACAAGTAAACCAATTTTGAAACCACCTTATCAATTACCCTGTATCCCATGTGCATTTGCCTTCTTTATAAGTCTCCCATGTGGGACCTTGTCAAAGGCTTTACTGAAATCCATATAAACTACATCAACTGCACTACCCTCATCTACACACCTGGTCACCTCCTCAAAAAATTCAGTCAAATTTGTTAGGCATGACCTCCCTCTGACAAAGTCATGCTGACTATCCTTGATCAAAGCTTGCCTCTCCAAATGGAGATAGATTCTCTCCTTCAGAACTTTCTCCAATAGTTTCCCTAACACTGACGTGAGACTCATTGGCCTGTAGTTCCCTGGCTTATCTCTACAACCCTTCTTAAATAGCGGAACCACATTAGCTGTTCTCCAGTCCTCCGGTCAGAGCCCCTGTGATCTCCTCCCTTAGCAATCTGGTACACAAATCATCTGGACCTGGAGATCTGTCCACTTTTAAGCCTGCCAACACCTCCAATTCCTTGTCACTCCCTTTATCAATTTGCTCAAGAACTTCGCAGTTTCTCTCTCCCGAATTCAATACCTTCATCCTCATTCTCTTGGGTGAAGATGGATGTGAAGTATTCATTCAACACTCTAGTGATGTCCTCTGGCTCCACCCATAGATTGCCCCCTTAGTCCCTTATGGGCCCTACTCTTTCCCTGGTTATCCTCTTCCCATTGATATACTTATAGAATATCTTGGGATTTTCCCTACTTTTACCAGCCTGAGCTTTCTCATATCCCCTCTTTGCTCTCCTAATTGCTTTCTTAAGCTCCACCCTGCACTTTCTGTACTCCACTAATGCCTCTTCTGATTTGCTTCCCCTGTACCTGCTGAAAGCCTCTCTTTGCCTTCTCATCGTAACCTGAATATCTCTGGTCACCCATGGTTCTCTGGGCTTGTTAACCCTTCCTATCACCCTAGAGGGAACATGTTGAGCCTGTATCCTCCCCATTTCCTTTTTGAACACACCCCCCACCCCCACTGCTCCTCTGTAGATTTCCCCACAAGTAGCTGTTCCCAGTCTACCTTGGCCAGATCCTGCCTTATTTTACTAAAATCCACTCTCCCTCAATCCAAAACATTTTTATGCAACTTGTCTATTCCTTTGTCCATAACAAACTTAATGTTATGATGATTCCTGCTCAGTGGAACTGAAAAAGCTTCGATTCTTCGATTTAAAGGTTCCTGCCAGGTTTTGGGGGGAAGGGGCAGCTTAGTTAAAGCAAAAGGGGGCTGGACCTATACAAAATGCCTATTGTCTTCTTGGAGACTAAATGCTACGTTTTAGCTTTGAAATTTTCAATAATAATCAAAATGATAAATGCACAATTAAACAATGCTTTAGAGCTCCAGGAAGGTTGGATGTGAACAGTGTGGGTGATCACTTGTCTGCTTCTTGTCCACTACTATACCCACACCCAAATGACCCTAGAGCAGGAACACAGTGCCTAGTGGTATGCTTGAGAATTGGGTATTACAGGGACTGGAGTGCACCATTGACAGTGGAACTAATGTGACGTAATTCTCCTTTTCTTTGGTATCTTTTGTTTATTGCTTGCCTCCGCAAAAAAGGGGGTACTTTTCTTAGACTTCTTTCACTTCGGTTGTTGACACTGGGCCAGCTCAGTGTCTCCTAAAGGGCGCAATTAAAAGAGTTTAGACTTCTAGGAACAGTGATTGCTTCAAAGCACAATGAAAACGGAACTCGATGCTGCAGCCTGCAGCCTGCAGAAGGAGACTGGGCTGTGGTGACAATGTCAGACTGATTTCGCTTGAGGTCGCTCTTGGTAAAAGTTCTCGGGTTGTGTTATATGGTATGGGGAAACAGTTCACAATGCAAACCCTGCTGCGAGAGGTATCTTACAGTCCCCTCCCACTAAACCCAACGCAACACGCCCAGTGCACTGGCTCCGATTGAATGGAGAATGAAGCCAACAAGGAACAGATGGACAAAGGCTGGGTGCAGAGGCAGCATGTGACGTCCTTGCGATTTGCATAAACCCCAATATAACAGCTCGGCCCCAAGGCAGCGCTCTTCAGTCTAGGGTGAGCTTCGTTTGAATTCAAGTATTTCTTTGCAAAGTGTAGACTGAGTGGTAAGAGGTTATTAATGATTCAAATAGTTTGTTCATTCTCAATTATAGGACTGCAGAAGTGGGATGCGAGTACTGTTTAATTTCTTTTAGCATTCTCATCCGCTTTAATTGGAACTGGAGTAGGAAGGAATGTTTTGTGAGCAATATGTTGAGTTCAGGGCGGTGGTCTGATTTTCATCATGGGGAGAAGATTAATGGGGAGAATATTGCTTGCGGAATGTTAGTCGAGAGGCATAAATGGGGAAAGAGGAAGTTAATATAAGATGAGGAATCTCCTAGTATTTAATGTGTACGGGGTTTAAGATTTTGAACTGGGAGTTGCTGTTGAGCCTTTGGAACAGTAGGCGCGCATTGACAGTCCTGTAACTGTGAATGAAGACTTGGCTACGGATTGGCTTCTCTTAAACCTCCAGCACAAGAAGGGGAGAGAGAGAGAGAGAGATCACCATTGTAATTTTTAAATGGTGGGCTGGAGTATGGCGGCTGCTGCTCCCTTGTTGCTGCGAATTGGAAAAAAAGTATACACGAAGTAACGCTTATGTTCTGGTGCAGATAGTCGGGGCTTTGACAATGGCTGACCAGGAACCCAAGCAGCCAGGAATTGCAGGAGAGCTGCAACAGCAGATCACTGGATTCGAAAAGACTCAACTGAAGGAGACAAAGACCCAGGAGAAGATCAGTTTGCCCGACGCAGCAAGTAGGTGCAATCCCTTGTCTCTGCTACTTTGTGTGCATGGGATGGGGTGTGGTCTTCAGTCGGAACGGTAACCAACGATCCAGTAGTGGAAGGAGTGTGTTAGAAACACACTGCAGTATATGGGCAAACAGAATATATTGTCAATCCAGTAATTGGTTTATCTAGAATTGACAATTGCCTGATTAGTTTAAGATACTTTTATAGCGAAAGAGGTTGCGCGAATGTCTTTTATTCACCGACATAATTTGTATCTTTGTGGGGGGGGTTGTTGAAAATAACGTTTCTAATCTGCATATATACGCATTTTCCCTTTGTTATAACGTGGCAGCAAATCCCTTTCTAAACGTTCAAACTCTTTTTCCCCCTCGTGTTTGTTTTACATTGGGAGTGAGTTTTCTCATTTTTGAGGGCTGGGTCGTCACTTTGAGGGTAGGAGAGTGAGGCCCATGACCTGGAAATTGGACGACAGGCTGATCTGCCTTCTAACCCTCTTGTCTCTGTCTCCTTTTCCAGCAATTGAAGCAGAAAAGAAAGCAGCAAAAGAAGATGCGGCAGCACAATGAGAATGATTTTTTGATTTGCACTGTACATTCCACAAGCATTGCCTTCTAGCTATGTATCTCTAAAGAAAAACTTGGATATTGAGTGAACTGGCTGGCTCCTACCCCAGTCAATCTCCTTCCTCCCCCACCCCACCCCACCCCACCCCAATCCATTTCTTTCTTCCACTTGTCCCCTCCCCTTTTTTCTTTTTTTTTTGGAGAAAAAAAACTACTGACCATTTGGCTGGCTTTGTACTTCTGGTGGCACTAAAGAGCTTGCATGTCCAAGAGGGAGCCCAGAAAAGACTGCAGGAACCTTAATAACCAAATGCCTGTGAATGGAGTGAAGGTGCCAAGGACCTGTGTTCAGTTCAATCAACTATGTAGAGTGCCATTTTGTTAGGTCTCTTGGCATGCACAGTAACTGATTTTTGTTTTTTTTTGATATGCAAATAAAACATTTGAAATCTAACATGACTTTGTTTGTTTTAAATGGAGGTGGGTTTTCAGACTGGTCACTACATCCAGTTGGATGTCAACAATTAGGCAGGCACCTGACTTAAATGGAAATGCACTGCTGATCTGACAGTAATTGTTTTTTTTCGCTACAAATGTTTGGGTTGATCCAATTTCAGTTTTTAAAAACTGACCACAGAAATGACTTTTTTTTGGGTGGATTGATGGGAAGAGTGCCCATAAGTGAGTTCTCTGCTGGCTAAATAAGCAATCCATTCAGATGAGTAAATAATGTAAGTGATATTACAGAATTGGCATTCTTGAGTAAACACAGAAGCAACAACGTTGAAGAATAGCAATGATGTGCTAAATACCCTCAGACAACTTAAATGGAAGTTCCTGTGGTAGTTTTAAAAATAAAATAAAAGATTCAAACTAGTAACCAAATTTTACAGTTTATTTTTCCTCAATGACAGTTCATATTACTTCTTGAACTGTGGACATGATAGCTGAAATGGTACCATTGCTCCAAGTGCCTAACAGTAAACTTTTACTATCTCAACACTTGAGGAAAAGGCTGTGGTGTGAGTTAGGTTAATGTATAAATAAACCAAGTCAAAACAGAGAAGACTCAGCATGTCAGGCTTTTCCTGTGGAGGAAGAAAAATTGTTAACACATTGGGTCAATGGTGCTGATGAATAGTCAATCAAAATAATATCTGCTCAGATGATTACTCAAAAGCCCTTGATGTTAGTAATGTATGAACACTCTCTTTAGGCAGGGCTTTTAACAGATGTTCAAAAGTCTAGTTACACATAAATTTACCATGGCCTGAGTTTTTCAGGTGGCCAGTTAAGGCCCACACCGTGTAAGACGTGAGCGGTAGCGCTCAGCCTGTGTGTGGGGGGAGGTAGGACAGTTAGAGCCAGCACCCTTTCACCTATGCATGTGAAAGAGCTGCCTTGGAGATTGAAACACTTTCGAAATTAAATGGATTAAAAATTTAATTAAATGTCCCCTTGTGACTGTTACAGAAAATGGGACATATTTTGGAATTTTTTTTAATTTAAGCTTGAGGAAAGTTCATTCTGCTCATGGATGAGGTTTCCTAAAAAAACATGAAGGCCGCTTGGCCTTTTTACCCGCCCGCCAATCTTAAGGTTGGACGGAAAGCATTAACAATTACGTTAATTATTTATTGGCCTTAATAGGCTGTTGAAATGTTGGCTGGCTCGTGCCCACTGGATGAGCGCAATAACGTTAGGATGCACGCCCGATGTCACTGCGCCTCAGTTTACATGCCGGTGTGTCAGACCCACCCTTGTACACCAACTGCAAAATACACCCTGTTTCCCCTTCAGATCTTTAAATGTCCCCAATTCTTGATGCTGCCAACATCCCATGGGCCTACTGTAATTTGCTGGTTTGCATCTGACTACTTGTACTTCTACTGGTCAAACAATCCAGCCAATGAACATTTTAATTAAATGGTTGCCCGTTATTTGAATGTAGAAATGAATTAAAATTGTCATGGTTGCAATGGAATTCAATATAATTAATATAAATAATAGTAATCATCTTCTAAAAACCATGACAGAGATCAATGCTGTGTTTTACACACATTAAGTTGCAGTCTTTTGCTTATCTGAAGTGGTAAACTTGTCCTGGGGTATCCTAAGGTAGCATTCGTTTCTAAATGTGTTGCTTAAATTAATGTTGGCTATTTGACTGCAGTACACATCATAACTGAGCCTGTCTTCGACAAACTGTACAAATGTCTACAGAGCAGTTGCTCAATGGCAGAGGTCTCTTCAGGGTGTAGAGGTTAACTTTAATGCCAACCTAGCTAAGGTTATCTAATGCAACACAAATTGGACATCAATTTTCCTCTTAGAGGGGAATTTAAAACTAGAGGATCACTGTTTAAATATAAGGGGTCACCTGTTTAAGACAGATGGGGAGAATTTTTTTCTCAGAGGGTCGTGAGTCTTTTCAAATCCCTCAAAAGGGGGTGGAGCTACATAGATTCTTGATGAACAAGGGGTTGAAAGGTTATCAGGGGTAGGAGGAATGTTACAATCAGATCAGCCATGATCTTATTGAATGGTGGAGCAGGCTCGAGGGGCTGAGTGGCTTACCCCTACTCCTAACTCATATGCTCGTAATTTGGTTCTTTTCAGCTGTGGGAATCTGAAAGTAGGAATCCTTTTGGTTTTTTGATTCTGGTTAGAGAAAGAGGAACAGCAGCAGGGGGAACCACACCTGGAGACCTTGCAAAAGTCTGTACGCTCCTAACAAGGTCTATCAGCTATCTACACCTCTCACAGAAGCAGCGCACGAGAAGATTGTGCGGGCAGGAAGACTTGAGTCACTTCCTGTAACAAACATGCAACCTATTGGCATTGTAGCTACTGCAGTTAACGTTACTGTGGCCCTCAAGATTTATGCCTCCAGCCTTTCTAGGCTGCAGCATGGGATATCAACATCATCCCTTCAACTGCAGGTCATGTTTGTGTTGAGTAGGTGATCAAGCTCAAGCAAGAACTTTCATCCCAATCCCATGGACAATGGAAAACTCCAAGATTGGGCTCGGAAGTCCACAAAGATTGCAGGCTTTCCCCAAATCGAGCTTTGCATTGACCACAGCCAAAATGTTATGCTCCTGCAGCCAAGTCCACTGTCTTCACAAATTGCAAGGGCTTCCATTTCACTAATGGGCAACTAGTGTGTGATAAGAAGCATTACTTAATTCAGATCTATGTCTGCTTCCCAGGCAGCTACACAATGCTCTTAGGCCAATCTTCCACCTTCCTTCCCTTTCCCCTTACATATCAAGGTGAGAGGCTGGCAATTTGAAAACAAGGGCAATGTCTGCATATTTGGCTCATGACTGCTCTCAGAGACCCATATTCATTCTAAACTGCACTACTCACCAGTAAAACACATCTATATTCTATTTTTACTTTGTTGAATTGTAAAGTTTGAATTAATTTATAATTGAGGTTCCACATGTTTGCATCTTTGGAAAAAAGAGTGAACAGAATATTTTGTAGGTCATCTTGTCTTCCTTCCCCATACTGACACAAGTGGAATTCTGCTTTTATTATATTTGGTCTTGAATAAATAGAGAGTTTTTCTTTAGCCTCAAGTTTTCCTGCATCACAGTAGCTATTATCTTCATCAAGGAACAGAACTTAGTGTGGAATTCCATTCAAGTGACTATTCTCACGTGGGTTTGGGCTAAGCAGTCTGTTTCAACTAAAGGTAACTGAATCCATTGTTTCTCTCCACGCATCATCCCCAGGGAAGCACACAAACAGACATTGCAGCAGTAGACACTGGACAATGACTAGGTGTGAGAGCCCAAATAGATTGATCAGCACCCCAGCCTATTGAAACTGAAGACAATTGCAATACCTCTTACCATTGCCACTTAAGGTTAATTAATTCAACAGAGAGCAAAAAGTGAACCTTGGATCTTTCTGCCCTGTGTGGTTAAGTACAGTGTTGTGTCATTTTACAGAACCTCAGTGACCACCACAGTGAATACACACATTAGCTGGACATTAAAGCCATTAAACTAATTTCATTGTTGGAGGAATGAATTCTAAACACACTTGCAGCCATCAGAAGAAATCTTACACATTAAAGTACTGCACTGGATGCAGGCTGACAAAGCTAAAGACAGAATCTTAGCTTCTTCTTAAGAACTGAAGTGTGTGTTTAGTCAGAGGTTCTGTAAAATGACACAATATAAATGATTGCAGGAGAGGATGTTAATCACAAGGTGCTTGCAAATTTCAGTTATTTTGGTTCAGTGATGTCCTTGTGATAAAATACCACTTCCTCAACAACCCCACTTCCTTAGCAACCAAAGGCAGAAAAAAGATTCTAATACAGACATCAAAGTAATTCCTATTGATTTGTCAGTCAAGTGAATTCCTTGCACAAATAAATTAGACAGCTTGAAAAGTATTGCTCCTGTGCATTTATTACAATGCTCAGAATGTCTTGCATTGACCACAAAATACTACTGTTTCCTTATTTGGTTCTACTGTAGTATCTGGCAGAATACGTTGGTGGTAATCTTACTAATATTTATATAAGCAGATACTGAAAAAAGATATACTGCAGCAGACTAATTTTCACACTGTGAAATAAATTCTGCTGCCATTCCTTATTCTCCTTTGTTTATAAAGAGTTCTTGTAGAAAAATGGCACAATGAGGATTAAGGATTTGTCGAACCTTCAATATTTCTTATACTATGCTTGCATAGAAATTCTAAATGATGAACATTGTAAGTTGGGTTATGTCTTCTGTGTATAAGAGGACCATAATTATTTCGCAAGCTTAACAACGTGGCGTCATACCTAGATAAGAATTAGCACCTAGCTGGGGATTGCTGAACAAATAGCATTGCAAGGTGCTTACTGTTTAATAGAGATATAACATGAATAATGCATTTTTGTGGAGCTAATTAAATAGTGCAAAACATCCCAATGTTCTTCATGAAGGGAAAGGGGTGGCGGGGTGGGGGGAGGGGGGGGGGGGGGTTGGTGGTGGTGGGTGGTGGGGTAATTGACACAAAGGAATCGGGAGTTTACCGAAGGTCTGTTTGAAGCGGTGGATTGTGCATATGCTTTTGAATGTGAGGACTGATGTAACCAGCTCAAGGGGTTCATTACAAAGCTTTTCACACACCTCGCCAGTACTATGGACTGCAGCAAAGAAAAAAATGGCACCATTGCTTCAGTAAAGGAACCTATTCACTACACACACTGAACTTCACAACTAATCCACATGCAGAGCACTTTGAAACATTTTGATAACCTGATTAATTGATTAGGTTTTTTGTAGCTGAAATGTTTCAGAAGGCTAAATTATGTCTTTAGGCATGCATATAATTTACTTATGATCATTTTCACACGGAAGGAAACAATATAAACTACAGTATAAGAAAATAGAATGATCTATAGACCATGTACCACTCATGACCACTGCTTTGAACATACTTAATGACTGAGCCTCCACAGCCCTCTGGGGTAGAGAATTCCCCTGACTAAAGACTGACTAGGAAGTGATTTGATCAACATCCACACTGGCACATTGTCAATGTGGAACTGGACAAAAGCAATTTAAGCTGTGAAGACCATTCCAAAAAGATCTTCAAGAGCTTTGTAACTGAAAAGCAATGTCCTGGTTAGTGAGCTGCCTCCTGTCAGTCTGTTGCTGGAGTTTTGATGTTTTGAGCATGGGGCTGCCAATGCTGGAGAGAGGGAAATCAGCGATGCGCAAGAGGCCACAGTTGTCTGAAAGTATGCAGTGCTAATCTCTGTGCCACCACTGAAATCAGGAGATTATCATGCAGTGTAGCAATTAAAAAAAACTTATTACACCAATTCAAGTTATGAGCATAGCATGTCTGCTTCTTTGGCTAGTTTAATTATAACTGCTTTTATACGGTGATTGTGGTTGACTGCCAACATGTGGGCCTCCTGCAATTAGAACCATAGAACCATAGAAAAGTTACAGCATAAAAGGAGGCCATTCAGCCCATCTTGTCCATGCCAGCCCAAGGACACCCAGGTGCCCTTTCTAATCCCACCTTCCTGCACCCACCCCATAGCCCTGCAGCTTACAGCACTTAAGGTGCAGATCCAGGTACTTATTAAAAGAGTTTAGAGTTTCTGCCTCTACCACCAACTTGGGCAGTGAATTCCAGACACCCACTACCCTCTGCATAAAAAAGTTCTTCCTCATGACCCCCCTACACCTTCTGCCACTTATCTTGAATCTATGTCCCCTAGTTCTAGAATTCTCCACCAAGGGAAACAATTTTATCCTGTCCACTCTGTCTATTCCTCCCATAATTTTGTTCACCTCAATCAAATCACCTCTCAGCCTTCTTTGTTCTAAGGAAAATAACCCCAACCTATCCAATCTCTCCTCGTAGCTACACTTTTCTAACCCTGGCAACATTCTTGTAAACCTCCTCTGCACTCTCTCCAGAGCTATTACGTCCTTCCTGTAATGTGGTGACCAGAACTGCACACAATACTCCAGTTGTGGCCTCACCAGTGTTTTATACAATTCCAACATTATATCCTTACTTTTATATTCTATACCTCTGCCAATGAAGGAGAGCATTCCATATGCCTTCTTTACAACCTTGTCTACTTGAACTGCTGCCTTCAGGGACCTGTGTACTTGTACGCCAAGATCTCTCACTTCATCTACCTCTCTTAGTATATTCCCATTTATTGTGTAATCCCTGTAACTGTTTGACCTCCCTAAATGTATGACCTCACACTTCTCTATGTTAAACTCCATCTGCCACTTTACCGCCCACTCCACCAACCCATCTATATCATTTTGGAGATTATGGCTATCCTCTACACTATCCACTACTCGGCCAATCTTTGTGTCATCTGCAAATATCCCAATTGTGTCCCCCAGGTTCATGTTCAAATCATTAAAATATAACACAAACAGCAAGGGTCCCAACACCGAGCCCTGTGAAACACCACTTGAGACAACTTTCCATTCACAAGGGCATCCATCGACCATTACCCTTTGTTTCCTGTTACAAAGCCAACCTTTTATCCAGTTTGCCACATTACCCTGAATCCCATGGGCTTTTACTTCCTGACCAATCTGCCATGCGGGACCTTGTCAGTTGAAAGCACCATAACACTGGTTGCAATCTGACCAAGTCAGAGATCTTTAAAATAAATGGCAAATTATTTTAAAACTGGATTTCGGATAGTTATGGAAAAGGATAAAGTTGGGCCGGGAATAAAAATTCTAAACTGGAGAAAGGCTAATTTTACTAAAATGAGATACGATTTGGCCCAAGTGGACTGGGAGCAGCTACTTGCAGATAAAACTGTCAGAGCGGTGGGAGGCATTCAGTAAGAAAATAGCGAGAGTACAGGGCAAATATGTTCCCGTAAAGAAAAAGGGGAGGACCAAGTCTGGAGAACCCTGAATGTCAAGGGACATAAAAGTTAAGATTAAGGAAGAAAGAGAAGCTTATGGCAGATACCGAGGACTCAATATGGCTGAGGCCCTAGAGGAGAATAAAAAGTGCAGGGAGGAACTTAAATAGGATGTTAGGGAAGCTAAGAGAATGCATGAGAATGCATTGGTGGGTAGAATTAAGGAAAACCCAAAGGGGTTTTTTAAATATGTAAAGAGCAAGAGAATAACTAGGGCAAGAGTAAGGCAAATTAAGGACCATAGAGGTAATCTGTGTGCGTGGACCCAGAAGACGTGGGTACAGCCCTCAATGAATACTTTGCATCGGTCTTCACAATGGAAAAGGACAACACAGGTCTCGACATCAGGGTGGAGCACTGTGAAATATTAGAGGAAATTAACATAGAGAGGGGGGAGGTACTAGCGGGTTTAGCAGCCTTATAATGGATAAATCCGCTGGCCCAGATGAGATGTATCCTAGGCTGTTGAGGGAGCAAAGGGAAGAGATATCAGAGGCCCTGGCAGTAATTTTCAAATCCTCTCTGGCCACAGGTGAGGTGCCAGAGGACTGGAGGACTGCTAATGTTGTCCCATTATTGAAAAAGGGAGGAACGGATAGACCAGGAAATTACAGGTCAGTCAGTCTAACCTCGGTGGTGAAGAAGTTACTAGAAAGAATTGTGAGGGACAGAATATATCTGCACTTGGAGAGACACCAATTAATCAGGGATAGTCAGCATGGATTTGTTATGGGAAGGTGGTGTTTGACAAATTTAATCAAATTTTTTGAGGAGGTAACCAGGAGCGTTGACGAAGGTAATGCATTTGATGTGGTCTACGTAGACTTTAGCAAGGCTTCTGATAAGGTCCCTCATGGCAGACTAATCAAGAAATTAAGAGCCCATGGGATCCAAGGCAAAGTGGCACATTGGATCCAAAATTGGCTGAGAGGCAGGAAGCAGAGGGTGATGGTAGAGGGATGTTTCTGTGACTGGAAGTCTGTTTCCAGTGGGATTCCACAGGGCTCGGTGCTGGGGCCCTTGCTGTTTGTGGTGGACTTAAATTGATTTGGACTTAAATGTAGGGAGTATGATCAAGAAGTTTGCAGATCACAGAAAAATTGGAAGGATGGTAAATAGTGAGGAGGATAGCCATAACCCACAGGAGGATATCAATGGGCTGGTCAGGTGGGCAGAGCAGTGGCAAATCGAATTCAGCCTGGAAAAGTGTGCGGTAAAGCACTTGGGGAGGGCTAACAAGGCAAGGGATTACACTATGAATGGTAGGACCCTGGAAAGTACTGAAGATCAGAGGGACCTTGGTGTGCATATAAGGTGGTTAAGAAGGAATATGGGATACTTGCCTTTATTAGCCGAGGCATAGAATACAAGAGCAGGGAGGTCATGCTGGAACTGTATAAAACACTGGTTAGACCACAACCTGAGTACTGCGTGCATTTCTGGTCACTACATCATAGAAAGGATGTGATTGCCCTGGAGAGGGTGGAGAGGAGATTCACCAGGATGCTGCCTGGGCTGGAGGGTCTGAGCTATGAGGAAAGGAATTGTTTTCCTTGGAGCAGCGAAGGTTGAGAGGGGACCTGATAGAGGTGTATAAGATTATGAGGGGCATAGATAGGGTGAATAGGAAGGCACTTTTTCCATTAGTAAAGGGGTCAATAACCAGGAGGCATAGATTTAAGGTAAGAGATAGAAGGTTAAGAGGGGAGTTGAGGGGAAATCTTTTCACCCAGATGGTGTTGGGAGTCTGGAACTCACTGCCTGAAAGGGTGGATGAGTCAGAAACTCTTGTAACATTTACGAAGTATTTAGATATTCACTTGTGTTGCCATAGCCTCCAGGGCTATGGGCCAAGCACTAGAAAATGGGATTAGTGTCGTCAGATCTTTGTTGACCGGTGCGGACACAATGGGCCGAATGGCCTCCTTCTGTGCTATCGACGTCTATGAGTCTGTGTGGTCAAGAACAAATGTATACCTTGTCGTTTGCCTCTTCTCCCATAGGTAGGCTGGAGTGAACTTCAGAAAATAAAGATTTTCCATAGCTTAAATGACAATGGAAGTAAAACGCGGTGTAAACATGTGTTAGCAAAGCATCAAACTGGCATCGTAACACTGTCTTAAAATCCTCTTATGGCATAGAAGTGTAAGGGGGCAATGCACCTATTCACAAATGTTGTTGGAACAATGAGGCAAAGCAAATTTACAAGGACAGAGGGATAACCGGACCAGAACTTGATTGCTGGAAAAGAGTAGAATGAGGGGTATTACCCTTCTTGAGTTGTTCTCCAAGGTGTCCAGATGGCACTCCTCACTAACCAAGTTAAAGGGAATTTTCAGCACAAACAGGCTCTAGCTAAAATTAGCACCTGACAGAGGAGAAAGTCCAACCACTTAGTGAGAGCATGCTTGACAGCTATCATTGTTTTCATAATATAGCATACTTCAGTGCCAAATAATAAAACAGCTAAAATAACCTCTTGTTTTCTGTGGCATTACTGCAAACATTGACATCAACGTTTCGGCCATGAATTCACGTACTAATTAAGGGAGTTTGAATAAGAAAGAGATCACCAACAACATGGGGCGTTCGGAAATCATGCAAATGGACCACTGAAATGTTAGAAAAATTGCACAGTGTACAGAAGCTAGCATGTTGGGTCTCACTAAAATATTTCCGTACATTATGACAGTAACTACTTCAAAATTGATCCGCTGATTGTGCAATGTTTTAGGACATCTTGATGTCAGGATAGGTGCCATATAAATGCAAATTGTTTATTTCGTCCTTACATGGTGCATTTAATTGTTAAAATTATTTGCGTGTTTAGCTGCCAATAGCACCATGGTCATCCCAATGCAATACATTTGGGATTGAGTACAGGTTCATGTCTCAAAACTGGCAACCCTGGGGCCACGCCCATGCTGGATTTCAAATCAGATGGTTTTGGCCGTTGGTGGTTTGGGGGCTAAGCATGTTGGGTAATCTCAAGAGTTGCTTGAAGCTCGGGAATTGACCCATGCACAAGCAGTGAAAGGGATAAAAAGTCTGGCGCCCCCTGCACGTCAGTTGGACAGCTGGGATTTGAGACACTGTACTTGTATATGTTGTTTTTTTAAATCTTGTCCTCTCATTTCCTAAAGCCGCAAACCACCACTGGGATCCGTCTCCACAGATGCCGGAAGTCCTTCAGTACCACATCTAAGAAGCCATTCTTCTCATGTGAGCCTGGCAGGGTATTTAATGAGTGGGGATATGCCAGTCAAGCCTGCCCTCGCCTCATGCCAATGCATGCACATTTTCCAGCTAGCATCAATGCATTGCAATCAGATTTTATTTTCATTCCCTAACCCAAGCGTGGCAAGGCCAACTGCAGACTCCCAAGAAAGACGCAATATGAGAATAGCTAACCCAGTCCAGATTGAGAACAGACTATACATTTAATGGTCCAGATGTCTTACACTGAATGCATCAATTCCCACTTGGCCATTGTGAGTGCTTGGTACATGATCATAGAGTTGACCAGACTTTGGCACAGAAAGAGGAATGATTCTATCCAATTACCCTGACACTTTTAGGATACACTATACAATCTGTAGTCCATGTTATAAAGAGCAATATTCAGACACATTAATTTACCTTGTAGCTTTCAATAGATTTCTCTTAGGAATACAGTACTGTGCCTGGTAATTAATTTAGGGAATTAACTCCTAACCAGCCTTGCCATCTCTTTAATCTGACACACAGACAATTCAGCTCCATGTTCTAGTTCACCCCATCCTGAAGAGAATCCCACCCACCCCAGCATCTTTGCAGATCTGCTGGTGGTTATCTGCAGTGCTTTGTTTCTCTACATTGGCAATGGGATGGGGACTAGGCTGATGGGTTGGGGGAGGGAGTGGATGAGAAGGATAAATTTTAACAACAGATGAATTCAGTGTGTATGCTGAGGTTTTGCAAGGTGTGTTCACCTGGGATCCTAGAACTCAAAGGTTACTGAAGCTCAAGTAATAGTGGAAAGTTTATTGATTTGTTTGTTTGCAGGTACCCGGAACTCCAAAGGGACTCAGCAAAGGAAGAATGGAAAACTTCATCACAGCCGTTTGAATGCATTCTGCTCTTTGCTGGCTTGGTGAAACTCCAGGTGCTTATTTGTAATGGAAAATGTCAATATCTACACATGACCATGGTAAAAGTGGCTGGCAAGTCTTTTAATTTTCATGAAACTTAATTGGTTAACATATCTTCCTGAAGCTGTCTATTTGGTTGGGCAGAGTAATAGACCATGCTGATCTAATAGGCTAGATCACACTGGAGCAAGGCTCCTTCGTGCACGGCGTTAGACTTTTTTTTACACCCTTCAGCTCAAAAACCTTTGGCATCCTAACTTGTTGGAAGTATGAGCTGGTAATGGTATGGAAAGGGCAATGGTGCATCAGGGACCTTAGCTCTCCCTAACCAATGAGTTTTAAGCATTGAGAGGAACAGCAGAGAAGTAGGATAAATTGACGATAAACCATGTATGCAAAGACAAATAAAGAGAGGGAAGAAAAGATTGGATTAAGATGGAGAAGAGAGATGGAAATAAATAACAAGGAAAAAGCATTCTAAAACTTGACAGAGCTTTCAGGTCAGATGATCCTGCCTGCAGGTCTTTGAATAATAGTTTCGCTGTCAGCATTCGGATGAAATGCTGAAGTGCAGAACTGCTCAGCACAACCTTCACAGGATCTGCATGACCTGTTCTGCTTAGGTTTTCCCGATGTGGATGTCACTGAACCAGTAGCCAAAAAAGGTAGGTCACATAGATTTTTAAAATCGCTTTGGAGTTAGAATGCTCCTTCTGGCTCCAGAGAGTTCCGATTTGGGTTGCTATCAACCCAGCTCCCATTGTTCCACCCACCCCAGCCCCAGCAGTTATCTGAGGGCCATTACTGACAAGACAAGAAGTCAAAAATTATTTATTGGCTATAGATAGAACAGGTGCTGGTAGCTTTCCCAAATGATTGAAATGAGACTTGAGGCCTAATTTTAGGGCACCTTTGGGACCCCAGTTTGAACACCCACCCTCTCTTAGCCCAGATGAATTTTTACGTCAATGGAAAAGCTCAGTTGTACTCCCTACATTTCCTGACTAATGATTTTGTTTTAATGATTGGAACATCTTACTGAGGATGCCCATGATTTCCCAATATGTGCTTGTACAAGGCAGGTCAACATGCTGGGAGTTTACACTCAGTAAATTGGACCCTTTTGCAACATTGTGGGAGATATGATAGTATAAAAATATCACTCTAATAAACATTCAGCATGATCTATTTTTTGCCTCAGACAATTTCTAGGATATTTCAAAACCTGATAAATTGTTCCTATCCTGTTTTGGGCTGTGGCCTCATCGGTACACTATGCTATGATATCCTTTGATGGCTTTGTGGCTTAATGTATCATCTGGTTTAGATGCAGTGTCTCAGTCTCCATTTCTGGACTATGTTGAGTTACTTGACCTCAGCTGAGCTGGCAGTATGTTGGCTGTAGTTCAACTAAGTGTATCAGGAAGATAAATAAATTAGTCAGCATTTCAGCTCAATCACCAGCCAGTGAGCCAGCAGGAAAACATGGATGTGGAGATCAGATGAGGACACAATAGGGTTTGGCAGTGATAATGCTGAACATGTTGAATACCTTGAAGGCACTCACGGACACATGAGGAATGGTCACTTGGCTGAGATATTGAATAGTGACCATTGGTAATAGAGTTGCACAACAACACAAATCATTGCCTTCAGGGAGAAGGATGGAAGAAAATATATCTGATTTTTCAGGGGTCCTATGATAATGGTAACAAATCAAATTTAATTTACTTTCCCTATTTACTTAATGTCTAAACACACTACAAGGAATCCGTTCTATAGGGCTGGAATTTTCTGCTCCCGTTGGAAGAGGACATCATGGTGGCCAGGTGGGGCAGAGATCGATTTCGCGCCAGTCTGAAATCACAGCGGGATCATCCGATGGTGTCCGCCATGGCGGAACGTGAATCCCGCTGCAGACCGGCACGAACCTGACTTGCATCCTGCTAATGGGATTTAAAGTAAGGCCCAACCGGAATCGTCACCACCCCACCCCCCAACCCCCAATGTCAATCATTGTTATGTCAATTATTGTCAATCAATTGATTGTTCTGCCAGCGGGAAAACACGCTGGCCCAGAACACGTCTACTCAGGTATGACATGCAGGAATCGGGCCTTACCCATGGGGCCTTGCTCAAATCGTGGACATCCAAGGAGAAGAAGATGCTGGAGGCTGGAGGGACAGGTGTGTCACATGGTGAGTGGATCCTCAGGTACATAGCTCTGCCCTGAAGCAGCACTCGGAAGGTGGGAGGTCTCCATGAAGCATCTTGGACTTTGCTGAGGCTTCACATCTCCATGGATTTTGCCAAGGGCTCGCACCATCCACCATGACCTCCGGTGATGCTTCGGACCTGCTTTGGAACCTCACGGACTTCGCCACGGGCTGGTACGGGTAATTGGCGAAGGGAGGGGGTGTGTGGAGAGAGAGGTCTAGGTGTGAGTGGGAGAGGAAGGTGCACTGGGGTGAGGCTGAGGTTGGGGGGGTTGGGGGCAGTGAAGGTGTCAGGGGGTGAGGTTGGGAGGGTGAAGGAGGGTGTCCTGGGTGAAGGAGGGAGGAAGGAGTCTGGGTGGGGGGGGCGATGTAACGGGGGAAACTGATGCAAGTGGTGAGGTAGGTGTAAGTGGTGAGGTAGGTGTAATGGAAGGAGTTCAGGAGGGGCAATGTGTCTGGGTGGAGGAGGTAGTCAGGGGTGGGGGAAGGAATCTGAGGGGAGGGGGCAGTATAGGGGAATGAGGCAGAATGGGTGGAGGATGGAGCCTGGCGGGGGGAAGGTGTCGGGAGAGGAGAGAGTTTGGGGGGGGGGGAGGAAGGAGGAGGGGGAGGAAGGTGTAAGGGGGTTGGAATGTCGGGAGAGGTCTGTGGAGTCAATGACTGCCTCCTGGGGAGTGAACTCAGGGTGGGCGTGGTAGGAGGGAATGGTTAGAGTAACAGGGGCAGAGGGTGGGAGGGTAAGGGTGCAGCAGTATCGGTAGAAGGGACAGCAACAGTAGTTATGGTGGGGACATGGAGGTAAACATGAACATGGAGGGTTGGAAAGGGGGAGGTCAGGGAGGTCACTGTTCATAGGTGTGGGATTTTCAGGAGTAGGGAACATGCACATTCACCTGGATATCCTGGAATGACAAGGGTTTGGGTTGGAAGGCACAGTGAGGAGGTCAAAGGTTATGCTGGGGGGGGTCTATGGTTATGGGGGAAAGGACATGAGTGACGGGGGGGAGGGGAAAGGACAGGGAAGCTCTTGAGGAATTTAACAACTACCATTTTTTCAAAATCGAAAATGAGTGGAGCCTCATGTTGGACGGGCACAGGTGCCGCACAGGAGTGCAGTCAGTGGGTGGGTGGAGATGCCGGTCAGATTAGATGGACGACTGAAAGGGAACCCCAGCAGGCAGCATTGAAAATGCTCAGGACAGTAAGATGAGTGAGATTGATGAAGGCTCCGTGTGTGAGGGACAGTGTTTCACGAGGCACACATATCTCCCTCCAGGTTCACTCATGGTCTGGCTGCATGTAGCTGAACTGCCAGTGGAGGGGGATGGGGGGGGGACGTACTCACAAACCCTGTAAATGATGCTGAAGGGCAACATTACACATTATTCAGTGAAAGTGAATATATTTTCAGATTATAAAGTGACAAAATGTTCACCCGTACAACCATTTGTGATCAGAATTTCTTAAAATTTCTAGGCCTACCAGTTCTTCTAGGTGCTGCCCTGACATCCGCAGCAGGGGTGGAGACAGCCTGTGCAATGGTTGGCCCTGTTGCCTCTGATGACTTCGGCATGTGTCCTCTGGTGGGCCTGGACCCTGAGAGCCTCGACTTGCTTTGTCTGTCCTCCTGTGGGCCGTCCGCTCCCTCTGCGGTGACAGAGGATGACATTGAGGGGGTCACAGTCAAGGGGGACATGGAGGGAGCGGACAGCCTCTGGGATTCGTAAGTGGATTCGTAAGCCCAACTCCCACTCTCCCTCCCTTCAGGTGCCTGAGGACCACGGCCCAACTCCTTGAGGGGAAGGAGCCCTGTAGGGGTGTTGAGTTGCCCATCTCCCCCTCGTGTTGCCACTGCAGGAACTCACCCAAGGTTCCCATGATGGAGTGCAGGTTTGCAAACATCTCCGTGTTCTGCTGGACCAGCGTCTCCATGGCGTCTGCCATCCTCCCCATTGAGACTTCCATGCGCACACACGTGGGCACCGCTTCATCAGAGAGCAGACGGACACACTCCTCCAACTCACGTGCCACTCTGCTGAGGGCTTCTGAAATCACTCTGGGCTGTCCCCTGCCTTCTGCTGACTCTCCAGGATGAGTTGAAAGGCCAAATCCAGAGGATCGTCATCTGACTCGGACCCTCACAGATGCCTCTTCCCCAGCAGCCCTCCGAGTGTCAGGAGCTGGGCTGAACCTGCCTCCTCCTGCTGTGGACATGTATTTGTGCGGTGACCACCAGATTGTGAACCCGAACCTGCTCTAGATCTTGCTCTCACCGAGGTGTGTGTCTCTGTGCTGGTGGAGGGTGTGGGTGAGGCTGTGATGGGTCTTCCAGGCTGCTTATTTCCAGCTCTTCAATGGAGGAGGTGAGGACCTGGATGGAGCTGAGGGACTGGCTGGCTGAGGGTGACGGTCGCTTGGCAGAGTTCCCTGTGAACCAAAGTAGAGATAATTAGTGCACGGCAGCAGAGTCAGAAGCAGGAGGGAGAGCACTCACAGTTGCACTGAGAGAGCGAATATGTGGTGCAGGATCCTCGCAAGGTGTTCACCGCTAACCTCACCGTCACCACAGGCACAATCCTCAAAGTGAGTGAGGGACATAATGTTGGCCATTCCACCCCAGGTCTGGGACTCTCCCTCCTGCTGTGAGCCAGCTTCCCCTGCATGAAAACAGATGGAGAGAGTATGAGCAGGGCACATGACACGGCAGAAGATAAGGATGCATGGAATGTTTGTGTGGTGAGCGGAGACATGGACAGGATGAGGACACGAGCTCCAGGGGATATGAGCCTGATGGGGATGTGAGGGTGTGTGTGAGAGTTAGTGGTGTGGTCCTTTGAGGTGTGAGATCCCTGTGGGTGTGTGAAGGCTGGGGAGTGTGAGTTGAGAGTGAAGAGGTGGATGACTTACGCTGGCTGAACAGAGGAGACCATTCATCCTCTTGCTGCACTGGGTGGCTGACCTCTGTGCTCCGGTGGTGCTGAGCATCGCTGCCATTTCTCCCAGGCTGGATTGCTGGCTCTGGTGGACCTCCTGTGGCTACAGCGGGGGTCGAGGAGTTTGTGGCAGCCACTGCATGCAGCAGCTGCCCCAGAGAGGCATCACTAAGTTTGAGTGCTGCCGCTACGTTTGTTTTTGGGACAATCTGTCGGCTGGAGCAGGCCTGGTCTGCAGACATGAAGTCAGCTGCGCTCTGGCGTGCTTTACATATGGCATTTGGAGCAAGGAAGCACTGAGATCACAGAATGGCAGGCGCATCCTAGCCTGCCCACCAGCAATCCGGCCTGTTTCCAGTCTATTATTAATCAGGGGGAGGTGCTGGGAAGCAGACGATAGGACATGAAAATCCACCATTGCTGCCATCAGGTTAAACGTCGTTTTTCACACCCACTCCCATACTTAGTGCAATTCTGGTCTACATGTAAACCATTATACCTAGCTTCATAGTGTGCAGCATTGTGGTTAGCAAGTTACTCTAATTTTCCTTTCCATTCTGCGGGGGCTGGCTATGGTGTCAAATTATATTCAATGACAAGGGCTATGGAGTTTTCACAGGCTGCATTTGTTGCACAGCCTGTAAAGGCATCTATTGTTGAGTTACCAGCTACAGGCTGACAGGGTCAGAGGTCATAGGTCAGGTCAGTTGCTCTTTATTTCCACCAAGCAATGGTGCTAAGTACAAAAGGAGCCAAGAAATAAGGATAATTTTAAAATTGGAATATTACCAAACCCTAATATCATTAAGGCCATTCCTGTATGTGATGCACAGGAGACATGCTAGCTTTTGAACAAAGGTTATTATACCAAACAAATGAAGCATAATTTTTCCATGGAACTGTGATTCATTGCAGAGACTCTATTAACACGTCCAGCTGTAACAATGATGTCCTCTGTGCTATGTCTGTACTATATTTGTTATTGTCTGATTATCTTTGGCTTATCATATTGTTAACAGCCTTCATCAATTTCTTGATACACTGACTTTGTCAATTATTACCTGCCAGAACTGATCATATTTGGCCTGTTCTCAGCATCAAAGTGGTTATGAAACCACACTGAACATTAAAGCTGGTGCAATATTAGAGAGCTATGACAGGAGGGCTGGGTTCCCTCAAAAGCTACTTTTATTATGAAAGAAACAAGTGAATTAGGGATGGGCTTGAAAGAGATTTTTTAAAAAGCTCTGAGAAGGGTGGATTCCTCCAAGATTTAAGGAAAAGCTAACACCTCTGCTGACATTTGTCTAGGTGACTCTGAGGAGTCTGGAGGCTGTCAGCTGTATTCCCCATCCTTATCACAGCAGCAGAATCACAGATCCTGGTTTCTTGGACTTTAGGCAAATGCCAATCTTACACACGCCCAAGTTAAAACTATTTCAGAGCACCCTATGAGCATTTTAGCCACACATGAGCAGGGATGGGCAGACTAAAGGTCACAGACAAATAGTTTCACATCTGCCAGGTCTTAACAGAGAAAATAACATGTATATGTGGTCATGCTAGAGATGACTAATCTCTCAGGAAGTGGGAACATGCTCATGGGAGATGACATTCAAGAGCAAGTCAGAAACAAATGGTGGTTCACATTGAAAAATCACGTTTTCCCACAGTCTGGAGAAAATGGCATTTGTGAGGTACAGGGAAGGTTGGCTGTCCATTGTCCATGCTCTTTCTTACTCTTCTGTGAGATCTCTTTATTGCGTGGGGATCCAGTTCATTTTTCTTTTAACCTCCCTCATTAAGGAGGAGGGAGAAAGGAAGAAATGGAGAGGATTTAGGATGAGGGAGGTGCTGGTGTACTGGTATTGTCGCTAGGCTAATAATCCACAGACCCAGGGTAATGCTCTGGGGACCTGGGTTTGAATCCCACCATAGCAGGTGGTGGAATTTGAATCCAATAAAAATCTGGAATTAAATGGCCATGGTATCCATGAAACCATTGTCGATTGTTGTAAAAACCCATCTAGTTCACTAATGCCCTTCAGGGAAGGAAACCTGGTCTGACCTGCATGTGACTCCAGGTACAGCAATGTAGTTGACCCTTAAATGACCTGGCAAGCCACTCAGTTGATGATAATGTCCCAGACTCCACCATCACCATCGCTGTCCTGGAAGGACTGACCCAGCAGGCACAGTGATATACAGTCAGGAGGGAATTGCCCTAGGAGTCCTCAACATTGACTCTGGACCCCATGACATCAGTCCCAACATGGTCAAGGAAACCTCCTGCTGACTACCACGTACAGCCCTCCCTCAGGGCAAGAATGGGTGGGGGATTTCAATGTCTGTTACCAAGAGTGGCTCAGTAGCACCACTACTGGCCAAGTCCTAAATGACAAGAGGGAAAAACATACTTACCTCATCCACGCCAACCTGCCTGCTGCAGATGCATCTGTCCATGAGAGTATCGATAGGAGGGACCACCGCACAGTCATTGTGGAGACAAAGTCCCACCTTCACATTAGGAGATACCCTCCATCGTGTTGTGTGGCACTACCACCATGCTAAATGGAATAAATATTGAACAGATCTTGCAACTGAAGACTGGGCATCATGAGATGGTGTGGGCCAGCAGCAGAATTGTACTCGAACACAAAATCTGCAACCTCATGGCCTGGCTACCACTCTACCATTACCATCAAGCCAGGGGATCAACCCTGGTTCAATGAAGAGTGCAGGAGGGTATGTCAGGAGCAGCACCAGGCATACCTAAAAATGAGGTATCAACCTGGTGAAGCTATAACACAGGATTACTTGTGTGCCAAACAGCATAAGCAGCAAGTGATAGATAGAGCTAAGTGATCCCACAACCAACAGATCAGATCTAAGCTCTGCAGTCCTGCCACATCCAGTCGTGAATGATGGTGGCCTATTAAACCACTCACTGATGGAGGTGGCTCCACAAATATCCCCATCCTCAATGATGGAGGAGCCCAGCACATCAGTGCAAAAGATAAGGCTGAAGCATTTGCTACAATCTTCAGCCAGAAGTGCCGAGTGGACGATCCATCTCGGCCTCCTCTGGAGGTTCGCAGCATCACAGATGCCAGTCTTCAGCCAGTTCGATTCATTCCACATGATATCAAGGAACGGCTGAAGGCACTGGATACTGCAAAGGCTATGGGGCCTGACAATATTCCAGTAATAGTACTGAAGACTTGAGCTCCGGAGCATGCCGTGCCACTAGCTAAGCTGTTCCAGTACAGCTAAAAACACTGGCATCTACTCGGCTATGTGGAAAATTGCCCAGGTGTGTCTGGTACACAAAAAGCAGGACAAATTCAACCCAGCCAATTACTCTCCATCATCAGTAAATTAATGGAAAGGGTGCTATCAAGCGGCACTTGCTTAGCAATAACCTGCTCACTGATGCCCAGTTTGAGTTCCGCCAGGGCCATTCAGCTCCTGACCTCATTACAGCCTTGGTTCAAACATGGACAAAAGAGCTGAACTCCCGAGGTGAGGTGAGAGTGACTACCCTTGACATCAATGCAGCATTTGACCGAGTGTGGCATCAAGGAGCCCTAGCAAAACTGGAGTCAATGGGAATCAGGGGAAAACTCTCCACTGGTTGGAGTCATACCTAGCACAAAGGAAGATGGTTGTGGCTGTTGGAGGTCAGTCATCTCAGCTCCAGGACATCACTGCAGGAGTTCCTCAGGGTAGTGTCCTCAGCCCAACCATCTTCAGCTGCTTCATCAATGACCTTCCTTCCATCATAAGGTCAGAAGTGGGGATGTTCGCTGATGATTGTACAATGTTCAGCACCATTCATGACTCCTCAGACACTGAAGCAGCCCATGTCCAAATGCAGCAAGACCTGGACAATATCCAGGCTTGGGCTGACAAGTGGCAAGTAACATTTGTGCCACACAAGTGCCAGGCAATGCCCATCTCCAACAAGAGAGAATCCAACCATCACCACTTGATGTTCAATGGCATTACTATGACTGAATCCCCCACTATCTACATCCTTGGCGTTACCATTGACCAGAAACTGAACTGGACTAACCATATAAATACTGTGGCTACAAGAGCAGGTCAGAGGCTAGGAATCGTGCGACGAGTAACTCACCTCCTGACTCTCCAATGCCTGTCCACCATCTACACGGCACAAGTCAGGAGTGTGACGGAATGTTCTCCATTTGCCTGGATGAGTGCAGCTCCCACAACACTCAAGAAGCTTGACACCATCCAGGACAAAGCAATCTGCTTGATTGGCACCCCATCCACAAACATTCACTCCCTCCTCCACCGACGAACAGCAGCAGCAGTGTGTGTACCATCTACAAGATGCACTGCAGGAATTCACCAAGGGTCCTTAGATAGCCCCTTCCAAATCCACGACCACTACCATCTAGAAAGACAAGGGCAGCAGATAGTTGGGAACACCACCACCTGGAAGTTCCGCTCCAAGTCACTCACCATCCTGACTTGGAAATATATCGCCATTTGTTGGCTGTCGCTTGGTCAAAATCCTGGAACTCCCTCCCGAACAGCACTATGGGTGTACCTACACCACATGGACTGCAGCAGTTCAAGAAGGCAGCTCCCCACCACCTTCTCAAGGATGGGCAATAAATGCTGGGCCAGCCAGCGAAGCCCACATCCCATAAAAAATAAAACTAGGAGATGGGAGGTGTGGTCAAACAGGAGTTTTGAGGGAGTTTTTGAAAGTAAGGAAGGAAAGGATAAGGTGGAGTTCCAGAGGAGCTCAGAGAATGATGGAGAATCAACACAGAAATTTCAGGCATTCTTCCACAGCCTCATTTGCAGAGGAAGTAAAGAAATGGAAGACAATGATAAAAATAGGAGAGAAAGTGGAGGGAATGAGATAAATGAGAAAAAATGGGAGAAGCAGCAGGCAGTGAATGACAAAATGCATCAATCTGACCCTTCAATTTAAAAAGGTAGCGCGAGGTGCCTCACTGGGTTATATGGAAAAAAAATGACTTCTTAGTTAAAGAAAGAGATATTAGGAGGGGAGATCAAAAGTTGGATCAAAGAGCTGAGTTTTAAGGTATTTCATAAAGCTGTAGAAGGAGATGGAAAGGCAAAGTATGGAGAGATTTGGCGAGCATAAGGCTTCAGTGACTGGGGCATATCATCAGTACTGTGGTGATGGATATCAGACCAGAGTCAGAGAAGCAGAGAGCAGTGGAGAGAGCTTGTAGCGCCAGAGGAGGTTACACAGATAGGGAAAGGTGTAGGAATGAAGAGATTTAAACGCAGGGATGAGAAATTTAAATGTGAGGCTTAATTGGGCAGACTGAGAATCAATGCAGGTTAGCAAGAACAAGGGTATTGGGTGAGTGGGATTCTACTAGTGCAACATAGGTTGTGGGCATCAGTGTTTGGAGGAGTTGATGCTTACACAGAATGGAGGATGTAAGGCTGGTCAGATGAACTTTCAATTGGACAAGGTTGTAGATGGCAAGAACATGGATGAGGGTTTCAGCAGTAGGTGGACTGCGATGGGAACAGGAAGTAAGTGATGTTACAGCGATGGAAATATGTGATCTTTGTGACAGGAACGAATATGGGGCCATAAACTCAGCTCATGTGAGAATAGGGCATAATGATGGGAAGAGTCTGGTTAAGTCTAAGACAATGGCTGTGGAAGGGAATGGAATCGATGGCAAAGTTATGGAATTTTAGACTGAGGCCAAAGACAATGGTTTCAGTTTTCGCAACTATAAGAAATTGGAGCCCATCCATGATTGAGTGTTGGATAAACGGTCTGATGACACAGAAGCATTGGAAGTGTCGAGATATGTAGTGTAGAGTTCGAGATAGGTGTTATCAGCGCATATTTTACTGTAGATCGCAGTCCATAGGTCAATCTTTGAAGCCTTGAGAAATCCTTCCAAAAATGGGGTCAACTTATACACAGAGTTAAAAATTTAAAACTCAGCTGTTGGTGTAGACGACCATCATTTTGAACTGTGAAAAAAATCACACCAGTAATTCAAAGTAAATCAATGTGACACTTTTTATTGAATAAATTAATCCTACAAGCATACCTTTAATCACAATTAAAATGTTTTAATAACCATCAAATGCATTGTCCTGGGCATCCAATGCAAAGAGTTTATCAAATTCATTCTGAATCACTTTGGCTATGGCATCATCATAAGGATCCCACTCTGGATTAGATTTGGTTTTCAGCTTCAGAATCATTCCTCCACAACAAACCATCTTCCTCTCCATCCATTGAATTGGATATTCTGCATTTTTTCAATGATCTGACAATAATTTGTGTATTAATAGCATTCCATGGTGTGATGACAAAAGCACACAAAAATAAAGTGGAGAGCTACCCATATTTCCCCTCTTTGTGAAGGTTTTTTTCTCCATCAACTATCCACCTACTCCATTTGGCACAAAGATGATTCTTGACTGGATTACTGAGGTACAGGTCCAAAAGTAGAACCACAGACGTTAGACCCCCCCTGATATTACTGCAATTTGGGTGTTATTTCTTCACGGGTGCCTCTTGATCTTATCAGTTGTATGGGATCTGAACATGTCCCACGCTAATAAGCTGCATTCTTTACATAGGCCACTGTGACACCTATTCCACACATTAGCAATCCACAACTTCCCTCTATCCTCATCCATCCAACCATTGTCATGGACATGCACATAAACTCCTGCAGGAAACTTGAGCTCCAGCATGGATTTACATTGAAAACTTAGTGTAGACTTTAATTTTGTTCTCTCGGCCATGCAGGCTAGTACCACCATGAATCTTGTCTTCTCATGTGCTATGGTTTTCGTTAGAACAGTTTTCGGACATTTCTACTCCACAGCTCAGTTGCTGGGCAGATCAAAATTCATGGGTGTTCCGTCCATGTTGTTGATATGACATAATGGGTACTTATGTTTTTGCTGCTGTCTGATGACGAATTGTTGGAAATTGGTCATTTCGGCGCTGGGGTCTTTTGGTAGCCCTTCCTCCACAACACTATACATTTTCATTCCCTAAAGTGGCTATACCAACTAGCTGTTACTCTAAAATGTTTGCTGGACTTGGAGTTTGATTTGGCCCACTTAATATATGCAAAGCATTTCTTGTGACGATGTAGCCATTCTGACAATTCTCAAGGTCCCAATCCGATAAGTGCTTCTCAAGATCAGGCCAGTGACTTGCATTTTTCCCTGATTCTTTACCTCTCCCAGGAAACTGCATTGCTTAGATGGATAAGGCATGTTGACGCATAAGACATTGCAGCTATTGGGACAGATGATGACCGGTGGGTCTTTTGTATCCATTACTTTTGTATGTTTGCATGTTTGTATGTTAACACAAATCACAAGGTGAGTGGAAATCTTATCCTGTTATACTTCTGATTGCTCTGGATGAAAAATTACTCCTCAACTCTCTTTCAATCCTCTGCCAGTTACTTTAAATCATCATCCCTGATTATTGACGTTCCTCTTAAGGGAAATAGGTCCTCCCTACCCTTTCAGTCTAGGTCCCTTTAATTTTATACACCACAATTAAAGCTTCCCTCAACCTCCTCTGCTTCAAGCAAAACAACATACCCTATTGAATCTTTCTTCATTAATATACCAGTGCTGGCAAATGCTTCCTCATAAATCTCCTCTGTATCCTTTTCCCAGTGAAATCACATCCTTCCTGTAATGTGGTGACCAGAACTATACATAATACTCTAGCTGCACTCTTACAAATGCTTTGGACAGTTCTGGTATAGCCTCCCTGTTCCTATATCCTATGTCTTGGCTGATAAAGGAAAGTATCCCATATGCTTTCTGAATCACCTCCTCTGCCCTGTTACCTTCAGGGATCTGTGGACATACAGTCTAATGTCACTCTGTTCCTCTACACTTCTCAGTATCTGACAGTTTATCCTATATTCCTTTGTCTCATTTTCCCTCCACAAGTGCATTACATCACACTTCTGCAGATGGAATCTATTTGTCAATATTCTGCCCACCTGACCAGTTGACTGATATTCTCCTGCAGTCTACAGCTTTCTTCCTCACTATTAACCACGTGACCAATTTTTAAACTTCTTAATTATGCTCCCTACATTCAAGTATATATGTATTTCTATTTATATGTTTGTGTATGTATGTGTGTTCATGTGCGCTTTTGTGTGTATGTGCACTTCTGTGTATGTTTGTGCACGTGTGCATGTGCATGCATGTGGATGTTTGTGGGCGTATGTATACACACGTATGTTTGCTTTAGATAAAGTGTGAGCGTGCTATGTTCTGAATTTTTTTAATCAGAAGAAGGATCTCTTGTGTAACTTGTAATATTGAATACGCATTTCACCAACCCCAGCCATGTATTTAAAATTCAAATACAGCTACGCATCTCAAGAAAGAAAATCTTTCTTGCATTTTACCCAGCAGTGAGAAAGGTTGCATTGTGGCACAAACTTTACCCCTCCCCTCCCTCCCCACGCCATAACAGCAACCTGAGGGAAATGGATGACTAATAGAGAAATACTTGCACAATCACTTTGGCTTCTGAAGTGCAGATTTTATAACCCAATCATTGAGGCTGTGTTGCTGACCTTCTGAGATCTAAAGTCAATTGGAAATGACTCCCTTCATTCCCTTGGGGCTTTATTTTGAAGTGACTCTCTATTGAGGAATTGGAGGTAAACAAGGTGAATTGGTTAGAGCCAGAAAACGGATTACCCCTGCAACAGATCTGTTTAGAAAGGTCCTGTGTTCTCACAAAGCTGCAAAGAAAGGGCTGTGAAACTGATTGATAACATTGTGCACCTATTTTGAAAAGCAAGACCCATACTTTATTGTTCCCCTTCTTGACCTCAGCAGTGAACTAGTCACACAGCTCTGTTGGGCTCTGCTATTCATACAGAAGCCCAGAGCATAAGGATTTCTAGGCGTGTACAGGCTGCTGCTATTTGTTTCAATGGGTGTGACAAGATACAAATGGGTACCTCACCTTTTCCATTATCCCATCGAGGGGTATTCTAACTGTCCCCATTGCTTCTGCTTCTCCTCCCTCACATGGCAAGTTTCCAGCCATTTCTCACAGAATGAAGAAATTGTTCCTGGTTATTATTTTGAATTTACTTTACATCCAGTTAAAAAACACCCCACAAATTTTTGTCTTGATTCTATGATTCTATATTGCAAGGCAATGGGGAAAGAGCTGAGAGTGGGAATAATTGGATGGCTCACTCAAAGTGCTGGCACAGGCATGCTGGGCTGAATGACTTTATCCTGTGTTTCAATATTCCATACTGTGATTCAACGACCCAGCCCTTGCTGCCTTTGCAATATTGGGGATCCCTATACGCTAGGCCTTTCTGCTCCTCGATCCTCCAGTGATAAATTCACGCCACAAGTTGTGGTAAAATAATTAGAATTTATTGAACTGGGCCATGCTGAGGAGCAAAGGCTCGGATCTAATAATGTGGCAATAGATTGCGGTCTTTACTAGCAGATTGTCCAGATCAGGTTAAAATTGATTCATGACTTTGTAAAAGAACAGTATCAATACATAAGTCAGCAGTAAGAAGCAACTCATAAGTTTCGGGTTGTCTCCTGAACTAAGTGTGATTCCTAATCATATTTCATTACAGGTTGCACTTTATGCTTAGCTCAATAGGCTCAATATAATAACATCACTTGCACAGATACAGTCTATGACTGGCTGTCAAAGTACTTACTTTATTACTTAATTGAAGTTTTGAAGTTCCTGAAACAAATCAAAAAAATGTTACCCTCAGGCACCTTGCTGAGAGATTAAATACTTAGCAGATTCAAAGTCTTCCAGTGTCATTCTATAATGGTCCATGTGGCTGAAATGACCACAGTGGTTTTAATTAGCAAACTCAATCCCCCCATTGATTTTAATGGGGTTTAGGGCTGTGATAATTAGATGTTCAACTTTCTCATCAATTGTATGCAAAAGTCCCAACAAATCATGGTGTGTTACATGTAATGGCATTAATCATTTACAGCGTAATTTTTGGAACTTTTACATGCATTCAGGCTCAAATCAAGATACGTGTTAAGATAGGTCACATTAATCAATAGGACACAGAGCCAGGATGATGGCTATCACAATATTTTCTGCTAAGATAAAAGCAAAAGCCTGCAGATGCTGGGAATCCAAAACCAAAAACAAAAATACCTGGAAAAACTCAGGTCTGACAGCATCTGCGGAGAGGAACACAGTTAACGTTTCGAGTCCATATGACTCTTGCTATTGTTTCCTTCTGTCCTTTTCTTTCCCGAAAGTGTTGACTCTTTTGTGAGATATAGTTCTCTGGGTGCCAGTTTTTCACCAGTACCTCATCATTCTTATGTATGAGCCTAAAGGGTATGTATTGACAAGCTGTTCGACCACAAAGAGCATCATATTTAAAACTGATTCAATACTTACACATAATTCCCAGCAGTAATCAGGACTGGAAATTGTGTTCGATATTTCTTCTTACCTTAAGTCTACCCCAGACTAGAACTGCTGCCTTGACTGAGATCACAAACTGTGAATCATTCCATGAACCTTCTTTCCTGTATAGCTTTACTGCACACTGTGCATTGCCATTAACCAATGGACAAACAGAGGAGCTCATTATCCATTGTTATTACAAATAAGCACAACTTAATTTCTTTAAATCCTTTATCAATCGTTCTTGCTGTCAATGTCGCCCTAAATACTCCTCCAATTTGACATTTCCTTTTGTCCATGCTGAAAGTCTTGATTCTTGGCAATGGCATCAAAGATGTGAGGTAACACTGTGCCAATCATATGAATTCTATATTTCATCCACAGCCCCAGTCACAAGAAAGCCCAACATTGCTGCCACTTCAGGCTGTCGGACCTTGCTACATGTATATTCTCTGCCACATTTCCTCCATTACAACAGTGACTACACTTCAAAAGTACTTCATAGGCTGTAAAGTGCTTTGGGAGAAAGTTGTGGAAGGTGCTATATAAATGCAAATTGTTTTGTCTATTTGCTACATTAGCAACAATGCTACTTCCAAAAGCACCCAAATATTTTCACTGTAGTCTAACCAACAATGTGTGTAAGTCTAGATTCCATAGCCTTTACCCCTCTTTAAAAATAAAACTTAGGTTCCATACACTTTATCAACATGACCTTCCACTCTAAATGTTTTGTGTATCCATGTACAACATCACATCATGAAGGTCAATGAAACACTGTTTCGTCCAGCAATTCTGTTTTTTATCAAACTGTGTAAGAAATAAGTTTAAAAAAACATTATTTTAACCCCTTGTTGACTGATTCTACATCTATTGTTTTTAATTATTTTGCTGCATTGAAATGTATTATTTCATCTGCAAGAAGAGCTGAATATTAATGCTAGTTTGGTTGCATTGGCTTATTAGTATCCACCTTTCAAAAGAATGTGATGAACCTACTACTTACTCTCCAGTGGTTGGTGCCATGATCTCAGGAAGACATGGCATTTATAGGACACAGGGTTGCATTTGATAGGTGACTCAGTTTTCTGATGGAAATCAATCTTTCTGCTGCAAGAACAAGACAGAAAAGTTGAAAGAAAATCTGAACTGCAACAATCCTAAGCTCCTGCTGAGAGTTTAGTGAAAAGAAATTTATCTAAGTTCTTGTTCATCCTCAATATCCAGCAACCATGTTTTTAAGTGTAGATGTTAAGCGAAGACATGAATAGGTTATTTTCTATGCCTCTCATAGTATTGGTCTCATTTAAAAGTACATTCATCCTGGCTACATTCTAAAATTAGCTCACAAGTATCTGCTATTATATGACTTCAGAACAACAGAATTTTTGTATACACGTTAGTGTTTACTCCACTGAAGTGCTCCCACTATGCAGAGCACCAAGATAATATTCTAATGGTGTTATATTCTGCTGTCAGCTGAGTTTGGATATAATGTGAAGCAGTGGAGATGGTCGATAATGGTGTTCTGATTTGGTGGTAGAATTAATATAGTTGGCTCTTTGCAGATGTGCACATAAATAACTAGTGGGCCTAGCAATGACAAAACAGTTTCTTAACTTCTGCTGTATAATGTACCCGAATCATGACAAACATGGCATGATTTTCACAACAGATTCGATTTAGGATTTTTACAGACTCTGCAACATTACTGGACTTGATACGCATTGATATGCTGTTGTCTTTTGGTTCACAGATGTTGTTAATAATCACACTTTAGGATTTGGAAGATCAGAACACTTTCTGAATAATATTGTCATGCTGCTTTGTACAATAGAAAGTCCCAAATTGAACTGGTTCTGTTATACATCAGATGAATCTCTAATGCAGCTGTGAAATGTGGCCCCCAGAACACTTACACACAACTTATTAGTTCCTAGCTAAATAATTCCTAGTTATTTTCAGATAAAACGACAATAAATAACTGGGCTCTTTATGAAAAAGTAAATAGATGAAATCATCCCAAATGGTAGCAGACATTGTATAAAAATCAGCATCAGTCTGCAACATAATTGGCTTAGAATTCCTTTGGAAGACCAGCTCACAGCCTACAGAGTACAGAGCTCACAGAGAACAGTGACCATTATGCCATATTAATACTGGAAAGTACAAAAACTCTCAGTACTGTCTGTGTGATTCTTGTCTGTCAATATAACTGATGTTTTGAAAAACAGGCAAAATGAAGAAGCTTTTGAAATGGTAAACTCAAAAATAATTTATGTTACTTAAAAGCAGGTAGTTGCAGATTTTGAATGAAGAATTGTGTTTAGCAAAAGCAATAGCAGATCCAGTTTAAAGATGCATAAGCAATTTCAGTGTTTTTAATGGACACTAGGGAGAGATAGATGCCCCTAAGGCACCTTGGAAGATCCATGAAAAATTCAGCTTCAATTGCTGTCAGTACTATGGACACCCATCTGGTTAATTTCCCAATTCAATTGTTTAAATATGATATGCATCACTATCTCTGTCACCCTCACTCACATTCTTAATGTTTTCTCTCACACTCACATACACAAAAAAATTTTCAAATATATAAACAAGAAACTGTTGCAATTTAATGTTTGGTTCACATATGGCGATCTTGAGCCAACTCTTGGTAGAATCTCATTATGCTGAATAGAATGGATTCTCTTCATGGCAAACTCAAGATGAGGTGTTGAAATCAAATATTTTAACAAAGTAAGCCCAGTGAAATAATTGAAAAAGTTAATTTTTTTTAAATCAAAGCTTTTGGCCTCTGCTTTAGATTTTATAACTTTTCAGCTCCCTAAAGGTCAAGTGGTACCGAGACACACAGGCTGTGCTAAATTAGTTGCTCTTTATTAGGGCAGCATTTCAATAGCAGTTTCGGGCAGTTCAAAGAGCATCTTTCAACAAATTGTTGGTCTTCCAGTAGCAGTTGATGCTTATCTCAGTGCCCATCCTGGGAAAAGCCTGTAGAGCACAGAGGCTTGTGCTACGGAGCTGCTAGGGATGAACCTGGACATAAAACACTGCATCTCTTTCCAGACCTGCTTTGCAAAGGCAGACTCCAGAAGGAGGTAGGTGCTGGTCTCTACCCAACCGCAGCTGCCTTGACAGCAAGTGTGGAGGCAGCGAGACTTCGGGCATGCAGGAAGGATCTGACAGGGTCGGGGGGGGCTGGTTTGCTTCTCAATACCACCCAAACAAATGTTTTGGTGCTTGTTTGGACGTTCTGTCGATGAGGCATTCTGCCAAAAGATTTTGACAGTCTGCTCAGTCTGACGGGATCCTCCATCTCCTTTTCCTGCAGGGTCTAGAGAATGTTGTGCTGTGGACCACTGCCTGCAGGACTTGTGGTCAAAAGTGTTTACCTGCACAAACTTTTCTGCAAGAAACAGTGGTACGACACAGTCCAACTGACTGGAGGGTTCCGCAGCAGTCGCAGAACTGCCAATGACGGAGTGTTGCAGACTGGCACATTTCCAAGATCCAAGACTTCACATTGAGAGATGCACTAAAGTTTGGGACACCCGCTGCAAAAGCTCAATGGGGAAAAACTACTGCGTAAGGCACTCACACCACAGTTTACCCAAGGGATTGGAACCATGTAAACCCCCTCTGGCTGTCTGCACTAGAGAATTTTTGACGTGAAGTGTAAATGTACATTAAAATAGAACTGGTAATGGCAGGTGTAAGGAAGCACCCGTACTGTATTGAATGAAGCTGATCTGTATTGTAATTTACGTAATATAAAATTTGATTATGTAATGTACTTTTACACTTATGAATAAAGTATATTTTTGGGGAGAAAAAAGGCGGTTCAACAGCTGCAAATTGCTTTGGGCTAAGGAGAGGAAAGCCAGCTACAGTTCCTGCTGCTCATTGGTATCCAGTGCACCCAGGTTGACAGTGAGTCCTTGCTAGTTGAGCACAGGAGCAGGATTGGTAGTGACACTTTCCACAGTGAATAGCTTGGCAATTCTAATTAACCAAGCTGACACATGAATGCTTGGGTGAGGTGCTGAAACTGTGGAGCTGCTGGCCAGCATGGATTTGTTCATCAAGGAGGGGAGATAATTGGCAATGAGGAGGAGAAGGCTGGCCACTAGCTGGCCTGTTTCCATTAAACTAATGAACAACGTGGAAGATGAGCAATAGATTCATTTTCCAGTCAGTCTCTGTTGTCTTTTGATTTTGCAATGATTTCTCTAGTTACACAGAGTGCTTTCCACGTTCTAAACCATTGAATTTGTCGTAAGGAATGAAAATCAGTCACATCCACAGAAGAACCAAAAAATGTGAATAAATGTATAACTGCCATAAATTTCTAATCATTACTCACCTTCCTTGCAAGTTATTCCAAAATTAAGAACACAGCAAAGATTGTATTGCTGATGTAAAACGATGATGGTAACTCCTGAACAAAGCGTAATTTTGAAGCAACTAAACTAAATTCATTAGGGCCTGAATTTTGGGTTGTGCAATCAGGCACGCGCCTGACCTGAACACATGGAAAACTGAGCGAAAAGACGCTGGGCACACACAGCAAAGGACTGACATTGACATAGAAAGACTATTTCTGCTGCTCTGGGGACCTTTTATCCCTGCCTGTGAATGAGGAAATGATAAGGGAAACACTTCTAAGGGAAAGATAGCCTCATTATTGCTCTGTGTCCCTGAAGGTCCTTTCCTGGTTCCAACCTGCCCTCCCACCTTGGCAGTAGGCGGGCCATGTCACTGTGGCACATTTCACCCTGCAATGCACTGAGGCCAGTCATGTTGACATCCCAGTCTTGGCAGGGCAGGCTTAAGTATCAGTTGGCATACACACTGTTAGACCACTGAACACTCCAAGAAATGGGCACTCGACTAAAGTTCTCTGCACAGGTCCTTGCCATTTCTGCACTTACCCTTGCTGACTGCAGAAGATCCCTGAGGCCACATGCAGTGCACCATGTCATGCCCTCTGACATTGGCAGTGACCTCTGTCCAGGCCTTCTAGGTTAGGGGGGTGGTGGCCTTCTCTGGCCGTCCCTAGGCATTAAGATATGCCGCCTGGCACTGACCTCCCCGACCAGCCCTCCCAGGCACTCATCTGAGAAACGGTGGGGGGTGGGGGGGGGGGTGGGGGGGGGGGTGTGGGGGGGGGCAGAGTGCCCACCCAAATTGCCCTCCCACCTTCCATGACCCAGGTGCTGAGGCCATGCTTGTACAGCACGGCACTTCTTGAACAGCTTCCAGACAGCTCCTCCAGCCTCCCCCACAACTCCTAGCAGCCTTCAGGGAGCTGCCTCTTCCGCTTTCTGAACATGTCGGCGGGCCCCCATTGGACTCGGCATCCAACGAGCTCCCGCACACAGAAGACACATCTGGCAGTCACGTTTCACGCTGGATGGGCCTTAACTGGCCACACAGTGTAAGATCACGTTTACAGCGCAAACTGGGGTTTTGCATCTGTTCCAGCTGCGCTGACTCCGGGCGCACACCGAGGGTAAAACTCAGGCCGAGGGTTTGATGTTTTTCAGAAACCAGGCTCAACACAGACAAATGGGGTGTTTTAAATGTTCTACTGTGATTGTTGCACTGAATGGAAGCTGATATCCTGCACACAGAGCTTAAATAAGGCCAACTTCACAGCTAGTGTGTCCCTCCCCCTCGCCCCACCCCCACTCTCGTCTCAGCTGTGGTCACCCTTGTGTTACATCCTCCGTTAATGAAAACGTAACCTTTCCTAATGCTTTCCCAGTTGGCCACTCTTCAGACTGGCATCTGATTCAGACATAAGAGAATCGCTATCAGTCATTTCCAAGCAACTGATAGCATTTTAGAATTCAAACCTTCTTCAAAAGTTGATACCACAATTTATTTAACCAGAAGCAGGAGACTGCAGCCTGGCTGTGTTTTTACTAGGAGTGGGGCCCCACAACAAGTGAGAACTGGGAGGAGGGGTAGAAGCAGATAAAATGATGACCTGTTGACCTAAGGAGGGAATTCTTGCCAGTTGGATCTCAGGGGAGGGAGAGTAGAATTATCATGGGAAAGGAGAATGTGTCTCCAAGCAGCAGCTTAACTCATTCAAAGACTTACTGGGGTAAATTTTGACTGCAGAATAGTGTAAAATGTGTTAGAGTGATTTTCCAGTCAATTTCACTTCTCTCTCTATTTCTATTTGCTGCTGATGTCACTGACAAAGTTAGCATTTACTGTCTGTCCCAGATTGCCTTGAGAAGGTGGTGGTGAGCTGTCTTCTTGAACCGCTGCAGTCCATGTGGTGTAGGTACACCCACAGTGCTGTTAGGGAGGGAGTTCCAGGATTTTGAGCCAGCGACAGTGTAGAGACGGTGAATGGATCTGGATCAGGATGGTGAGTGAGTTACAGGTGATGGTTCCTCAGGGTTGTAGACATCACAGATCTGGAAGGTGCTATCAAAGAAGCATTGATGAGTTGCTGCAGTTGTATATGGTCCACATAGGCTACCACAGTGTGCTGTTGTTGTAAGGAATGAATGCTTAATGTGGTAGATAAGGTGCCAATCAAACAGGCTGCATGGTCCTGGATGATGTCGAGCTTCTTGAGTATTGTTGGAGCGACAGCCAGTCAAGTGGAGAGTTTGCCATCACCCTCCTGACTTGTGCCTTGTAGATAGGCGAAAGGCTTTAGTGATTCTGGAAGGGGAATACTTCTCACAGAATGCCAGCCTCTGATCTGCTCTTGCAGCCAGAGTACTTGTGTGGCTGAAATAAAAACAGAAAATGCTGGAAAAACTTAGCAGCTCTGAAAGCATCTGTGGAGAGAGGAACAGAGTTTGAGTCTGTATGACCCTTTTTCAGAGCTAAAGAGAGGTAGAAATGTGATGAAATTTATACTGTTTAAGGGGGGTATGGAGCAGGTGAAGCTGGGTAGTAGGCCGGCAATAGTTAGGCACTAAGGAGAGGTTGACAAAAATGTCATGGACAACAAGACAAAGGGAGTGTTAATGGTGGTGGTTAGGGCTAAAGAAGGTGCTGATAGCAGCATAAAGGTAAGAATGTGCTAATAGCAGAACAAGGGTAAGCACTCTGTGAAAGAACAACATCGAACAAGTGACAGGTGGCCCTTTTGTGGATGGAGTGGGGGAGGGGCCGGTGGTTGCGGAAAAAAGGTAGAAAAGGGGATAAAGAAGGTGTTAAAACAATGAATAAATAAATAAAAATAAAATAAGTGGATAAAAAATAAAGATAAATTTATTAAAAGGGAATTAAAAAAGGGGTGAAGATAGAGGAGAGAGTTCATGGTCTGAAGTTGTTGAACTCAATATTCAGTCCGGAAGGCTGTAAAGTGCCTAGTCGGAAGATGAGGTGCTGTTCCTCCAGTTTGTGTTGAGCTTCACTGGAACATTGCAGCAGGCCAAGGACGGACATGTGGGCAAGAGAGCAGGGTGGAGTGTTGAGATGGCAAGCCACAGGAAGGTCTGGGACTGGGTCATGCTTGCGGACAGACTGAAGGTGTTCTGCAAAGCGGTCCCCCAGTCTGGTCCTGTAAGTCCCCAGTCAATGGATACTGATGGTGAGAATTCAGCGATGGTTGAATGTCAAGGTGAGACTCTCTCTTGTCTGAGATACTGACAAATATCAAGTAAAAGTTACTTGCCACTTATCCTCCCAAACCCTAATGTTGTCCAGTTATTACTGCATGCAGGTACATGCTTCATTATCTGAGGAGCTGTGAATGGTACTGTACCTTTTGCAATCATCAGTGAACATCTCCACTTCTGACCTTATGATGGAGGAAAAGTAATTGACGAAGTGGCTGAAGATCGTTGGGCCGAGGACACTACCCTGAGGAGTTCCTGACAAGATATGCTGAGGCCATCTTCCCTTGTACTACTTATGACTCCAGCCAGTGAAGAATTTTCACCTTGATCTCCAGTGACTTCAATTTTAATAGGGCAGCTTGAAGCCTCACTCAGTCAACGCTGCCTTGATGTCAAGGGCAGTCACTCACACCTTACCTCTAGAATTCAAGTCTTTTGTCTGTGTTTGCACCAGGATGGTAATGAGGCCTGAAACTGAGCCCCCCTGGTGGAACACTCAAACTGAGCATCAGCGAGCAGTTGATCTGATATCACTCGTTTTACACCATCGCCTAATGTCAAAATGACTCCCATTAGGTGAGGACATAGTTGAGCTCAACAATCATGCCGTCCTTGGTGAAATATTGTGCCAGCTATTTATACCTGGTAAAGAATGTCTCCTGGCTTTGTTACCCAGGGCTGTCAATGATCTTGGAATTGTACTACAGTTTGAGTTGCTGCTTTCAGGAAAGAAACTGCATCTATTTAGCACCTTCCACATCTTTTAGATGTATCAAATGTTTCAAGCCAACTTGTAGTCATTGTTGCTTTTCAGGCAAACATTAGTGGGGTCCAATAAACAGAAGGTGTACATTTTTGGGTTAACATAGGAATGTTCGCCTGGATACAAAGGGAACTCCCTGCTCTTCAAATAATGCCATGAAATGTTTCAGGTCCATCTGAACAAGCAGATTGGACCAACATTTATCTCGTTTAAAAGTCACCATCTCCAGCAGTGCAGCAATCCCTCACTTTTGCACTGAATTACCAGCTTAGTGTATGTGCTAAAGCTTGCAATAGAGCCTGAACTCACATCCTCTGACCCAGAGGTGGAAATGCAAAACCCTGATGCAGAAGCTAGAAACAATAATGGGAGGGAAGAATACTATTAACACACAGTTCCATTCACTTAAGTTGATTTACAATCCATTTCAATCTTGTTGATCCTGAGATTTTCCCTTTGTTTACAACATTGATTACAGAAGGGGATTTTAACCCCAAAAATAGATGGGTTTGAGCTTGGTGAGATGTTCAAATGTTAAAAATCTCAAACCTAAGCACAATCTACCTTAAACCTGCAATCAGAGTCTGTTCAAGGGGTGAGCAATCGACCACTCCCAAAAGTCAGGTTGCTGGTTTAATTATTGTATCGAGGCTGTATACCTCAGATTTCATTTCCATTTTAAATGAACTCTCGGGTGGCCATTAAATTCAGCAGGCCCTGAAGGAACCCATTCTCCTGAGTTTCTGAATGCAAAATAGTGCCCCCCTCCCCCATTGTATATTTTATATCATGGATCAATGCAGAGATGACACTAGCTTCTACTTGTGTAATAGGATGCTTTAAAAACTTTAAAATATCTACTCCATGCTTCAGTTCTAGCTTCCAGCACCTTTTACAGTTTGCTTGGTTTTTTTCTGAGTCCGCACCTAAGTTTAATCAATCAAGCACTGTGAGCATCAATAGTAAACAGACACACATAATCAAATACAGAACAATTGAAACCAACACCACCCCCCACCCCTCCACTCCAGTCCACACATGGGGAGATGAACACTTCCCATGTATCAAGGAGCCCCAGCAAAACTGGAGTCAATAGGAATCAGGGGGAAAACTCTCCACTGGCTGGAGCCATACCTAACACAAAGGAAGATGGTTGTGGTTGTTGGAGATCAGTCATCTCAGCTCCAGGACATCACTGCAGGAGTTCCTCAGGGTAGTGTCCTAGGCCTTCAGCTCCTTCATCAATGACCTTCCTTCCACCATAAGGTCAGAGGTGGGAAGTTCGCTGATGATTGCACAATGTTCAGCACCATTCACAACTCCTCAGATACTGAAGCAGTCCATGTCCGAATGCAGCAAGACCTGGACAATATCCAGGCTTGGGCTGACAAGTGGCAAGTAACATTCATGTCACACAAGTGCCAGGCAATGACCATCTCCAACAAGAGATAATCTAACCATCACCCCTTGATATTCAATGGCATTACTATCACTGAATCCCCCATTTTCAACATCCTGGGAGTTACCATTGACCAGAAACTGGACTGGGCTAGCCATATAAATACTGTGGCTACAAGACCATGTCAGAGGCTCAGAATCCTGTGATGAGTAACTCACCTCCTGGCTCCCTATAGCCTATCCAACATCTATAAGGCACAAGTCAGGAGTGTGATGGAATACTCCCCAATTGCCTGGATGAGTGCAGCTCCTACAACACTCAAGAAACTTGACACTCTCCGAGACAAAGCAGCCCGCTTGGTTTGCACCACATCCACAAACATTCACTCCCTCCACCACCGACGCACAATGGCATCAGTGAGTATCATCTACAAGATGCACTGCAGAAACTCACCAAGGCTCCTTAGACATCACCTTCCAAACCCACGACCACTACCAACTAGAAGGACAAGGGCAGCAGATAGATGGGAACACCACCACTCACCATCCTGACTTGGAAATATATCGCCATTCCTTCACTGTCGCTGGGTCAAAATCCTGGAACTCCCTCCGTAACAGCACTGTGGGTGTACCTACACCACATGGACTGCAGTGGTTCAAGAAGACAACTCACCACCACCTTCTGAAGGGCAATAGAGATGGGCAATAAATGCCCACATCCCACGAATGAATAAAGAAACTCCTGCAATGCTAAATAGATTATTTCTAAGAAGTTATCTACCAGCAATTTTTAAATAATGATCCTGTTTTTATCAACCTACTTGTTACAAACATGTCTGTTCACAACAGTCTTGCTAGAACTCACCAGAGCATAGAACCCATGAAGAAAAGGTTGCATTATGACAGTGAGGGCACCCTCCATTGTGCTGTGTAGCACTGCCACTGTGCTAAGTCAATCGAATTAAAGACAGATCTGACAGCCCATAACTGGCATTCATGTGACGCTGTCAGTCCCTGTAAGAAGACAACTATATTCCACTGTAACCTGTGACCTCATGTCCTTGCACATCCCTCAGCCCTCCATTATCATTAAGCCAAGAAACCAACCCTAGGTCAATGGGGAGTGTAGAATGAACATGTTAAGAGCAATATCAGCATATCTTAGACATTAATCTAGTGGAGCGACAATACGATGCTACCTGCCTGTTAAATACCATAGGTACAAGAATATAGGCAAAGCGGTGTTATAATCAATGGATAAGAGCAAAGCCCTCTAGTCCTACTACATGCAGTCCAGACTGGTGAACAATCAGGCTCCGTGAGCATCCCCATCCCCCACTGTCAAGCCCAGCACGTGAGTTCAAGAGGTAAACGTTGAAATGTTTTCAAGTGTCTTCAGTCAAAATTGCCAAGTGGATGATCATATTTAACCTCCCCCTGAGGACTCCACTATCATTGATACTAATGTCTAAGCAATTCAGTTCTCCCCACATGGCATTAAGAAGCAGATGAATGCAGTGGACGGACTAAGGCTTGTCAGCAGCCTGGTAGTATTGTTAGAAGACCAGTGTACCAGAAATAGTCAATTCCTCACTGAGATATTCCAATATATCTAGACTAGAATTTTCCTAATCTGGAAAATTACCCAGGTGTGTTGTACCCACAAAAAGTAAAACAAAACCAATCTTCAGGATGCTTCTACCTCCTTAATGGCATTCCCAGTTTTTCTGATGCCACTGGGATTGTTTACCTTTGCAATAGAGACTCCTTATCAAGTGCAGCAATAACCAAAGTGTCATATGGTATCCTCCCCGATTTGGACCACATTGCATTTTCACTCCATATCTTTCTGCACATCCTTGCAGATTTGAACATGGTAAACCATAGAATCCACCTCCAAAAGATTTCCACCATTGTCCAGTTCAGTGGAGAGGGATGGAATTAATGGCAAGGGACTGAGATTGTGCTAGGGACCAATGGTTCTGGTCTTCCAATTGTTTGAGTGGAGGAAATTGCAACTTATCTATGGCTGGATATTGGCCATGCAGTTCGGCTACACAGGTGCAGTGAAGCAGAGGTACTGAAGAGGTACAACTTGGTGTCATCAGCATATATGTGGAAGCTGAACATATACCTGGGGACAATGTAACCAAAGGGCAGCAGGTAGATGAGGAAACTGAGGGAGGCCAAAGACAGATCTTTGGGGAACTCTGGAGGTAATGGTCCAGGGATGGGAAGAGAAGCTATTGCTGGAGATGATCTGGCTATGATTGGAAAGCTTAGATTGAAACCTTTCTTATGGGTGGACATCGCTTACGCTGGATATCACAATCCCTACTCATCCCTTTTCTTCCTGAATACTTGTATTTGTGTTGGAACACTGTTCTAATGATAAAGTTGGCAATAATTTACTTATTTTCATGAGGAATTTTCTAACTTCATTTCTTAATTGGGAGAAATGATCACTTCCACTGACATTTCTTATCTAAATTCTTGCACTTTGAATTTCGCTGTTTAAAAAGCAAGATCTACATTTGTAGGCCTTTTGAAAAACTCTTTGTATCAAACCTTTGCAAAGTGCATGTACAGGAAGTGCTTGGTTGCAGCAATCTTAGTAATTTACAAGGCAAAATGTCAAAAGTTTGAAAACCAGAACTATGGCTAGCCCTATTTTACATACGAAATACTCATCATAGAAAAGCCAACTGCCTTAGCACCAATTTTGCAACATAGAAATGAGGAAGTGGCAATTTATTCAGAGAAGGAAGATTGTTCATTGACATCTGCTTCTGTATGTGAGAGTGAAAGGCTGTTACATGTTGAAGAATGAAGGCATAACCATTGGCAAATCTGGTGCTTTTTTTTCTGCCTGTAGTACACTTGCTAATAACAGCAATAACTTGCATTTAGCTACTGCCTTTAATATAGCAAAATGCCAGAAGGCACTTCACGCAGAATGATCAGACAAAAATTGACGCCAAGTCAAAGAAAGATCTATTGGGAGGAATGGCTACAAGGGTGGTCAAAAAGGTGGGATTTACGGAGAGTCTTAAAGCAGGAGGAGAGGCAGAGAGGTTTAGGGAATGGATTTCAGAGCTTAGGGACTAGACAGCTGAAGACACTGCTGACAATGTTGGTCAAAGGGATTTTGGGATGTACAAGAATCAAGAGTTGGAGGAGCAACGCCCAGAGGGTTGAAAGGCTATATCAGGTTACATATCTAGAGATGGAGCAAGGTTATAAAAGGATTTGATACAAGAATAGAAATTTAAAATTTGAAGCATGGGGACAGAGAGCCAATGTAGATTGGTAAGCACAGCTTTGATACATCAATCACACATGGTCTATGATATGATACAAGCATCCGAGTTTTCGATGAGCTGAAATCTATTGAGGGAAGAAGATGGGAGTTTCAGTGGGGCTTTGCTTTCACCCACCTCCACTTAGTAAATTGGATTTTTGGTCTCCAATCTTTTAACAGGTGCTGACGTTGGATATTGCACCCCAGCCTTAAGGACTCTTAGTATGTAATAGTGTGAGGTCACTGCAACACACAATAGGCACAACAGCATGCAAGGAACAGCATTCCCCTTTACTTCTACCTGTGTCAGCCTCAGTCACTTCCTCCAAAGGGGGAAAGGAAATACAGTATCACATTAACAACGCTAATATTTTGTCACAACAATAAAGATGGCAGAAAAAGAAGAAATTTTAACAAAGGAAAACAGGTTGCCATGTTCACTAGGAAATTAGGACTGATGTGACCTATTATTTGAGCAAAGGACCAAATATCCACCAGCTTGGTATGAAGGGTCTGTTTCCAATCCCACCTTAAAGTAGTCAAGGTAGGTCGTCTCCTGACAGCTGTGAATTCCGGAACAACTACCTGTCACTACATCTTTGGAGCCAAAATGAATTTCAATGTAAAAGTGTGCTGTGTAAAAGTAATTCAATGTAAATGTAACCAAGTTGGTTGAGTTTAGTTCCATTTGGATAAGAAACATGAGCATTAGGGGCTGTTTGGCGTCAATTAATATGCTCTGACCATTATAGCATAATCCAAGACATTGTCAAAAGCTGTATTATTGATCTGAAAAAGACGCTAGTGAAAAGGTGCTGGGATTATTTGTTACAACAGAGATGTCAGCTTACCCAGGAGGGAATTGCACACAGTTTTATTATTTAATTAAGCTGAAACCTGTTATGAGAATGCAGAGAATGCCAGATATATGCTCTGACCTGCACTCCGTTGATCTAGCCATGAGTATGCTTGTGCAGTGACTAGATGAGAGGGGGATGGGGCACCTGGACCTCCCTCCAAGTGCCCCTTCTCCTCAAGGAGTCACAGAGGGGCCCTCGGGCACCTAAAAGGAGGAGGAAAGTCAGACGGACACCCTGAGGCTCTTCCACCCAGGACACTCCAAGGGGGTCCAAGCATTCCCAATCCCCTTTGCCTGTGATCCCATCAGCTCCAGTTTCTGAGGCCACTGAGGGTGCACCTGTCCCTGAGCAGGAGACCCAAGAAGGCCAGGGCCCTCCAGTCATCACCTGCCAAAGTCATCACTGACAAGAAGGCATGGTAGTCAGCAAGGGCCTCCTCCTCTGCTGCAAATATCAGGGATGTACCTACACGCAGTGGGTGCACCTGTATATAAATGTTGGCTTGCACTTACTGGAAGTCTCCTGGATTATTCTTGCTGCTGCTTGTTTTAATGTCTGTGTGCACTCCACCCCTTCCAGGGGGTACCGAGGATGGGTGTTCCTCCCCCTAATACATGCCTGTACATGGAGATATTGCTCTTTGACAAGGGTGATGAGAGCTATGTGCATGAAGCCTCCCACTCACACTATTCTGCTTGCCTCCAATGTCCTTGAGATGCTATAGAGAGACCTTTGCTTTGTCAAAATAGAAAAATTAACCACACGAGCCCTTGTCAGGCAGGTCCATTCACCCTGGAGGATGGAGGTTTGCAGTTGTGAGCCTCAGTTCTCCCTTTCTCACCATTCCCATTCTGGCCATCCACTCCCTCTGTCCCTCTTTTCATTACTCAGACTGGAGCTGATGGTAAATGACTTAGAGTGAGCAGCAGCTCTACACCTTGCTGGGATCTCGTTGTTAGGAGAACACTCTGGACAAGACCTACTGCCGTGTGGCCTTTACCTGTGAGGATTTCAAAAGAGCAAATCTCTCAAACAGTCTCCACGTGATTATTAAGTTTTCCCTTTGGTTGCCTTGTTGGGCTGACCTTCAACTCCACCCACCCGAGAAGACCCTCTTCCCATCTCGACGTTTTGCGTTGGATATCGAGGGTGTTGCCTTTCTGATCGGCCTCTGACTCAAGATGGTGCACGTCTCTTTCCAAACTTTCTCCACCACCTTTTACTGTCCTCCTGTCACCCACCAACACCCCCGCATCACCACCAACACACCACTGTGACCTTCGCCCTCCCCTTGGTGACCCTTCAACCTCCATCCATCATGCTGGACCCCATCATAGGGAACATTGACATGCCTTCCCTCCCCACTGAGCCCACACTGGTCACCACCCTATGCCCATTCTGATCCTGCCCACTCCTGCAATCTGTTGCCACCATCCTTATCCCCCTTAATGACTCTCCCTACGTAAACGACACCTCCTATACCGGAATCCATACCCTCCCGCCCTACCTCAGCCCACTTTCCCCCTCTCACAGTCACTGTCCCTTCATACCGTCAGTACACTCAGTCCTCCCCCAGGATTCCACTATAGGCACATGGGATCCCTCCCTCTGAAAGACTCCACCTCCACCCCCCTTTCTCTGCTCACTCCCCTCTCCCCGCAGTTCATGCATTTCTCCTTTCCCCATTTCCTGCCTCCCCTCATTCGAGCCACCTAAGCCTTCGTGTCCTCCATCCAGTATTTTGTGCTTCCAGCCCCCCCCCGACTGTGTCATCCAGTCTCCTCCTCTCTTCCGCACAACATTCCTGTGGTCATTGTGTCCTCCAGTGTCCAGGCAGTGGCATCTCGCCAGTAAATGGTTTTAATCTTCCCTCTCACCAGGTGCATGCCAGGTTTATCCGGTCATGGAACTGACCGGCATAAATTCCTGCTGGCGGGGGGCACAGTTTGACATGGACACAAGACTCCAGCCCGATGGGGGTTCATCGAGCATGCATGAGATGCAAGTTGGGTTCCCAGCAAGCTTCAGCGCAGAAGAGGACCAGCCATTAGCCTGCCATGAAAGTCGGGACTGCAAGTTCCCGCCAGCATTTCCCAACATCGGGAATCTGATGTTTTTTATCGCACCATTATCCCACTGTGAATCCCATCATTGGCATGAGGGAACAATTCCACCCAGTATGTTGGAAGACTTTGGGATGCAGAGTTTCTTCTAATTCCACACTTAACCTATTATGTTTTATCCTTCTTCCTCCTCTGACTCATAAATTCCTCGATCTATCTACCTTGGTGTGAATTTGGACATTTTAACCAGAGGACAGAGAGGAGAGTGGACTGGGTAAAATACCTGCACCGCGTTAGTGACTCAGTAACAGGAAAATTGAAAGAAAAACAAGTGGGTGAGTTCATTTTAAAACTGCGATTCTTTTATTAAATTTCTTTGACCTGAAATGTGTTACAGGTGGATAAAAGAACTAATGTTTATAATAAGTGTTTGTCTTATGAAACAACATAGTCTTGCGCAGGTTAATCCAACAACCCAGAGCAAAGAAACAGTAAAAACTGGGAAATGAGAGTACTGGTCTGAACTGGTCTTGTATACCTTAAAATGGAACACCAGTAAAAACTGGGAATTGAGAGTACTGGTCTGAACTGGTCTTGTATACCTTAAAATGGAACACCAGTAAGAACTGGGAAATAAGGGTACTGGTCCGAACTGGTCTTGTATACCTTAAAATGGAACACTAGTAAAAACTGGGAAATAAGGGTACTGGTCGGAACTGGTCTTGTATACCTTAAAATAGAACACCAGTAAAACTGGGAAATGAGAGTACTGGTCTGAACTGGTCTTGTATACCTTAAAATGGAACACAAGTAAAAACTCGGAAATGAGAGTACTGATCTGAACTGGTCTTGTATACCTTAAAATGGAACACCAGTAAAAACTGGGAAATAAGGGTACTGGTCTTAACTGCTCTTGTATACCTTAAAATGGCACCAGTAAAAACTGGGAAATGAGAGTACTGGTCTGAACTAGTCTTGTATACCTTAAAATGGAACACCAGTAAAAACTGGGAAATAAGAGTACTGGTCTGAACTGGTCTTGTATACCTTAAAATGGAACACCAGTAAAAACTGGGAAATGAGAGTACAGGTCTCAACTGGTCTTGTATACCTTAAAATGGAACACCAGTAAAAACTGGGAACTGAGAGTACTGGTCTGAACTGGTCTTGTATACCCTAAAATAGAATACCAGTAAAAACTGGGAAATAAGGGTACAGGTCTGAACTGGTCTTGTATACCTTAAAATGGAACACCAGTAAAAACTCGGAAATGAGAGTACTGATCTGAACTGGTCTTGTATACCTTAAAATGGAACACCAGTAAAAACTGGGAAATGAGAGTACTGGTCTGAACTGGTCTTGTATACCTTAAAATGGAACACCAGTAAAAACTGGGAAATAAGGGTACTGGTCTGAACTGGTCTTGTATACCTTAAAATGGAACACCAGTAAAAACTGGGAAATGAGAGTACTGGTCTCAACTGGTCTTGTACACCCTAAAATAGAATACCAGTAAAAACTGGGAAATAAGGGTACAGGTCTGAACTGGTCTTGTATACCTTAAAATGGAACACCAGTAAAAACTGGGAAATAATGGTACTGGTCTGAACTGGTCTTGTATACCTTAAAATGGAACACCAGTAAAAACTCGGAAATGAGAGTACTGATCTGAACTGGTCTTGTATACCTTAAAATGGAACACCAGTAAAAACTGGGAAATGAGAGTACTGGTCTGAACTGGTCTTGTATACCTTAAAATGGAACACCAGTAAGAACTGGGAAATAAGGGTACTGGTCTGAACTGGTCTTGTATACCTTAAAATGGAATACCATTAAAACTGGGAAATGAGAGTACTGGTCTGAACTGGTCTTGTATACCTTAAAATGGAACTCCAGTAAAAACTGGGAAATAAGAGTACTTCTGTTTTTGTTTTGGATTTCCAGCATCCGCAGTTTTTTTGTTTTTATAAATGAGAGTACTGGTCTGAACAGGTCTTGTTTACCTTAATATGGAACAGCAGTAAAAACTGGGAAATGAGAGTACTGATCTGAACTGGTCTTCTATACCTTAAAATGAAACACCAGTAAAAACTGGGAAATGAGAGTACTGGTCTGAACTGGTCTTGTATACCTTAAAATGGAACACCAGTAAAAACTGGGAAATAAGGGTACTGGTCTGAACTGGTCTTGTATACCTTAAAATGGAACACCAGTAAAAACTGGGAAATAAGGGTACTGGTCTGAACTGGTCTTGTATACCTTAAAATGGAACACCAGTAAAAACCCGGAAATGAGAGTACTGATCTGAACTGGTCTTGTATACCTTAAAATGGAACACCGGTAAAAACTGGGAAATGAGAGTACTGGTCTGAACTGGTCTTGTATACCTTAAAATGGAACACCAGTAAAAACTGGGAAATAAGGGTACCAGTCTGAACTGGTCTTGTATACCTTAAAATGGAATACCAGTAAAACTGGGAACTGAGAGTACTGGTCTGAACTGGTCTTGCATACCCTGAAATGGAATACCAGTAAAACTGGGAACTGAGAGTACTGGTCTGAACTGGTCTTGTATACCTTAAAATGGAACACCAGTAAAAACTCGGAAATGAGAGTACTTGTCTGAACTGGTCTTGCATACCTTAAAATGGAACACCAGTAAAAACTCGGAAATGAGAGTACTGGTCCGAACTGGACTTGTATACCTTAAAATGGAACACCAGCAAAAACTGGGAACTGAGAGTACTGATCTGAACTGGTCTTGTATACCTTAAAATGGAACACCAGTAAAAACTGAGAACTGAGAGTACTGATCTGAACTGGTCTTGTATACCTTAAAATGGAACAGCAGTAAAAACAGGGAAATAAGGGTACTGGTCTGAACTGGTCTTGTATACCTTAAAATGGAACACCAGTAAAAACTGGGAAATAAGGGTACTGGTCTCAACTGGTCTTGTATACCTTAAAATGGAATACCATTAGAACTGGGAGATGAGAGTACTGGTCTGAACTAGTCTTGTATACCTTAAAATGGAACACCAGTAAAAACTGGGAAATGAGAGTACTGGTCTGAACTGGTCTTGTATACCTTAAAATGGAACACCAGTAAAAACTGGGAAATGAGAGTACTGGTCTGAACTGGTCTTGTATACCCTAAAATAGAACACCAGTAAAAACTGGGAAATAAGGGTACAGGTCTGAACTGGTCTTGTATACCTTAAAATGGAACACCAGTAAAAACTGGGAAATAAGGGTACTGGTCTGAACTGGTCTTGTATACCTTAAAATGGAATACCAGTAAAACTGGGAACTGAGAATACTGGTCTGAACTGGTCTTGTATACCTTAAAATGGAACACCAGTAAAAACTGGGAAATAAGAGTACTTCTGTTTTTGTTTTGGATTTCCAGCATCCGCAGTTTTATTGTTTTTATAAATGAGAGTACTGGTCTGAACTGGTCTTGTTTACCTTAAATTGGAACAGCAGTAAAAACTGTGGAAATGAGAGTACTGACCTGAACTGGTCTTGTATACCTTAAAATGGAACACCAGTAAAAACAGGGAAATAAGGGTACTGGTCTTAACTGATCTTGTATACCTTAAAATGGCACCGGTAAAAACTGGAAAATGAGAGTACTGGTCTGAACTGGTCTTGTATACCTTAAAATGGAACACCAGTAAAAACTGGGAAATGAGAGTACTGGTCTGAACTGGTCTTGTATACCTTAAAATGGAACACCAGTAAAAACTGGGAAATGAGAGTACTGGTCTGAACTGGTCTTGTACACCCTAAAATAGAATACCAGTAAAAACTGGGAAATAAGGGTACAGGTCTGAACTGGTCTTGTATACCTTAAAATGGAACACCAGTAAAAACTGGGAAATAAGGGTACTGGTCTGAACTGGTCTTGTATACCTTAAAATGGAATACCAGTAAAACTGGGAACTGAGAATACTGGTCTGAACTGGTCTTGTATATCTTAAAATGGAACACCAGTAAAAACTGGGAAATGAGAGTACTGGTCTGAACTGGTCTTGTAAACCTTAAAATGGAACACCAGTAAAAACTGGGAAATAAGGGTACTGGTCTCAACTGGTCTTGTATACCTTAAAATGGAATACCATTAGAACTGGGAGATGAGAGTACTGGTCTGAACTAGTCTTGTATACCTTAAAATGGAACACCAGTAAAAACTGGGAAATGAGAGTACTGGTCTGAACTGGTCTTGTATACCTTAAAATGGAACACCAGTAAAAACTGGGAAATGAGAGTACTGGTCTGAACTGGTCTTGTATACCCTAAAATAGAATACCAGTAAAAACTGGGAAATAAGGGTACAGGTCTGAACTGGTCTTGTATACCTTAAAATGGAACACCAGTAAAAACTGGGAAATAAGGGTACTGGTCTGAACTGGTCTTGTATACCTTAAAATGGAATACCAGTAAAACTGGGAACTGAGAATACTGGTCTGAACTGGTCTTGTATACCTTAAAATGGAACACCAGTAAAAACTGGGAAATAAGGGTACTGGTTTCAACTGGTCTTGCATACCCTGAAATAGAATACCAGTAAAACTGGGAACTGAGAGTACTGGTCTGAACTGGTCTTGTATACCTTAAAATGGAACACCAATAAAAACTGGGAAATAAGGGTACTGGTCTCAACTGGTCTTGTATACCTTAAAATGGAATACCATTAGAACTGGGAGATGAGAGTACTGGTCTGAACTGGTCTTGTATACCTTAAAATGGAACACCAGTAAAAACTGGGAAATGAGAGTACTGGTCTGAACTGGTCTTGTATACCCTAAAATAGAATACCAGTAAAAACTGGGAAATAAGGGTACACGTCTGAACTGGTCTTGTATACCTTAAAATGGAACACCAGTAAAAACTGGGAAATAAGGGTACTGGTCTGAACTGGTCTTGTATACCTTAAAATGGAATACCAGTAAAACTGGGAACTGAGAATACTGGTCTGAACTGGTCTTGTATACCTTAAAATGGAACACCAGTAAAAACTGGGAAATAAGGGTACTGGTCTGAACTGGTCTTGCATACCCTGAAATGGAATACCTGTAAAACTGGGAACTGAGAGTACTGGTCTGAACTGGTCTTGTATACCTTAAAATGGAACACCAATAAAAACTGGGAAATAAGGGTACTGGTCTGAACTGGTCTTGTATACCTTAAAATTGAACACCAGTAAAAACTGGGAAATAAGTGTACTGGTCTTAACTGCTCTTGTATACCTTAAAATGGCACCAGTAAAAACTGGAAAATGAGAGTACTGGTTTGAACTGGTCTTGTATACCTTAAAATGGAACACCGGTAAAAACTGGGAAATGAGAGTACTGGTCTGAACTGGTCTTGTATACCTTAAAATGGAACACAAGTAAAAACTCGGAAATGAGAGTACTGATCTGAACTGGTCTTGTATACCTTAAAATGGAACACCAGTAAAAACTGGGAAATAAGGGTACTGGTCTTAACTGCTCTTGTATACCTTAAAATGGCACCAGTAAAAACTGGGAAATGAGAGTACTGGTCTGAACTAGTCTTGTATACCTTAAAATGGAACACCAGTAAAAACTGGGAAATAAGAGTACTGGTCTGAACTGGTCTTGTATACCTTAAAATGGAACACCAGTAAAAACTGGGAAATGAGAGTACAGGTCTCAACTGGTCTTGTATACCTTAAAATGGAACACCAGTAAAAACTGGGAACTGAGAGTACTGGTCTGAACTGGTCTTGTATACCCTAAAATAGAATACCAGTAAAAACTGGGAAATAAGGGTACAGGTCTGAACTGGTCTTGTATACCTTAAAATGGAACACCAGTAAAAACTCGGAAATGAGAGTACTGATCTGAACTGGTCTTGTATACCTTAAAATGGAACACCAGTAAAAACTGGGAAATGAGAGTACTGGTCTGAACTGGTCTTGTATACCTTAAAATGGAACACCAGTAAAAACTGGGAAATAAGGGTACTGGTCTGAACTGGTCTTGTATACCTTAAAATGGAACACCAGTAAAACTGGGAAATGAGAGTACTGGTCTCAACTGGTCTTGTACACCCTAAAATAGAATACCAGTAAAAACTGGGAAATAAGGGTACAGGTCTGAACTGGTCTTGTATACCTTAAAATGGAACACCAGTAAAAACTGGGAAATAATGGTACTGGTCTGAACTGGTCTTGTATACCTTAAAATGGAACACCAGTAAAAACTCGGAAATGAGAGTACTGATCTGAACTGGTCTTGTATACCTTAAAATGGAACACCAGTAAAAACTGGGAAATGAGAGTACTGGTCTGAACTGGTCTTGTATACCTTAAAATGGAACACCAGTAAGAACTGGGAAATAAGGGTACTGGTCTGAACTGGTCTTGTATACCTTAAAATGGAATACCATTAAAACTGGGAAATGAGAGTACTGGTCTGAACTGGTCTTGTATACCTTAAAATGGAACTCCAGTAAAAACTGGGAAATAAGAGTACTTCTGTTTTTGTTTTGGATTTCCAGCATCCGCAGTTTTTTTGTTTTTATAAATGAGAGTACTGGTCTGAACAGGTCTTGTTTACCTTAATATGGAACAGCAGTAAAAACTGGGAAATGAGAGTACTGATCTGAACTGGTCTTCTATACCTTAAAATGAAACACCAGTAAAAACTGGGAAATGAGAGTACTGGTCTGAACTGGTCTTGTATACCTTAAAATGGAACACCAGTAAAAACTGGGAAATAAGGGTACTGGTCTGAACTGGTCTTGTATACCTTAAAATGGAACACCAGTAAAAACTGGGAAATAAGGGTACTGGTCTGAACTGGTCTTGTATACCTTAAAATGGAACACCAGTAAAAACTCGGAAATGAGAGTACTGGTCTGAACTGGTCTTGTATACCTTAAAATGGAACACCGGTAAAAACTGGGAAATGAGAGTACTGGTCTGAACTGGTCTTGTATACCTTAAAATGGAACACCAGTAAAAACTGGGAAATAAGGGTACCAGTCTGAACTGGTCTTGTATACCTTAAAATGGAATACCAGTAAAACTGGGAACTGAGAGTACTGGTCTGAACTGGTCTTGCATACCCTGAAATGGAATACCAGTAAAACTGGGAACTGAGAGTACTGGTCTGAACTGGTCTTGTATACCTTAAAATGGAACACCAGTAAAAACTCGGAAATGAGAGTACTTGTCTGAACTGGTCTTGCATACCTTAAAATGGAACACCAGTAAAAACTCGGAAATGAGAGTACTGGTCCGAACTGGACTTGTATACCTTAAAATGGAACACCAGCAAAAACTGGGAACTGAGAGTACTGATCTGAACTGGTCTTGTATACCTTAAAATGGAACACCAGTAAAAACTGAGAACTGAGAGTACTGATCTGAACTGGTCTTGTATACCTTAAAATGGAACAGCAGTAAAAACAGGGAAATAAGGGTACTGGTCTGAACTGGTCTTGTATACCTTAAAATGGAACACCAGTAAAAACTGGGAAATAAGGGTACTGGTCTCAACTGGTCTTGTATACCTTAAAATGGAATACCATTAGAACTGGGAGATGAGAGTACTGGTCTGAACTAGTCTTGTATACCTTAAAATGGAACACCAGTAAAAACTGGGAAATGAGAGTACTGGTCTGAACTGGTCTTGTATACCTTAAAATGGAACACCAGTAAAAACTGGGAAATGAGAGTACTGGTCTGAACTGGTCTTGTATACCCTAAAATAGAACACCAGTAAAAACTGGGAAATAAGGGTACAGGTCTGAACTGGTCTTGTATACCTTAAAATGGAACACCAGTAAAAACTGGGAAATAAGGGTACTGGTCTGAACTGGTCTTGTATACCTTAAAATGGAATACCAGTAAAACTGGGAACTGAGAATACTGGTCTGAACTGGTCTTGTATACCTTAAAATGGAACACCAGTAAAAACTGGGAAATAAGAGTACTTCTGTTTTTGTTTTGGATTTCCAGCATCCGCAGTTTTATTGTTTTTATAAATGAGAGTACTGGTCTGAACTGGTCTTGTTTACCTTAAATTGGAACAGCAGTAAAAACTGTGGAAATGAGAGTACTGACCTGAACTGGTCTTGTATACCTTAAAATGGAACACCAGTAAAAACAGGGAAATAAGGGTACTGGTCTTAACTGCTCTTGTATACCTTAAAATGGCACCGGTAAAAACTGGAAAATGAGAGTACTGGTCTGAACTGGTCTTGTATACCTTAAAATGGAACACCAGTAAAAACTGGGAAATGAGAGTACTGGTCTGAACTGGTCTTGTATACCTTAAAATGGAACACCAGTAAAAACTGGGAAATGAGAGTACTGGTCTGAACTGGTCTTGTACACCCTAAAATAGAATACCAGTAAAAACTGGGAAATAAGGGTACAGGTCTGAACTGGTCTTGTATACCTTAAAATGGAACACCAGTAAAAACTGGGAAATAAGGGTACTGGTCTGAACTGGTCTTGTATACCTTAAAATGGAATACCAGTAAAACTGGGAACTGAGAATACTGGTCTGAACTGGTCTTGTATATCTTAAAATGGAACACCAGTAAAAACTGGGAAATGAGAGTACTGGTCTGAACTGGTCTTGTAAACCTTAAAATGGAACACCAGTAAAAACTGGGAAATAAGGGTACTGGTCTCAACTGGTCTTGTATACCTTAAAATGGAATACCATTAGAACTGGGAGATGAGAGTACTGGTCTGAACTAGTCTTGTATACCTTAAAATGGAACACCAGTAAAAACTGGGAAATGAGAGTACTGGTCTGAACTGGTCTTGTATACCTTAAAATGGAACACCAGTAAAAACTGGGAAATGAGAGTACTGGTCTGAACTGGTCTTGTATACCCTAAAATAGAATACCAGTAAAAACTGGGAAATAAGGGTACAGGTCTGAACTGGTCTTGTATACCTTAAAATGGAACACCAGTAAAAACTGGGAAATAAGGGTACTGGTCTGAACTGGTCTTGTATACCTTAAAATGGAATACCAGTAAAACTGGGAACTGAGAATACTGGTCTGAACTGGTCTTGTATACCTTAAAATGGAACACCAGTAAAAACTGGGAAATAAGGGTACTGGTTTCAACTGGTCTTGCATACCCTGAAATAGAATACCAGTAAAACTGGGAACTGAGAGTACTGGTCTGAACTGGTCTTGTATACCTTAAAATGGAACACCAATAAAAACTGGGAAATAAGGGTACTGGTCTCAACTGGTCTTGTATACCTTAAAATGGAATACCATTAGAACTGGGAGATGAGAGTACTGGTCTGAACTGGTCTTGTATACCTTAAAATGGAACACCAGTAAAAACTGGGAAATGAGAGTACTGGTCTGAACTGGTCTTGTATACCCTAAAATAGAATACCAGTAAAAACTGGGAAATAAGGGTACACGTCTGAACTGGTCTTGTATACCTTAAAATGGAACACCAGTAAAAACTGGGAAATAAGGGTACTGGTCTGAACTGGTCTTGTATACCTTAAAATGGAATACCAGTAAAACTGGGAACTGAGAATACTGGTCTGAACTGGTCTTGTATACCTTAAAATGGAACACCAGTAAAAACTGGGAAATAAGGGTACTGGTCTGAACTGGTCTTGCATACCCTGAAATGGAATACCTGTAAAACTGGGAACTGAGAGTACTGGTCTGAACTGGTCTTGTATACCTTAAAATGGAACACCAATAAAAACTGGGAAATAAGGGTACTGGTCTGAACTGGTCTTGTATACCTTAAAATTGAACACCAGTAAAAACTGGGAAATAAGTGTACTGGTCTTAACTGCTCTTGTATACCTTAAAATGGCACCAGTAAAAACTGGAAAATGAGAGTACTGGTTTGAACTGGTCTTGTATACCTTAAAATGGAACACCAGTAAAAACTGGGAAATGAGAGTACTGGTCTGAATTGGTCATGTATACCTTAAAATGGAATACCATTAAAACTGGGAGATGAGAGTACTGGTCTGAACTAGTCTTGTATACCTTAAAATGGAACACTAGTAAAAACTGGGAAATAAGGATACTGGTCTGAACTGGTCTTGTATACCTTAAAATGGAACACCAGTAAAAACTCGGAAATGAGAGTACTGATCTGAACTGGTCTTGTATACCTTAAAATGGAACACCAGTAAAAACTGGGAAATGAGTGTACTGGTCTGAACTGGTCTTGTATACCTTAAAATGGAACACCAGTAAAAACTGGGAAATAAGGATACTGGTCTGAACTGGTCTTGTATACCTTAAAATGGAACACCAGTAAAACTGGGAACTGAGAGTACTGGTCTGAACTGGTCTTGTATACCTTAAAATGGAACACCAGTAAAAACTGGGAAATAAGGGTACTGGTCTCAACTGGTCTTGTATACCTTAAAATGGAATACCATTAAAACTGGGAGATGAGAGTACTGGTCTGAACTGGTCTTGTATACCTTAAAATGGAACACCAGTAAAAACTGGGAAATAAGAGTACTTCTGTTTTTGTTTTGGATTTCCAGCATCCGCAGTTTTTTTGTTTTTATAAATGAGAGTACTGGTCTGAACTGAGCTTGTTTACTTTAAATTGGAACAGCAGTAAAAACTGGGAAATGAGAGTCCTGATCTGAACTGGTCTTGTATACCTTAAAATGGAACACCAGTAAAAATTGGGAAATGAGAGTACTGGTCTGAACTGGTCTTGTATACCTTAAAATTGAACACCAGTAAAAACTGGGAAAGCAGGGTACTGGTCTTAACTGCTCTTGTATACCTTAAAATGGCACCGGTAAAAACTGGAAAATGAGAGTACTGGTCTGAACTGGTCTTGTGTACCTTAAAATGGAAAATCAGTAAAAACTGGGAAATGAGAGTACTGGTCTGAATTGGTCTTGTATACGTTAAAATGGAATACCATTAAAACTGGGAGATGAGAGTACTGGTCTGAACTGGTCTTGTATACCTTAAAATGGAACTCCAGTAAAAACTGGGAAATAAGAGTACTTCTGTTTTCGTTTTGGATTTCCAGCATCCGCAGTTTTTTTGTTTTTATAAATGAGAGTACTGGTCTGAACTGGTCTTGTTTACCTTAAATTGGAACAGCAGTAAAAACTGGGAAATGAGAGTACTGATCTGAACTGGTCTTGTATACCTTAAAATGGAACACCAGTAAAAACTGGGAAATGAGACTACTGGTCTGAACTGGTCTTGTATGCCTTAAAATTGAACACCAGTAAAAACTGGGAAATAAGGGTACTGGTCTTAACTGCTCTTGTATACCTTAAAATGGCACCGGTAAAAACTGGAAAATGAGCGTACTGGTCTGAACTGGTCTTGTATACCTTAAATTGGAACACCAGTAAAAACTGGGAAATGAGAGTACTGGTCTGAATTGGTCTTGTATACCTTAAAATGGAACACCAGTAAAAACTGGGAAATGAGAGTACTGGTCTGAACTGGTCTTGTATACCTTAAAATGGAACACCAGTAAAAACTGGGAAATGAGAGTACTGGTCTGAACTGGTCTTGTATACCTTAAAATGGAACACTAGTAAAAACTCGGAAATAAGGGTACAGGTCTGAACTGGTCTTGTATACCTTAAAGTGGAACACCAGTAAAAACTGGGAAATAATGGTACTGGTCTGTACTGGTCTTGTATACCTTAAAATGGAACACCAGTAAAAACTGGGAAATAAGGGTACTGGTCTGAACTGGTCTTGTATACCTTAAAATGGAACACCAGTAAAAACTGGGAAATGAGAGTACTGGTCTGAACTGGTCTTGTATACCTTAAAATGGAACACCAGTAAAAACTGGGAAATAAGGATACTGGTCTGAACTGGTCTTGTATACCTTAAAATGGAACACCAGTAAAACTGGGAACTGAGAGTACTGGTCTGAACTGGTCTTGTATACCTTAAAATGGAACACCAGTAAAAACTGGGAAATAAGGGTACTGGTCTGAACTGGTCTTGCATACCCTGAAATGGAATACCAGTAAAACTGGGAACTGAGAGTACTGGTCTGAACTGGTCTTGTATACCTTAAAATGGAACACCAGTATAAACTGGGAAATGAGAGTACTGGTCTGAACTCGTCTTGCATACCCTAAAATGGAATACCAGTAAAAACTGGGAAATAAGTGTACTGGTCTGAACAGGTCTTGTATACCTTGAAATGGAGTACCAGTAAAACTGGGAAATGAGAGTACTGTTCTGAACTGGTCTTGTATACCTTAAAATGGAACACCAGTAAAAACTGGGAAATGAGAGTACTGGTCTGAAGTCGTCTTGCATACCCTAAAATGGAATACCAGTAAAAACTGGGAAATAAGGGTACTGGTCTGAACTCGTCTTGTATACCTTAAAATGGAACACCAGTAAAAACTGGGAAATGAGAGTACTGGTCTGAACTCGTCTTGCATACCCTAAAATGGAATACCAGTAAAAACTGGGAAATAAGGGTACTGGTCTGAACTGGTCTTGTATACCTTAAAATGGAACACTAGTAAAAACTGGGAAATGAGAGTATTGGTCTGAACTGGTCTTGTATACCTTTAAATGGAACACCAATAAAAACTGGGAAATAAGGGTACTGGTCTGAACTGGTCTTGTATACCTTAAAATGGAACACCAGTAAAAACTGGGAAATGAGAGTACTGATCTGAACTGGTCTTGTATACCTTTTTAATGGAACACCAATAAAAACTGGGAAATAAGGGTACTGGTCTGAACTGGTCTTGTATACCTTAAAATGGAACACCAGTAAAAACTGGGACCTGAGAGTACCGGTCTGAACTGGTCTTGTATACCTTAAAATTGAACACCAGTAAAAACTGGGAAATGAGAGTACTGGTCTGAACTCGTCTTGCATACCCTAAAATGGAATACCAGTAAAAACTGGGAAATAAGGGTACTGATCTGAACTGGTCTTGTATACCTTAAAATGGAACACCAGTAAAAACTGGGAAATGAGAGTACTGGTCTGAACTGGTCTTGTATACCTTTAAATGGAACACCAGTTAAAAACTGGGAAATAAGGGTACTGGTCTGAACTGGTCTTGTATACCTTAAAATGGAACACCAGTAAAAACTGGGAAATGAGAGTACTGATCTGAACTTGTCTTGTATACCTTAAAATGGAACACCAGTAAAAACTGGGAACTGAGAGTACTGGTCTGAACTGGTCTTGTATACCTTAAAATGGAACACCAGTAAAAACTGGGAACTGAGATTACTGGTCTGAACTGGTCTTGTATACCTTAAAATGGAACACCAGTAAAAACTGGGAAATAAGGGTACTGATTTTTTTCTTCCGGGAAAGCTGTAAGAACATGGCAATTTGACAAAGTACCTGCATATAATCTAAGCCTTACCTTCTGCTTAAGTCCTAGTCTGTTTTAATAATGGGGGAGGAGTCGAAATGGTGATATTTCAGTTCTTTTTGTGAAAAGGAAGGATCACATGTTAGTCTTATTCCTGCATGAGATCGGCATATTTTGCAGTTGGGTAGGGGGGTGGTACAATGTCTGTGACTCACACATAGTCTGTACTTCCTCTAGAGCTAATACTGCAATTGTCCAAATCAACGTTTGTGTTTTTTTGAATCTCACCTCTGTGATTGGATAACAGAAGTGAGCTTGTTGGTCTAATTGGTGCAGATCATCAAATACAATAATGACGCCCCTTGTGCTCACTGCTCTCCTTTTCTTTCACTGCAACTAAAGGCTGTAATTTAATATGAAAATAATTATTCTATAAGCACACGATACCATTTAGGTGCTGGCATGTAAATCTTCTCTGTCAATGTTAATTATAAAAGGCAACAATATTTTCTAATTAGTTTAGATCGATCAGTGTGGCTAGAATAAAATCGTTTTCACTTAATCTTATGCAAAGTTTCCTAACTACCAGCTCTGAGCACTACTTCCTGTTTATGACAAGCTTCACTTCACCCTTCTCGATGACCTAGATTTATAATTTCTGCTCTTAATGTTTAGCCTGCTCCAATGGTGCTCATTGTGAAGACTGGACCAGCTCCAAGTATGAATGATCAGAGAGTTCAGAGAAATTGCATTTCCTGGCATGTCATGCTGTGGAGCATTAATCCAGTATTTGTAAAACTTCCATGCACTCGGTGGAGTGGCCAGCTGCTTCATTCTGTCATTATTTTAAAGAAATGTACTAGACAACGCTCACCCAGTGAAATATTTCTTCCAAGTTGTGTGAGCGAATATGACCTTTCACTTTGGTTCTGAAAGCCCAGCAAACCACAGTTTAACGTATCTCATGCTACATTGCTTTCTGAAACCCCTGGAAAATGTAGGGACTCGCAAGGCTTCTTTGATGGAGATGTGAAATGATTTACAAAACTCAGGAATTTATGAACGTGGTTTTCCAATCAAGTTTTTCTTGCCCTAAATGCATTAGCTTCTAAAATGGATGAATTGTGCAGTCCAAGGGACAAGATAAATGAACACATCTAACACAGATGATTGAGGCAGTAAATAATTTGATGATACTATTATAAATCATCAGAGCCAAAGTCAGAAAGATTCTGCAACGAAATAGGATGCATTTCAGAATTAACCTTTTCCTGTGACTCATCTGTTCTTTTCTTGCTTTGGTTTTGCTCAATAATACACTCATTGTTCAACATGGTTAGTGAATACACATTGCAAGAAAAACCTGCATTCGAGGCTTTTATTTTCAATAGCAGCTTGTGATAGGGCCAAGCTCAGTCTCGCTGCACACATAGTCTTGTGGAATTATTTTACATTGCTGTACAAATGTTGCACGCTCTCCCACTCCTGTTGGGGCAAGTTGAAACATTCAGCAAGTTGTAGAAACTGCAAGTTACTGATTGACCTGGTCACTCCCACAAATTCCACCCTTTCTCGCACCTTCAACCACTCCCAGCCCTACCCCAGTTCATCCTGAAGGCTCTGGGCACCTTCTGTTCAGGAACAATTGCACAGGTAGACCTCAGCTAAGTATCTGTTTTTCATGTAAGACACCAACGGATAGACTTTGGCCTTCATCTTGGGAGAAAATTTGGAGTGGATCACCCTGCCTGTTAAAAAAAGAGACTTGCATTTATATAGCACCTTTCACAATTCCAGGATGCCCTGATGTACTTTGCAGCCATTGAAGCACTGTTGTAATGCAGGGTGCTTGGCAGCCAATTTGCACACAGTAAGTTCCCACAAGTGGCAATATGGTAAAAATGACTAGATCATCTGTTTTCTGATGTTGGCTGAGGGATAAATATTGGCCAGGACACCAGGGAGAGCCCCACTTCTGCTCTTCTTCAAATACTGTCATGGGATCTTTTACACCCACTGCCCTTCTTTGAAATAAAACCACGCTGTCTTTCCTATCCACCTGAGAGAGTAGACAAGGTCACAGGTTAACATCTCACCTGAAGCACAGCACTTCCAGCAGTGTGTTACTCCCTCAGTACTGCATTGGAACGGCAGCTTAGATCCATATGCTTCTGGAATGAGAACTTGTATCTCCAGCCTCCCTGTTTGTTCAGCCATGTGAGTCACAGCTGACACCCACTCAATTTACATCCCATTGGAATCAACAGAATGAAAGTCAGCCGGGTTCTGCAATGGGGCAGACATGGTGGGGTGAGTGAGGTTGTCACTGGACAGCAATTAGGAGGAGAGGTCATGGCTGAGATTTTCAATTTTGGGTTGGAAACCTGGTCACCAGTTCAGCTCCAACTCCGGATCCAGTGCTGCACCAGCATCACAGTTTCCAAATGGAAATGGGATAATTAGACCCAAGGAGGGGTCCTGTGCCCGATCGGCAGCAACCTGGAGCTTGGACACAATTACCGAGGGCCCTTCGAAAAGGCAAGTGGCAGCCATGACTGGCCCTGTCGCTCTCACTTTGCATACGGCTGCCCGGGGAGAAGTATGGGATCGTACAGCGCTGCCAGGAGCTGATGGGCACAGGCAGCCCCAGGTTTGCAGATGCCTCCCTGGAGGTCCCCACCAGGGTGATGGCCAAGAGGCCGTAAATTTTCTTCCTGGCCTTGGCCAGTTAAAAATCACAGCAGACTGAAAGAAGATGGCTGGAGGTAGCAGAGGAGGTGAAGAGTTCCAGCACGACCAGGAGAACCAAGCACTTCAATAGCTTTATAAGATCTGGGAAGGTGAGTGGCTCCTAACTTTGTACACAGCAGCATGTCCATGAGCTTAGCAGACCGTGAGGCCACAGTGCTCCTGAACACTGTCAGACTGAGCACCCAGTCGCATCACTGACTTGCCAGCAACCCATCCATTTGGGGTGAGAATGAGAAGGGGCAATCACTGAGGAGCGCAACACTTCACATCAATGTCATGGTGTGAGAGCTGAGGGAGAGCGGGTTATTCATACATCTTACAAAAGTAGGGAGGTCATGTTGGAGTTGTATAGAACCTTGGTGAGGCCACAACTGGAGTACTGTGTGCAGTTCTGGTCGCCACATTATAGGAAGGATGTGATTGCACTGGAGGAGGTGCAGAGGAGATTCACCAGTATGTTGCCTGGGATGAAACATTTAAGTTATGAAGAGAGGTTGGATAGACTTGTGTTGTTTTTGTTGGAGCAGAGAAGACTGAGGGGTGACCTGATCGAGGTGTACAAGATTATAAGGGGTATGGACAGGGTGGATAGGGAGCAGCTGTTCCCCTTACATGAAGGGTCAGTCATGAGGGGACATAAGTTCAAGGTGAGGGGCAGGAGGTTTAGGGGGGATGTGAGGAAAAGCTTTTTTACCCAGAGGGTGGTGACGGTCTGGAATGCGCTGCCTGGGAGGGTGGTGGAGGTGGGTTGCCTCACATCCTTTAAAAAGTACCTGAATGAGCACTTGGCATGTCATAACATTCAAGGCTATGGGCCAAGTGCTGGTAAATGGGATTAGGTAGGTAGGTCAGGTGTTTCTTACGTGTCGGTGCTGACTCAATGGGCCGAAGGGCCTCTTCTGTACTATGATTCTGTGATTCTCCCCTCATCCTGCAGGAGAAACCCGTGTGCAATATCCAGGGGATGGTGCAGGGAGGAGTCAGAGTGTCGGACCAACATCAACTCACGGTCATGAAGGTGGTGGTGCTGGACATTGCATTGGTGCCATTGCAGCATGTCATCAGCGATGGCAAGGCTGGAAGTTGAGAAGAGCAGGATCATTTGATGCCTCTAACCTTAAATGAAGGGTATGGAGGAGACTGTACCCAATGCTTACATTGAATTGTCAACCACTGTCATCTATAGACTTGGTTGCGCTGATGCTCCTGTTGAGTTGTCTGAATTCTCATCAACACCTTCTTCTTATGGCACTTCCCCTACAGGAGCCTGCAGCCTGGATCGTGCGGATGGAGCCAATGTGGAATTGCCAGCCTCCTCAGCAGGGCCATGGGGAAGTGGGAGACTGCACAGAGCCAGCACTGTGACTACCTACCTGCACACCACAACCAGGACAGACTCACTCACCTCTGTGGGGCTGCAATCTAGATTAGAGCAGGGAGCACTGGGTGAGCATCTCATCACCAATGAGCAGGGAGAGGAGGGCAAGGCAGAGTCCCCTTCCAAAATGGTGGACAGAAGCAGTCAGGCTTTCCAGGGTGAAGATGCTGGGCCTCAGGTGTCACAGAAATGGAGAGTCTTTCTAGAACTTCAGAGGTGGGTGAGTTCCTGATTGATGGAGACCCTTGAGGCAAAGCAGAACCAAGGACAGTCAGTGGAGGAGTCGACGCAGAGCTTGGGTTTTGTCATGACTAAGGGATTGGAGGTGCTGGTCTCTTCTACAGTGTTCCCTTCATCTTCCTTCCTCTTCTTTCTCCTCCCAGGATGAGTGATGTATCATTCCCTTCTAGTTAGCCAGTTCCAAGTTTCTTTGAATAGACATGTTATGGAGAGGGCAGCAGACAATCACACTATGGGAAATCCTGGCGGGCTTATACTGGAGAGCACCTCCTGACCAATCAAGGCAATGGAAATGCATCTTCAAAAAGCTGGTGGTTTGCTCCATGCGGGCTCCTGTAAGTAGATAGTCCTGGTTTTAGTGCATCTCCACTCCTGTGCCTCAATACTGGACGGGCATCAGGAGCTACCTCCTCAGAGAATAACCCTGATCCATGCAGCTGCAGCCACCCATGGAGTGTGGGTGTTGATGTAATGTGGTGTGGTACCTGGAATCTCGCAGGATGGAGGAATCATGACAGCCCCTGGGAACTGAGCACAGAGCTGCAAGGTGCTCATGTGGTCACAGGTCAGCTGCACATTCAATGAGTGGAATATTTTTCTGTTGAGGCATCTGGCAGGCTGGCCCGTCAGTGTCCTGATGACAATGAGGGTACAATGAATAACCCTGTGAAAGCTCAGACAACCATTACTCTAGTTGAAACAGCCGCACCCCAGGGCAAAAGGTTGTTTGATTGGCAGCTTAGGATGTCTCTGCTGTCAATTTCACAATGTTTCTTTACACAAGGTTAAGTGGTTTCAAGGGCTTGTGGTTTTTGTTATTAATAATTTAAAGTGTCTGGATAATTGATATTTTAACTGTCTTCTAAGTGAGATGATATTTTTTAACATAGTAGAAAGTTAAGAATGAATTACTTTTTCTAAAGCTTTTTTTTTACACATCCTACTGTTACCAAAGGGTTCATTGTTTCTACACTGTGTATATTGCCTCAATAGGCATGGAATTGCCAAAGCTTGACATAGGAGGTATGAGGGGCCATGGGAGGGGTGGGGGGGGGGCGGGGTGGGAGGTGTGGGTGGAAGAGCATAATTTGGTGCTGGAGGTATGAGGGCCATGGGGGTTTGGTGGAAGGGGAGAGCTTGGCATGGGCTGATTGAGGAGGAGCTTTTGAACTCACCTCTTAAAAGGTCCCCTCCTGCAAACTCGAGTTCAGAACTCCTCTGAGGGGCCGCGTGCAACCACCCTTTAAAATAAAAGCACAAAACTGCAGATGCTGGAAATCCAAAACAAAAACAAAATCAAAACTACCTGGAAAATCTCAGCAGGTCTGACAGCATCTGCGAAGAGGAACACAGTTAATGTATGGTTCTTCAACAGAACTCTCTCTCTCTTCAACAGAACTCTTGAGTGGTCAAGAGACCACTCTTTAAAAACCTGGCCCGGCTCCACTGAAATTGTGGAGGAGAGGGACAGGCCTATATCCGCAATGGAGCCAGCGAAGTTGGGAGTGCCGGGAGTGGGCTTTTGACAGGACTTTCCCTTTGAAGACACTTCCTCAAATCAGACAGTCCAGGAATGGGGTCGGGAATTCTGGAATTTTCAAACGGCTCCCGAGCTAACCCGACTCAGTGAAGATCCAAGCCTACTTGTTCCCTGTGCCTGATCATTGAAAACCCCCAAACTGGTCCAATTAGGTCTTTTCATTGGCTCCACCAGTACCTTAACAGTCATTAACTGGAGGCACAGTGGGTTCCAGACACACCCACCCAACCCCCCACCCTCCCATTGAAAATTGCTCTGTGTTCTGGTGAATCCAATGCTGCCATCTGAGAACGTGATTTTCAAGTTATACCTACACCTGTTCCTGCCTCTACCAGCAGTTGAAAATCCAGCCCCCTATCTCTGTCTCCCCTTTAACCCAGGCTCCCTGGCTCTGATCTGTCCAATTCAGCAAGCTGAAGGTTCAATTTGGGATCTTCCTGTGTGTACGATTCGCGACCACACTCTACAGCCAAACACTGAGCCACCAGCAAGTATAATTGGCTGATTTTGAAGAAAGCGATTATGGAGGAATGAAGTGACTCAGGCCATAGCATTGGAGCTCACAGTGAACCAGGAAGCAAGTCAGTTGTTCTAATTTAAAGCTGAAATGGCAAAAAAAAAATGCAACATTTCCCTCCAAATCTATTTAAAGCAGAGGGTGACAGACATAGCAGCCAGTTCGGAAGAGTCCAGTCATTATATACTGACACCGCCCTATATTAAGTTATTTATAATATGATGGATGCACATTCCTCCCCACAGAGCGCTTTCTAAAGTGAATTCCGCCTCCTTCACACCTCCAGCTCCAGAAGCCTAAGGGCTGTTCATTTGACATTATGTTGACTAATCTGTCGAATATAGATAATTTAATTGCAGTGCCTTGTGATTAAGCCTGTTGGTTGACTACGTGAAATGTGTTACAGCTTTGTGTTCTGCATCATATGAATGAGAAGTTAAAGCTTACAAGTCAAACAAACCCGATTCTAGGATTCAAAACACCCCCCAATGCATAATGACGAGTGAATGCCTGAGATTGATTAGAAAGCAGTAATCAAGTGCATTATAAACCCCAGATCCGAAACTCCAGAGGTTTTAGAACCATTATCGAAATCTTAGTCCCAATTTTAACCTCCTGTGGCCAATGAGAGAAGAGCAACCATAGGGTTAAAGTTCTAACAGCGAGCTACTCACTTCACTCATGTTGTCTTTCTGCCTCTCCCCATTTTAAGAGGCATGGTTTGGGCAGGCATCAAGGTCCTCACGCAGGCAGGCAATAAAGGCCTCATTGACAATCAAAGCCAGGGTCTGAAGATACAATTCAGATGACTGTGTCATTTTAACAGTGAACAGCTGTGTTCAGCCCCTACTGCAGGCCTTATGAGATGTACCAGCTGTGAAGAAGCTGCAGGCCCAGAGGAGGGCTGTAAAGACCTTTTGATTATATTTTTTAATGATTTCATTGTAGATTGAGTGCGCAGGAAGACTCCTCTGGGTCCCACAAGAAAAGCTTGAACTCCAGACTCCCCATACCCCCAACTCTGTTTGTCTACCCGCCCTCCCCATTGAGCTGACTACCAGGTACAGTTCTCACAGAGTGAAGTCCTGCTGTGACCACCAGACTCCTACCCACTGGCACAGCATTAATGATGTCGGATCCAGGTGGGAGTTGGCACTGTTGTATTTAAATGAGTGTCAAAGGAGTTAAAATGTCCCAGGCTTCACTTTGGCAAGCTGTGGGGGGGGAGGGGGAGCTTGATGCCTGCTTCGGCAGTCCCAATCTCACACCTCAAGTAAAAATTGATGCTTAAAATTCTGGTCTGAAATCAAACCCATTGTCTGTTTTGATGTGTAATATGCAGAGGTATTTTTATTATCTGCGCTCCAGTTATCAGCTTTTCTGATTATCCATCAGGATTATTGTTGGCCACACCCTGCACAGGACATTGAAACTGCTCAATGTAACTTTTGTATGTCCAGCCATACACTGCACCTGCTTTGGGCATTGCAGTTCCTGCTTTGGGCACTATCGCTGATTCCAGTAGAAAGTGCACACAGTATTGTATGGTTTGAAAAGTGTCTTTCTTTCCCCAAGTTCCTGCTCAAACTTATTTGCATGTTACCGAATGTGAAATCTGCCCATATAGCCAGCATATTTGGGCAATGTTTTAAAATGTAATTTTTATGAAAAAGTTTGCTTTAACATTTTTCCTTCAGAAGTGGTAACTTGGTGAAGCTTGATTAATGCAGCTGAAAATAGGTTCATAATATAAAAAATAAGCATTATTATTCGCAGCATCAATCCACCAACTGAGTAATAAATGACAGAAAATCTCTTTTTTAAAAAATTTATTTCCTAGCTATATAAGGGTACATGGACTATTTTGTAGTAAATTGAAACAAAAATCATATTAAAAAGATTTCAAAACCTTATAGTGTCCTTGTGTTCCAAAGAACCAGCTTAATTTTTAAAGCCTGCCTGAAGGCCCAGAAACAAGAGCGATTAGTGGAATGTTCCACCGGTGAGTAATTCACCCTAGGGGTGTGGTTAGCTTTGTAGGTGGGATCTGCACTAACACAATATCTTTAAAACTAGCACAAAGGTTACACAGATTTCAAACAAATTGCAGCAACATGAAAGAGCACAATCGTATAGAAACTCAGGCTGTCTTTGAAATGTGGATGTTAAACGAAGGTCCCTTTCAGATGGATGTGTTTCTAAGGCAGTATTTGAAGAGGACACTGGTGGGGTTCTCCCTGTTGTCCCAGCCAATATTTACCCCTCAACTAACATCGCTAAAACACATTGCTATTTGTTGAAGCTTGCTTTGTGCAAATTAGCTGCCAGGTGTTCTACATTACAACCATAACTACATTTCTAAAACACTTCATTGGCTTTAAAGCACTTTGGGACATGTTGAACTCATGAAAGGCACAATTGAAATATAAGTGGAAACATTTCCTTTGTGTTTACCTGATCAACTCCATCCATAATCTTAAAGGCCTGTTTCAGGTCACTCCTCAGATTTCTCTTTTCTACGAAAAAGAATCCCAGCCTCTTTGGTCTTTCCAGATAGGTATGATTCAAAGACAAAAAGACCCGAAAAGACTTTGATCCATTTCCCACAGAATGTTATAGGGTTTCAGTCAAGAGGTCTGCGATGCTAAAAGGCAGGTCAGTTTTTAAGTCCGGATAGAATTCTTTAATTATTTAATTATTGACAGATCTACTGCACTAGAGAGGACAGAGAGGAGATTTACAAGGATGTTGCCTGGACCAGAGGATTTTTGTTAAGTGGAGAGATTGGACAGGCTGGGATTGTTTGCTAAGGAACAAACAAAACTAAGCAGAGACATAACTGAAGTGCATTAAATCATGAGGGGGTGTGGATAGACTGGACAGGAAGGTCTTTTTCAACTTGGTTAGGGCCCATTACTAGAGGCTCATTGATTTTGGGTGAAAGGTAGGAGGTTCAGAGGGGATTCAAAGAGAAATGTTTTAATCCAGACCATGTTGGAGATGTGGAATTCTCCACCTGAAAGGACAGTAGAGGCGGAAACCCTCATAACACTTAAGAAGCACTTGGAAATGCACTTGAGGCACTGTAACCTACAAGACTATGCACCAAAGAATAGGACATGGAGTTCGACTGGATCACTACTTGACAGCCAGCATAGACCCAATGGGCCAAATGGCTTTCTTCCATGCTGTAAATTTCTATGATTCTAAATCTTTCTTTTATTCTGACAAGAGTTTGGAGTGTGAATTGCCCTGAATACTCTGTTCAAGCAAAAATATTAACTGTTGTGACATTGTTGCTGTAAGTTTATCAAGAAAAAGTCTGCCTTTAACATCTGAGAAATTCTTTGGCTGGTGCACATTATTAACCAATGGCCTGACACACATGAGCAGACAGCTTGAGATAGGGAGAAACACAGTGAATGTTCAAAATCTTCAAAGAACATGTAGAAAATGCTGGAAATACGCAGCGGGTCAGCTTCATCTCTCAGGACCGTATCTAGAAAAAATACCTTGATTAACATTTTAGCTGTGATCTTTCTTTTGAACTGAGAAGCCTTGCAAAATGTCATCTTTATATCTCTCCAGACATAGGTCTAGGTCTGACCATCCTTACACCTTCTTTGTGAAATCTTTAACTCACGTTTTCAATCAAATTTGTTCTATGTTTATCTGGACCTATTTTTCCAAGTGGCATTGGCAACTTTTCTGAATAAACAACGGACATGAATGTCCTCAGACTGTTTGCCGCTGTGCTACTGTAATGTTGCCAAATGTGCTGTGGAGCAGCCCTGTTTATGTGCATAAGCACGGGGCAGAATCTTTCCAGAAGTGGGGGGGTATGTTCTGAGTTTTTCGGTGGTCAGCATGTTTGGGAGGGAGGTGACACTGTCTCCCATGATATTGCCAGAAGGAAGTCAGAAAGAGATAAATAAAGGAGGCAAATGGGTCTTCAACACTGCTGACCCAACCAGAGGGCTGGCAGTCTGCAGCGTCAGCTGTGCCACAAGAGACGGCTGCTGGTGAGGGAACGAGGGAAACACAAGGGCCCTTCCATTTTAAGGCACCCTCACAGGGCTGGTTAAGAGTCTTATTTTTGCTGGGACCAGGTGGGTAGGCCCCAGTCATCTGCAGAGAACCCCTCTAGGGGCATCCGGGGACTGGGTGACCTTTGCTGCTGACAGCCCCTCCCTGGACAATGGATCTGCTGGTTCCCAAAGCTCCCCCACCCATCGTACATGATGGGGGAAGCTCCACCACCAGCAAAATGCCTGCAGCCCAGGAAACTGGCCCTTAATTCGGCCTTGAATTGTCTAAATTGGCACCAGCCTCTGGTCAATGGGCAGCAGAGCCTCTGCTGTTCTCAACGCTAGAAAACATCCTGGCAGGGGAGCTGCACTGGGGTGCCATTCCGATGTGTCTCCCCAGCATTTTGCCAGCTCTGCCACCTCCTAGTCTGCCACCCATTGTCCAGTAAAATTCCACCCATGGCTTCCAGTAAAGTTACTTTGGTGCATGAGCAGAAAGTCCGGAAAACTTCGGTGGCAATATGTGCAGCTCTATTTACTTCCATGAACCCTCGAATACTAGGTGGTGAATTTCCACGGGAGTTCTTCATTGGGGTTGGGGCCAACGTAACTTCAGAAAAGTGCTGCATAAGCTTCCCCTAAGCAGTGTAAATGGTAGCCAAAGAAAGAGTCTGCAATTATATAGCACCTTTCATGATCTCAGGACATTCCAAAGAACATTACCGTCAATGATCAGCACTTTTGAAGTATAGTCACTGTTGTAATGTGGAAAACAAGGCAGCTAATTTGCATACACTGAGCTCCAACAAACAGCAATGTGATAATAATCAGATAAATCTGTTTTTGGGGATAATGGTTGAAGGGTAAAAATTAGCCAAGAAACCACGAAAAACCTTCTTCAGATAGTGTCATGAGCTCTTTAACATTCGCCTGAAGGTAACAGATGCGGCCTCAATTTAATCTCATCCAAATGACAACATGTCTGAAGGTGCAGTACACCCTCAGTACCGCACTGAAATGCCGATGCATCTCCGTGCCTGCAGCGAGACTTTAACACTTGATCTCTGACAGGCAAAAGTACAACTACCAAGTCACATCTGGCATCTAACTGATGGGACAAGCATGGGAGAAATTCACCCCCACTGTGTTTCTGGGAGCTCAAAAGAGCAAATGATAAGACTTGAAACAGACAATTTCAAAGTATCCCAAGGACATTAAAAGTCCATATTGCTGAGCTCAATGTGAAATAAATCCACTGTATTCACTGGGATTGTTGGATTTCAAATCCCTCTATTTTTTGGATACAGGAAAGGAACTCTGCAGGGCCGGCACTATAGCTCAGACTTTAAACACTTTGTCAAAGCTCCCTGATATCTCACTTATTCAATGCAGTAATACTGAGTCACACAGATTAAAAAGATTGTGGAATTAATTATTGGTGAGGGAAAATAACAAAAGGACCCTTCTCCTGATTGCTCATCAGTTACTTCTGCTATAAGTGTCTGTGCGTACAAGATGGGAGGAGGAAGTGGAGTTAAATTCCCCAGAACTGATGTCTTTCAGCTTAATTAACACCAAAATCCTCTTTCTTCCAAACAGTTAAAATGGACTCGCTTCAAGAAATAGCGATCAGATAAAGGGATAAAAATATAGCTTAGGTCTAACATTGGCCTGTCATCACTGCTGTCAAATATTGGACAAGTCTGGGGTGTGAAATTCTCCGTCTCGAGCCATATACTCCAGTGCTTGATTTGTGCCAAAAAATACAAAAATTGTTAAGAGTGTCATGCTGTGTTTATTTTTTATGTATGAACATACATGTGACATGACAATATATTTTTATTTTTGTTCCTCCTTTATACATTTTCTCTAATTTCTCCTGCTGCTCTTTTCACAGCCCATTTAGCTGTGAGGCTATCACAGTATTCATAGTCTGAGCAAAAGCATTCTATTAACTTATTGACTCTCCACCAAAAGAAATGCCAGGGAGCATATCTGGATATCTACATTACTGTCCAAAGGCATGGGAGCAGCCAAGCACAATCTCATGGTTGAATCTAGAGAGATCAGGAGGCCTGAATGTTTATGTAACTTAAAGGAATTGTATTTTATAAATTTTCCACATAGCTTCACCTGGCATGGCACATTTTACCAGATAAACCATGTTGTATCAAGTTAATACTGTTAATAATTAATGGAATGTAACATATTCTCCTGCAGTATTGTTGACAGATAAAAATAAATTGTGGGTCTCCGTCTCTTCCTGTATATGTCACTGCACGTCTCCCACATTATACTTCTTTGTGTTCTATGCCCCATCTTTCTGCTTGTCTTCAACACTTCTTGCCCTTTTTCTCCATGCATCCATCTCACAGTTTTCTCACTGTTGTCTGGGTTTATCTATGGTGTACCTTTGCATAAATGTCCCCAGAATGTCTCTAGCTTCATATATATACTCTCATGCACTTTCTATCCTTCACACAAAAGCTAAAAGTTCCCTAGCAGTAATGTTGGCATAACCTTATCACATTTGCTGATAACATCTTGTGTAAACCAGCATTCTATGTAGCTAATCATGATGCACATCTAAAGAGCCTGATCATTGTTTTAGTTATTAATTAAACTTAGAATGCTGGAGTTGAAGGCACAAGATTATTCAATGGAAGAGTGCTGCATATACCTCAAGAATAATCTGTTATTAATATTATTAAAGACATTACAATGATTATCATATCATTTCAATGATAACAGTATTAACTTTCTGAATGATCCAGGTTTGCATCTCTAATGGGAACGTATATGCCTTTTGTGAAGCCAATTACACTAGACATAACCGCAGATCATTCCTCCGTGAACTGGTTGATCTAAAGTGTACTGCATTCTGCTGATGTTCACTTTTTTCCTTTTTCTCAACTAGTTCACAGCTGCCTCAGATTTGACTGTTTGACTGAAGAGCTCAATATAAATGGCTAACTTTAGATGTGAGGAAAGGAGGGCTGTTGTGCTTTTAGCGCCTATTTTGGAGGAATTGTCAATGTAAACTGAATGGTTCTGTTCAGCAAATGCAAAATACCCACTTCCGAAGAACTCAATGAAAGTTCAGCATGATAACCACAGGTTTAGTACCATCATAAACAGGAAATTCAATATTCTACCACACAATTAAAGTCATTCAGACATGCTGATTTGGAGGGTTGTGAACAATGCCATTGAAAATAAGAAAGATGCCTTATATTATACAGGGTTGGAGAGTAAAGCCTAAATGGGCAGCAATCTTTTCCACTGGAATACACCTCCAAATCCACAGAACAAGTCTGGGTGGAAGGAAAAAGGTCAAGTGAACAACAACTTCACCATCAAACTTGGGAGGAAAGGGAACACAACTTCCACACTGTAAAGACGATCTCCTTAGAGAAAGCCAGTTATTCAAATTAAAGTCAAAGTTGACCATTGATGGTATGTCTCAAGTTAAGGTCACTTTGTGTATCCATTATTTGTATTTATTTCACTGAGACCAGCCAGTGGCTAACATGTATAGCAACCCATGACCAGGGCTGAAAATCCATGTCGCGTCAAATACACTCTGAGCATGTTTGATCCCAGCCTTACATCAGCGATTCCACAGGGGCCTAGTAACAGCCCTTGCAAAGACTAGACTTGCCACCCAGACCAAACAAATCCATTGTCACAAGCGTCATTATCACAATGCTGTTTGTGGGGTCTTGCTGTGTACAAAGTGGCTTCTGCATTTCCTACATGATAACAGTAACTACACTTCAAAAATATTTTGGCTGTAAAGCACTTTGAGGTGTCCTAAGGTCATAAAATGTATTTTATTTTAATGCGTGGCTTTAATTTCCTTTAGATCTTGGCTTTTAGCTTGAGTGTGAAATGGGTGACAGAGGATCAGCAGCCTGATAACCTTACACTAACACACAAATTCTTCATCCAGCCCCTGGACTGGGACATTAGATGACTGAATTTGGCCCTGTGGGGATTGATTTAGTTCTGACCATCAGCAAGTCAGACATGCCATCTTGGAGCAAACGTGGCCCCAAGGAGGCCCCACGTACTGGGCAGAATCTTCCGGATGACATGCGGGTGGCAAAGCCCACACGTTAGCGCTTAAAATATCGCGCGCTGACATCGTGCCGAGTGTCCTGATGTCAGTGCGCGGCATCGCGATATTTCAGTCGGCGGCCGTGCTCAGCAGCAGCAGGACGCTCGCCCGCCATTAACTAAAGGCCTCATTAAGGCCCTTAACTTGCCAAGCGCTGATGATTTTGAGGGGCCCATGCGAACTTCAGCTCGATGCACAGGCCCAACGGACAGGCGGGTGGGTGATATGTTTTTTACAAACCTCATCCAGTGGCAGGATGATGTTGGATAGCGGTTTTAAAAATGTTTAATAAAGTTTTTGTTTATTTCATTACCATGTCCCATCTTGTGTGACATTTTCACATGAGGGGGACGTGTTAATGAATTTTTCATTGTTCTATTTTATATATTTGCCCAGCCTTTCGGTGATCTTCCTGAGGCAGCACTCAGCCTCACGGAGATGTGCGCTCTATCATGCGCATGCGTGAAAGGGTGCACTCTCGCAGTCGGGGAATCCTTCTCACCCCCCCACCCCCCCCCTCCCCCCCTCCCCCGCACAGGGAGCGCTTGGCACTTCCCATCGGGCATCACGCTGGGTGGGCCTTAATTGGCCTGCCCACTTAAAATGGCGGCGGGGCCCGCTTCGGCGGCAGTGATTGGCTGCCGGCCCACCACCCAGCCGGTGGGGCCCGCCCACCCATCAAGGGCAAAATTCTGCCCACCATCTCCCCAAGAGGAAAAGCCACTGTTTGGTGAGAAGACAACTAACAAGCACCGATTTGAACCATCTCGAGGCAGACAAGTGCAGCATGGTGGGCAGCACAGCTCACCGAGAATCTATGCAGTGCATAGTTACCATTCTCTGAAGCATACTACAGACACAGAGCCTACTCCAATAACTGGTAACCCTGCCATATGGAGGTGTGAGGCTTCAGGAAAATCCACTTGCTTCTCTGTAATTCTTGTATTGGGTCCAAGGTTAAACCAAGATGACATACCTTCTAATGTTTAAAACCAAATCAATAGTGACAAACCCAGTAAAATCCAATATCTGAGTCAAGGAGATGGATCATGACTTTGGTGTGTTTGCGTAAACCATTGGGCTGCCAATAAGCGGCCACCCATTTTGAGGACATTGAGGACATTAAAGTCCTCCTTGGATTTTAAGTTTTTAATTTGGTCCTTTGTCTCTCCAGCAGATTACAGGGCTGTGGGCTGTGGGGGTTAGAGGGGGATGGATAGGAAGCTATGAACCTGTGGAGGATGGGGCACCCTTGCTGACTTAGCTGATCTTATCTTACCCGTCGCTTTTTTATGTTCGTGCAGATCTGATAACTTAATGCATGGTGCCTTAGGGAATGGTTTTGAACAATATAAGGCATAATCTTTTAATATATTTAAATGACAAAAACTAAATCCCTGCTAGAGCACAGAACATTATAAGATAATGGTTATAATGTCTATTGCCTCAAAACAATGTGATTTTACAACAATTTGCATCATGAACATATGTGGCTGAGAGTTGACAGGGTGTATGTTGAGTTCACACTCCACACAATCTTCTCACTATGGCACCAGGATAATTACACATCAGTTGCTAACTGCGTCTGTGCTCCAAAGGGCTGACCTCACCAGAGAAAGGTGAGATCAGTTCATTAACTTAATTTGCCAGAGCTCCCAGGCTGGGGGTGGGGGTGGGTGGGTGGGGGGGCGGTACTTCACTGGGAGTTGCCTGAGAGTCATAGGGCTGGGCAACCTGTGCAAGCCGTTCTTAAACCCTCTAATTGTGAAGATCCTTTCAGCCTGCAGGATGGCTGCGAGTATTGTGTGTTATCATCCCCTTGGGGAACTGGAAACCAGAAAAACCAAATGGACTGAATGGCCCCCAAAGGAAGAGATTACCAACAAGATTCCACTTTTTGTAGTTTGTGCTTCAACATGAATCAGAACCAACATAAATTGTGCATGAATTAATGGGAAAATGTCATTTCGAGTAAAAAGGTGAATTTCACCTTAAATAGTTCATACAACAAAGATACATGTGACATGTGACACTATGTAACTAAACCATTCCAAAATATCTGTTCTTTGTTCACACAGGATAGGTCAGGAGTCCTATCCTATAATAGCCTTCACTTTCAAGTTTCACAGGTATGATTATCATCAGCTAGGCACACTTCTACAAACCCTCTCCTCCTTGGGTCATGACAGCCCTGATGCCGTAGCCTTTCAGAGGTCCTTTTTAACAAATCAATCAATAAGACCCTAGTTCATGGTTTGGTCACATCTGGGAAACCAGTCAGCACTTTATGCCTCTGATCTCCTTACACAGCTTTCCAAGTTTAGATCTTTTCAGCCAGCTCACACAATACCTCCAAGAGTTCCTATCTCCTTTACTGCCAAACAGAAAAACTGACCTCTTCCTGCAAGGGATTTACTTCTTCTCCTGACAAGAATTTTCAGTGTTCCTCTGGCAGTCTCTGTCCACTTTCTCTTTCGATTTGCTTTGCCGTCACCCTCCAGGTCCTCTGGTTGTAGCACTTCATTGTGCCTGCAGCTCTCCCTTGTGCCTGCCAGCTACAGTATCTCCAGTATTCATTATCCAAGAAAATTGCATTGTGAGCACGAGCAGCATCTGTTGCCCTTGAGAAGATGGTGGTGAGCCTATTTCTGGAATAGCTGCAGGCTTTTTGTGGTGTAGGTACATCCATAGTGCTGTTTGAGGGAGAGCTCCAGGATGTTGAGCACAGACAAACTGATGTATTTCCAAGTCAGCATGGTGTGTGACTTGAAGGGGAACATGGATGTGATCGTGAAACCATGTACCTGCTGCCCCTGGTCTACTAGGTGGTAGATATCGGAGGTTTGGAAGGTGATGCTGAACAACCCTTGGCAAATTGTTGTACTGCATCTTGTAGATGGTAATCATTGCTGCCATGGTGCATTGATGGTGGAGGGATGCCAAGCAAGTGGGCTGCTTTGTCCTCGATGATGTTGAGCTTCTTGAGTGTTGCTCGAGTTGCATTCATCCAGGCAAATGCAGAATATTCCAACACATCCCTGTACTGTGCCTTGTAGGTGCGGGAGGACCGTTGGGAAATCAGGGAGTTACAAAGCACAGAATATCAGGCATCCGACTTCTCCAGGTCATGTCTGTACTGGTCACAAATTGGTCAAGTATCAAGCATCTAGGAGCATATATGCATGCCGGCAAAGAACATAGCGACACACTGGCAAAGAAAATACCCACATAGTGTAGCGGCAAAGAAAATACCAACATACCAACAAAGAAAATACCGACATAACGACAAAGAAAATACTGACATACCAACAAGAAAATACCGACATAACGACAAAGAAAATACCGACTTACGGACAAAGAAAATACCGACATACCAACAAAGAAAATACCGACAAACCGACAAAGAAAATACCGACATACCGACAAAGAAAATACCGACTTACGGACAAAGAAAATACCGACATACCAACGAAGAAAATACCGACAAACCGACAAAGAAAATACCGACATACTGACAAAGAAAATACCAACATACCGACAAAGAAAATACCGACAAACCGACAAAGAAAATACTGACATACGGACAAGAAAATACCGACATACCAACAAGAAAATACCGACATACCGCCAAAGAAAATACTGACATAACGACAAAGAAAATACCGACTTACGGACAAAGAAAATACCGACATACCAACAAAGAAAATACCGCCATACCGACAAAGAAAATACCGACATACCAACAAAGAAAATACCGACATACCAACAAGAAAATAACGACATACCACCAAAGAAAATACCGACATAACGAGAAAGAAAATACCGACAAACCAACAAAGAAAATACTGATACATCAGCAAAGAAAATACCGACACACCGATAAAGAAAATACTGACAAAACGACAATGAAAATACCAACACACCAACAATGAAATAACAACACACCGGCAACGAAAATACCGACATACCGGCAAAGAAAATACCGAAATACCGGCAAAGCAAATACCTACATACCGACAAAGAAAATACCGACATACCGACAAAGAAAATAACGACGTACCGGCAAAGAAAATACCGACATAATGACAAAGAAAATACCGACATAACAACAAAAAAAATACCGACATACCGACAAAGAAAATACCGACATAACGGCAAAGAAAATACCGACATACCGGCAAAGAAAATACCGACATAACGGCAAAGAAAATACCGACATACCGACAAAGAAAATACCGACATAACGGCAAAGAAAATACCGACATACCGACAAAGAAAATACCGACATAACGGCAAAGAAAATACCGACATAACGGCAAAGAAAATACCGACATACCGACAAAGAAAATACTGACATAACGACAAAGAAAATACCGACATGCAGACAAAGAAAATACTGACAAAGAAAATACCAACATACCAACAAAGAAAATACCGACAAAGAAAATACCAACAAAGAAAATACGACATACCAACAAAGAAAATACCGACAAAGAAAATACTGACAAAGAAAGTAACAACATAACAACAAAGAAAAAATTGACATACCGACAAAGAAAATACGGACAAACAAAATACGCACATACCGAAAAAGAAAATACCGACATACTGGGAAAGAAAATACCGACATACCGACAAAGAAAATACTGAAATACCAGCAAAGAAAATACCGTCATACCAACAAGAAAATACTGACATACCGACCAAGAAAATACCGACACACCGGCAAAGAAAATACTGACATAACAGCAAAGAAAAAATCGACATACCAACAAAGAAAATACGGACAAACAAAGTACGGACATACCGAAAAAGAAAATACCGACATACCGACAAAGAAAATACCGACAAACCAACAAAGAAAATACCGACATAACGGCAAAGAAAGTACCGACATACCGGCAAAAAAGATACCGACATACTGACAAAGAAAATACCAACATACCAGCAAAGAAAATACTGACATACCAACAAAGAACATACCGAAATACCGACAAAGAAAATAACAACATACCAACAAAGAAAATACCGACAAAGAAAATACCGACAAAGAAAATACCGACATACCGACAAAGAAAATACCGACAAAGAAAATACCGACAAAGAAAATACTGACAAAGAAAATACCGACATACCGACAAAGAAAATTCCGAAATACCGGCAAAAAAAATACCGTCATACCAACAAGAAAATACTGACATACCGACAAAGAAAATACCGACATACCGACAAAGAAAATACCGAAATACCGACAAAGAAAATACAGACATACCGGCAAATAAAATACCGACATAGCGACATAGAAAATATGACATACCGACAAAGAAAATACAGAAATACCGAAAAGGAAAATAGTGACATGCCGACAACGAAAATACCGACATTCCGACAAATATAATACCAAAATACTGACAAAGAAAATACCAACATAACAACAAAGAAAATACCGACATACCGACAAAGAAAATACCAACAAATTGGCAAGGAAAATGCCAACAAACCGACAAAAAAAATACTGACAAAGAAAATACCAACATAACAAATAGTGACATACCAGCAAAGAAAATACCAAAATACCAACAAAGCAAATACCGACATACCAACAAAGAAAATCGTGAAATACTGGCAAAGGAAATACCAAAATACCAACAAAGAAAATACCGACAAAGAAAATACCGACAAAGAAAATACCGACATATGGATAAAGAATATAGTGACATACCGACAAAGAAAATACCGACAAAGAAAATACCGACAAAGAAAATACCGACATACCGACAAAGAAAATACCGACAAAGAGAATACCGACAAAGAAAATACCGACAAAGAAAATATCAGCAAAGAAAATACCGACATACTGGCAAAGAAAATACAGACAAAGAAAATACCAACAAAAAAATACCGACAAAGAAAATACCGACAAAGAAAATACCAACATAACAACAAAGAAAATACCGACATACTGACAAAGAAAATACTGACATACGAACAAAGAAAATACCAACATACCGACAAAGAAAACACCGACGTACCGACAAAGAAAATACTGACATACATACATACAAAGAAAATACCGACAAACCAGCAAAGAAAATACCGACACAACGACAAAGAAAATACCAACGTACTGTTAAAGAAAATACCGACATGCCGGCAAAGAAAATACCGACATAACAGCAAAGAAAATACCGACATACCGACAAAGAAAATACCGACAAAGAAAATACCGACATACTGACAAAGAAAATACCGACATAACGACAAAGAAAATACTGACATACCGACAAAGAAAATACCGACAAAGAAAATACCGACATACCGACAAAGAAAATACCAAAATACCGACAAAGAAAATACTGACAAAGAAAATATCAGCAAAGAAAATACCAACAAATTAAACACCGACATTCCGACAAAGAAAATACCGACAAAGAAAATACCGACATACTGGCAAAGAAAATATCGACAAAGAAAATACCGACATACAGACAAAGAAAATACCAACAAAGAAATACCGACAAAGAAAATACCGACATTGCAACAAAGAAAATACCGACATAACGACAAAGAAAATACCGACATAACGACAAAGAAAATACCGACATACCGGCAAAGAAAATACCGACATACCGACAAAGAAAATACCGACATACCGACAAATACTGAAATACCGACAAAGAAAATACTGACATACCAACAAAGAAAATACCGACATACCGACAAAGAAAATACCGACATACCGACAAAGAAAATACCGACATACCGACAAAGAAAATACCGACATACCAACAAAGAAAATACCGACATACCGACAAAGAAAATACAGACAAAGAAAATACCGACAAAGAAAATACCGACATACCGACAAAGAAAATACCGACAAAGAAAATACCGACATATGGATAAAGAATATAGTGACATACCGACAAAGAAAATACCGACATACCGACAAAGAAAATACAGACAAAGAAAATACCGACAAAGAAAATACCGACATACCGACAAAGAAAATACCGACAAAGAAAATACCGACAAAGAAAATACCGACATATGGATAAAGAATATAGTGACATACCGACAAAGAAAATACCGACAAAGAAAATACCGACAAAGAAAATACCGACATACCGACAAATTAAACACCGACATTCCGACAAAGAAAATACCGACATACCGGCAAAGAAAATACCGAAACACTGACAAAGAAAATACCGACATACCAACAACGTAAATACTGACATACCAACAAAGAAAATACTGACATACCAACAAAGTAAATACTGACATACCAACAAAGAAAATACCAACAAATTAAACACCGACATTCCGACAAAGAAAATACCGACAATGAAAATACCGACAAAGAAAATACCGACATACTGGCAAAGAAAATACCGACAAAGAAAATACCAGCAAAGAAATACCGACAAAGAAAATACCGACATACTGACAATGAAAATACCGACATTGCAACAAAGAAAATACCGACATACTGACAAAGAAAATACCGACATACTGACAAAGAAAATACTGACATACCAACAAAGAAAATACTGACATACCAACAAAGAAAATACCAACAAATTAAACACCGACATTCCGACAAAGAAAATACCGACAAAGAAAATATCGACAAAGAAAATACCGACATACTGACAAAGAAAATACCGACAAAGAAAATACCAGCAAAGAAATACCGACAAAGAAAATACCGACATACCGACAATGAAAATACCGACATTGCAACAAAGAAAATACCGACATGCCGGCAAAGAAAATACCGACATACCAACAAAGAGAATACCGACAAAGAAAATATCAGCAAAGAAAATACCAACAAATTAAACACCGACATTCCGACAAAGAAAATACCGACAATGAAAATACCGACATTGCAACAAAGAAAATACCGACATACCGGCAAAGAAAATACCGACATACCGGCAAAGAAAATACGGACATACCGGCAAAGAAAATACCGACATACCGGCAAAGAAAATACCGAAACACTGACAAAGAAAATACCGACATGCCAACAAAGAAAATACCGACATACCGGCAAAGAAAATACCGAAACACTGACAAAGAAAATACCGACATACCAACAAAGAGAATACCGACAAAGAAAATATCAGCAAAGAAAATACCAACAAATTAAACACCAACATTCCGACAAAGAAAATACCGACAAAGAAAATACTGAAATACCGACAAAGAAAATACCGACATTCCGACAAACAAAATACCGACAAAGAAAATACTGACAAAGAAAATACCAAAATACCGACAAAGAAAATACTGACGAAGAAAATACCAACATAACATAAAGAAAATACCGACATAGCAACAAAGAAAATACCGACAAAGAAAATACCATCATAACGACAAAGAAAATACTGACACACTGGCAAGGAAAATACCAACATACCAACAAAAAAATACTGACATACCGGCAAAGAAAATACCAAAATATCGGCAAAGAAAATACCAAAATACCAACAAAGAAAATACCAACATACCAACACAGAAAATAATGACGAAGAAAATACTGGCAAAGGAAATACCAAAATACCAACAAAGAAAATACCGAAATATGGACAAAGAAAAAACCGACAAAGAAAATACCGACATACCGACAAAGAAAATACCGACAAAGAAAATACCGAAATACTGACAAAGAAAATACCGACAAAGAAAATACCAACATACCAAAACAGAAAATACCAACATATCGAAAAAGAAAATACCGACATACCAACAAAGAAAATACTGACATAAAATACCAACATAACAAATAGTGACATACCAACAAAGAAAATACTGACATACCGGCAAAGAAAATACCAAAATATCGGCAAAGAAAATACCAAAATACCAACAAAGAAAATACCAACATACCAACACAGAAAATAATGACGAAGAAAATACTGGCAAAGGAAATACCAAAATACCAACAAAGAAAATACCGAAATATGGACAAAGAAAAAACCGACAAAGAAAATACCAACATACCGACAAAGAAAATACCGACAAAGAAAATACCGAAATACTGACAAAGAAAATACCGACAAAGAAAATACTGACAAAGAAAATACAGACATAACAACAAAGAAAATACGAACATAACGACAAAGAAAATACCGACATACCGATAAAGAAAATACCGACATACCGACAAAGAAAATACCGACATACCGATAAAGAAAATACCGACATACCGATAAAGAAAATACGAACATAACGACAAAGAAAATACCGACATAACGATAAAGAAAATACCGACATAACAACAAAGCAAATACCGACATACAGGCAAAGAAAATACAGACATGCCGACAAAGAAAATACCGACATAACGACAAAGAAAATACCGACATAACGACAAAGCAAATACCGACATACCGGCAAAGAAAATACAGACATGCCGACAAAGAAAATACCGACATAACGACAAAGAAAATACGAACATACCGACAAAGAAAATACCGACAAAGAAAATACCGACATACCAACAAAGAAAATACTGACATACCGACAAAGAAAATACCGACAAAGATAATGTCAGCAAAGAAAATACCAACAAATTAACCACCGACAAAGAAAATACCGACAAAGAAAATACCGAAATACTGACAAAGAAAATACCGACAAAGAAAATACCAACATACCAAAACAGAAAATACCAACATATCGAAAAAGAAAATACCGACATACCAACAAAGAAAATACTGACATAAAATACCAACATAACAAATAGTGACATACCAACAAAGAAAATACTGACATACCGGCAAAGAAAATACCAAAATATCGGCAAAGAAAATACCAAAATACCAACAAAGAAAATACCAACATACCAACACAGAAAATAATGACGAAGAAAATACTGGCAAAGGAAATACCAAAATACCAACAAAGAAAATACCGAAATATGGACAAAGAAAAAACCGACAAAGAAAATACCAACATACCGACAAAGAAAATACCGACAAAGAAAATACCGAAATACTGACAAAGAAAATACCGACAAAGAAAATACCGACAAAGAAAATACAGACATAACAACAAAGAAAATACGAACATAACGACAAAGAAAATACCGACATACCGATAAAGAAAATACCGACATACCGACAAAGAAAATACCGACATACCGATAAAGAAAATACCGACATACCGATAAAGAAAATACGAACATAACGACAAAGAAAATACCGACATAACGATAAAGAAAATACCGACATAACGACAAAGCAAATACCGACATACAGGCAAAGAAAATACAGACATGCCGACAAAGAAAATACCGACATAACGACAAAGAAAATACCGACATAACGACAAAGCAAATACCGACATACCGGCAAAGAAAATACAGACATGCCGACAAAGAAAATACCGACATAACGACAAAGAAAATACGAACATACCGACAAAGAAAATACCGACAAAGAAAATACCGACATACCAACAAAGAAAATACTGACATACCGACAAAGAAAATACCGACAAAGATAATGTCAGCAAAGAAAATACCAACAAATTAACCACCGACAAAGAAAATACCGACAAAGAAAATACCGACATACTGGCAAAGAAAATACTGACATACCGACAAAGAAAAATAACGACAAAGAAAATACCGACATACCAAAACAGAAAATACCAACATATCGAAAAAGAAAATACCGACATACCAACAAAGAAAATATTGACAAAGAGGCAAAGAAAATACGAAAATACCAACGAGGAAAATACCAACATACCAACAAAGAAAATAGTGACATTCTGGCAAAGAAAATACGGAAATACCGACAAAGAAAATACCGACCATGAAAATACCGACATACCAACAAAGAAAATAGTGATATACCAACAAAGAAAATAGTGACATACTGGCAAAGGAAATACTAAAATACCAACAAAGTAAATACCAGCAAAGAAAATACCTACATACCGGCAAAGAAAATACTGACAAAGAAAATACCAACAAAGAAAATACCGACATACCGGCAAAGAAAATACCAACATACAAACAAAGAAAATACCGAAATAAAGACAAAGAAAATACCGACAAAGAAAATACAGACATAACGACAAAGAAAATACGAACATAACGACAAAGAAAATACCGACATACCGATAAAGAAAATACCGACATACCGATAAAGAAAATACCGACATAACGACAAAGAAAATACCGACATACCGATAAAGAAAATACCGACATACCGATAAAGAAAATACCGACATACCGATAAAGAAAATACGAACATAACGACAAAGAAAATACCGACATAACGATAAAGAAAATACCGACATAACGACAAAGCAAATACCGACATACCGGCAAAGAATATACAGACATGCCGACAAAGAAAATACTGACATAACGACAAAGAAAATACCGACATAACGACAAAGCAAATACCGACATACCGGCAAAGAAAATACAGACATGCCGACAAAGAAAATACCGACATACCGACAAAGAAAATACCGACAAAGAAAATACCGACAAAGATAATGTCAGCAAAGAAAATACCAACAAATTAAACACCGACAAAGAAAATACCGACAAAGAAAATACCGACATACTGGCAAAGAAAATACTGACATACCGACAAAGAAAAATAACGACAAAGAAAATACCGACAAAGAAAATACCGACATACCAAAACAGAAAATACCAACATATCGAAAAAGAAAATACCGACATACCAACAAAGAAAATATTGACAAAGAGGCAAAGAAAATACGAAAATACCAACGAGGAAAATACCAACATACCAACAAAGAAAATAGTGACATTCTGGCAAAGAAAATACGGAAATACCGACAAAGAAAATACCGACCATGAAAATACCGACATACCAACAAAGAAAATAGTGACATACCAACAAAGAAAATAGTGACATACTGGCAAAGGAAATACTAAAATACCAACAAAGTAAATACCAGCAAAGAAAATACCTACATACCGGCAAAGAAAATACTGACAAAGAAAATACCAACAAAGAAAATACCGACATACCGGCAAAGAAAATACCAACATACAAACAAAGAAAATACCGAAATAAAGACAAAGAAAATACAGACATAACGACGAAGAAAATACGAACATAACGACAAAGAAAATACCGACATACCGATAAAGAAAATACCGACATACCGATAAAGAAAATACCGACATAACGACAAAGAAAATACTGACATACCGATAAAGAAAATACCGACATACCGATAAAGAAAATACGAACATAACGACAAAGAAAATACCGACATAACGATAAAGAAAATACCGACATAACGACAAAGCAAATACCGACATACCGGCAAAGAATATACAGACATGCCGACAAAGAAAATACCGACATAACGACAAAGAAAATACCGACATAACGACAAAGCAAATACCGACATACCGGCAAAGAAAATACAGACATGCCGACAAAGAAAATACCGACATACCGACAAAGAAAATACCGACAAAGAAAATACTGAAATACCGACAAAGAAAATACTGACAAAGAAAATACCGACAAAGAAAATACTGACAAAGACAATACCAACATAACAACAAAGAAAATATTGACATACCGACAAAGAAAATAGCAACAAAGAAAATACCAACATATCATCAAACAAAATACCGACAAACGGGCATTGAAAATACCGACATACCGACAAAAAAAATACCGACATACCGTCATAGAAAATATGGACAAAGAAAATACCAACATAATGACAAAGAAACTACTGACATACCGAAAAAGAAAATACCAAAATACCAACACAGAAAATACTGACATACCAACAAAGAAAATACCAACAAATTAAACACCGACATTCCGACAAAGAAAATACCGACAAAGAAAATATCGACAAAGAAAATACCGACAAAGAAAATACCAACAAAGAAATACCGACAAAGAAAATACCGAGATACCGACAATGAAAATACCGACATTGCAACAAAGAAAATACCAACATACCGGCAAAGAAAATACCGACATACCGGCAAAGAAAATACCGACATACCAACAAAGAAAATACTGACATACCAACAAAGAAAATAGTGACATACTGGCAAAGGAAATACTAAAATACCAACAAAGTAAATACCAGCAAAGAAAATACCTACATACCGGCAAAGAAAATACTGACAAAGAAAATACCAACAAAGAAAATACCGACATACCGGCAAAGAAAATACCAACATACAAACAAAGAAAATACCGAAATAAAGACAAAGAAAATACAGACATAACGACAAAGAAAATACGAACATAACGACAAAGAAAATACCGACATACCGATAAAGAAAATACCGACATACCGATAAAGAAAATACCGACATAACGACAAAGAAAATACCGACATACCGATAAAGAAAATACCGACATAACGACAAAGAAAATACCGACATACCGATAAAGAAAATACCGACATACCGATAAAGAAAATACGAACATAACGACAAAGAAAATACCGACATAACGATAAAGAAAATACCAACATAACGACAAAGCAAATACCGACATACCGGCAAAGAATATACAGACATGCCGACAAAGAAAATACCGACATAACGACAAAGAAAATACCGACATAACGACAAAGCAAATACTGACATACCGGCAAAGAAAATACAGACATGCCGACAAAGAAAATACCGACATACCGACAAAGAAAATACCGACAAAGAAAATACTGAAATACCGACAAAGAAAATACTGACAAAGAAAATACCGACAAAGAAAATACTGACAAAGACAATACCAACATAACAACAAAGAAAATATTGACATACCGACAAAGAAAATAGCAACAAAGAAAATACCAACATATCATCAAACAAAATACCGACAAACGGGCATTGAAAATACCGACATACCGACAAAAAAAATACCGACATACCGTCATAGAAAATATGGACAAAGAAAATACCAACATAATGACAAAGAAACTACTGACATACCGAAAAAGAAAATACCAAAATACCAACACAGAAAATACTGACATACCAACAAAGAAAATACCAACAAATTAAACACCGACATTCCGACAAAGAAAATACCGACAAAGAAAATATCGACAAAGAAAATACCGACAAAGAAAATACCAACAAAGAAATACCGACAAAGAAAATACCGAGATACCGACAATGAAAATACCGACATTGCAACAAAGAAAATACCAACATACCGGCAAAGAAAATACCGACATACCGGCAAAGAAAATACCGACATACCAACAAAGAAAATACTGACATACCAACAAAGAAAATACTGACATACCAACAAAGAAAATACTGACATACCAACAAAGAAAATACTGACATACCAACAAAGAAAATACTGACATACCAACAAAGAAAATACTGACATACCAACAAAGAAAATACCAACAAATTAAACACCGACATTCCGACAAAGAAAATACCGACAAAGAAAATATCGACAAAGAAAATACCGACAAAGAAAATACCGACATACTGACAAAGAAAATACCGACAAAGAAAATACCGACATACTGACAAAGAAAATACCGACATAACAACGAAGAAAATACTGACATACCGACAAAGAGAATACCGACATACCAACAAAGAAAATACCGACAAAGAAAATACCGATATACCAACAAAGAAAATACCGACATACCAACAAAGAGAATACCGACAAAGAAAATATCAGCAAAGAAAATACCAACAAATTAAACACCGACATTCCGACAAAGAAAATACCGACAATGAAAATACCGACATTGCAACAAAGAAAATACCGACATACCGGCAAAGAAAATCCCGACATACCGGCAAAGAAAATACGGACATACCGGCAAAGAAAATACCGACATACCGGCAAAGAAAATACCGAAACACTGACAAAGAAAATACCGACATACCAACAAAGAAAATACCGACAATGAAAATACCGACATTGCAACAAAGAAAATACCGACATACCGGCAAAGAAAATACCGACATACCGGCAAAGAAAATACGGACATACCGATAAAGAAAATACCGACAAAGAAAATATCAGCAAAGAAAATACCAACAAATTAAACACCGACATTCCGACAAAGAAAATACCGACAAAGAAAATACCGACAAAGAAAATACCGACATACTGGCAAAGAAAATACTGACATACCGACAAAGAAAAATAACGACAAAGAAAATACCGACATACCAAAACAGAAAATACCAACATATCGAAAAAGAAAATACCGACATACCAACAAAGAAAATATTGACAAAGAGGCAAAGAAAATACGAAAATACCAACGAGGAAAATACCAACATACCAACAAAGAAAATAGTGACATTCTGGCAAAGAAAATACGGAAATACCGACAAAGAAAATACCGACCATGAAAATACCGACATACCAACAAAGAAAATAGTGACATACCAACAAAGAAAATAGTGACATACTGGCAAAGGAAATACTAAAATACCAACAAAGTAAATACCAGCAAAGAAAATACCTACATACCGGCAAAGAAAATACTGACAAAGAAAATACCAACAAAGAAAATACCGACATACCGGCAAAGAAAATACCAACATACAAACAAAGAAAATACCGAAATAAAGACAAAGAAAATACCGACAAAGAAAATACAGACATAACGACAAAGAAAATACGAACATAACGACAAAGAAAATACCGACATACCGATAAAGAAAATACCGACATACCAACAAAGAAAATCCCGACATAACGACAAAGCAAATACCGACATACCGGCAAAGAAAATACGGACATGCCGACAAAGAAAATACCGACATAATGACAAAGAAAATACGAACATAACGACAAAGAAAATACCGACATACTGACAAAGAAAATACCGACATAACGACAAAGAAAATACGAACATAACGACAAAGAAAATACCGGCAAAGAAAATACTGACAAAGACAATACCAACATAACAACAACGAAAATATTGACATACCGACAAAGAAAATAGCAACAAAGAAAATACCAACATATCATCAAACAAAATACCGACAAACGGGCATTGAAAATACCGACATACCGACAAAAAAAATACCGACATACCGTCATAGAAAATATGGACAAAGAAAATACCAACATAATGACAAAGAAACTACTGACATACCGAAAAAGAAAATACCAAAATACCAACACAGAAAATACTGACATAACAACAAAGAAAATACCGAAATACTGACAAAGAAAATACCGAAATACGGAGAAAGAAAATACAAACATACTGACAAAGAAAATACCGACATACCAACAAAGAAAATATGGACAAAGAAAATACTGACAAAGAAAATACCGACATACCGACAAAGAAAATACTGACGAAGACAATACCAACATAACAACAAAGAAAATAACGACTAAGAAAATACCAACAAAGAAAATACCATCATAACGACAAAGAAAATACTGACACACTGGCAAGGAAAATACCAACATACAGACAAAAAATACTGACATAAAATACCAACATAACAAATAGTGACATACCAACAAAGAAAATACTGACATACCGGCAAAGACAATACCAAAATATCGGCAAAGAAAATACCAAAATACCAACAAAGAAAATACCAACATACCAACACAGAAAATAATGACGAAGAAAATACTGGCAAAGGAAATACCAAAATACCAACAAAGAAAATACCGAAATACGGCAAAGAAAATACCGACAAAGAAAATACCGACAAAGAAAATACCGACATAACAACAAAGAAAATACTGACATAACAAAACAGAAAATACCAACATAATGACAAAGAAAATACCGACATACCAAGAAAGAAAATACCAAATACCGACAAAGAAAATACCAAAATACAAACAAACAAAATACCAAAATACAGACAAAGAAAATACCGACAAAGAAAATACCAACATAACGACAAAGAAAATACCGACATACCAAAACAGAAAATGCCAACATATCGACAAAGAAAATACCGACATACCAACAAAGAAAATACCAAAATACAAACAAAGAAAATACCAAAATAAAGACAAAGAAAATACCAACAAAGAAAATACTGACTTACCGACAAAGAAAACACCGACATAGCGACCAAGAAAATACAGACATACCAACAAAGAAAATACCGACATACCGATAAAGAACTTACCAACAAAGAAAATCCCGACATAACGACAAAGCAAATACCGACATACCGGCAAAGAAAATACGGACATGCCGACAAAGAAAATACCGAAATACCGACAAAGAAAATACCAACATACAAACAAAGAAAATACCGAAATAAAGACAAAGAAAATACCGACAAAGAAAATACAGACATAACGACAAAGAAAATACCGACAAAGAAAATACTGAAATACCGACAAAGAAAATACTGACAAAGAAAATACCGACAAAGAAAATACTGACAAAGACAATACCAACATAACAACAAAGAAAATATTGACATACCGACAAAGAAAATAGCAACAAAGAAAATACCAACATATCATCAAACAAAATACCGACAAACGGGCATTGAAAATACCGACATACCGACAAAAAAAATACCGACATACCGTCATAGAAAATATGGACAAAGAAAATACCAACATAATGACAAAGAAACTACTGACATACCGAAAAAGAAAATACCAAAATACCAACACAGAAAATACTGACATACCAACAAAGAAAATACCAACAAATTAAACACCGACATTCCGACAAAGAAAATACCGACAAAGAAAATATCGACAAAGAAAATACCGACAAAGAAAATACCAACAAAGAAATACCGACAAAGAAAATACCGAGATACCGACAATGAAAATACCGACATTGCAACAAAGAAAATACCAACATACCGGCAAAGAAAATACCGACATACCGGCAAAGAAAATACCGACATACCAACAAAGAAAATACTGACATACCAACAAAGAAAATACTGACATACCAACAAAGAAAATACTGACATACCAACAAAGAAAATACTGACATACCAACAAAGAAAATACTGACATACCAACAAAGAAAATACTGACATACCAACAAAGAAAATACCAACAAATTAAACACCGACATTCCGACAAAGAAAATACCGACAAAGAAAATATCGACAAAGAAAATACCGACAAAGAAAATACCGACATACTGACAAAGAAAATACCGACAAAGAAAATACCGACATACTGACAAAGAAAATACCGACATAACAACGAAGAAAATACTGACATACCGACAAAGAGAATACCGACATACCAACAAAGAAAATACCGACAAAGAAAATACCGATATACCAACAAAGAAAATACCGACATACCAACAAAGAGAATACCGACAAAGAAAATATCAGCAAAGAAAATACCAACAAATTAAACACCGACATTCCGACAAAGAAAATACCGACAATGAAAATACCGACATTGCAACAAAGAAAATACCGACATACCGGCAAAGAAAATCCCGACATACCGGCAAAGAAAATACGGACATACCGGCAAAGAAAATACCGACATACCGGCAAAGAAAATACCGAAACACTGACAAAGAAAATACCGACATACCAACAAAGAAAATACCGACAATGAAAATACCGACATTGCAACAAAGAAAATACCGACATACCGGCAAAGAAAATACCGACATACCGGCAAAGAAAATACGGACATACCGATAAAGAAAATACCGACAAAGAAAATATCAGCAAAGAAAATACCAACAAATTAAACACCGACATTCCGACAAAGAAAATACCGACAAAGAAAATACCGACAAAGAAAATACCGACATACTGGCAAAGAAAATACTGACATACCGACAAAGAAAAATAACGACAAAGAAAATACCGACATACCAAAACAGAAAATACCAACATATCGAAAAAGAAAATACCGACATACCAACAAAGAAAATATTGACAAAGAGGCAAAGAAAATACGAAAATACCAACGAGGAAAATACCAACATACCAACAAAGAAAATAGTGACATTCTGGCAAAGAAAATACGGAAATACCGACAAAGAAAATACCGACCATGAAAATACTGACATACCAACAAAGAAAATAGTGACATACCAACAAAGAAAATAGTGACATACTGGCAAAGGAAATACTAAAATACCAACAAAGTAAATACCAGCAAAGAAAATACCTACATACCGGCAAAGAAAATACTGACAAAGAAAATACCAACAAAGAAAATACCGACATACCGGCAAAGAAAATACCAACATACAAACAAAGAAAATACCGAAATAAAGACAAAGAAAATACCGACAAAGAAAATACAGACATAACGACAAAGAAAATACGAACATAACGACAAAGAAAATACCGACATACCGATAAAGAAAATACCGACATACCAACAAAGAAAATCCCGACATAACGACAAAGCAAATACCGACATACCGGCAAAGAAAATACGGACATGCCGACAAAGAAAATACCGACATAATGACAAAGAAAATACGAACATAACGACAAAGAAAATACCGACATACTGACAAAGAAAATACCGACATAACGACAAAGAAAATACGAACATAACGACAAAGAAAATACCGGCAAAGAAAATACTGACAAAGACAATACCAACATAACAACAACGAAAATATTGACATACCGACAAAGAAAATAGCAACAAAGAAAATACCAACATATCATCAAACAAAATACCGACAAACGGGCATTGAAAATACCGACATACCGACAAAAAAAATACCGACATACCGTCATAGAAAATATGGACAAAGAAAATACCAACATAATGACAAAGAAACTACTGACATACCGAAAAAGAAAATACCAAAATACCAACACAGAAAATACTGACATAACAACAAAGAAAATACCGAAATACTGACAAAGAAAATACCGAAATACGGAGAAAGAAAATACAAACATACTGACAAAGAAAATACCGACATACCAACAAAGAAAATATGGACAAAGAAAATACTGACAAAGAAAATACCGACATACCGACAAAGAAAATACTGACGAAGACAATACCAACATAACAACAAAGAAAATAACGACTAAGAAAATACCAACAAAGAAAATACCATCATAACGACAAAGAAAATACTGACACACTGGCAAGGAAAATACCAACATACAGACAAAAAATACTGACATAAAATACCAACATAACAAATAGTGACATACCAACAAAGAAAATACTGACATACCGGCAAAGACAATACCAAAATATCGGCAAAGAAAATACCAAAATACCAACAAAGAAAATACCAACATACCAACACAGAAAATAATGACGAAGAAAATACTGGCAAAGGAAATACCAAAATACCAACAAAGAAAATACCGAAATACGGCAAAGAAAATACCGACAAAGAAAATACCGACAAAGAAAATACCGACATAACAACAAAGAAAATACTGACATAACAAAACAGAAAATACCAACATAATGACAAAGAAAATACCGACATACCAAGAAAGAAAATACCAAATACCGACAAAGAAAATACCAAAATACAAACAAACAAAATACCAAAATACAGACAAAGAAAATACCGACAAAGAAAATACCAACATAACGACAAAGAAAATACCGACATACCAAAACAGAAAATGCCAACATATCGACAAAGAAAATACCGACATACCAACAAAGAAAATACCAAAATACAAACAAAGAAAATACCAAAATAAAGACAAAGAAAATACCAACAAAGAAAATACTGACTTACCGACAAAGAAAACACCGACATAGCGACCAAGAAAATACAGACATACCAACAAAGAAAATACCGACATACCGATAAAGAACTTACCAACAAAGAAAATCCCGACATAACGACAAAGCAAATACCGACATACCGGCAAAGAAAATACGGACATGCCGACAAAGAAAATACCGAAATACCGACAAAGAAAATACCAACATACAAACAAAGAAAATACCGAAATAAAGACAAAGAAAATACCGACAAAGAAAATACAGACATAACGACAAAGAAAATACGAACATAACGACAAAGAAAATACCGACATACCGATAAAGAAAATACCGACATAACAACAAAGAAAATCCCGACATAACGACAAAGCAAATACCGACATACCGGCAAAGAAAATACGGACATGCCGACAAAGAAAATACCGACATACCGACAAAGAAAATATGGACAAAGAAAATACCGACAAAGAAAATACCGACAAAACGACAAAGAAAATACTGACAAAGAAAATACCGACATACCGACAAAGAAAATACTGACGAAGACAATACCAACATAACAACAAAGAAAATACCGACTAAGAAAATACCAACAAAGAAAATACCATCATAACGACAAAGAAAATACTGACACACTGGCAAGGAAAATACCAACATACAGACAAAAAATACTGACATAAAATACCAACATTACAAATAGTGACATACCAACAAAGAAAATACTGACATACCGGCAAAGAACTTACCAACAAAGAAAATCCCGACATAACGACAAAGCAAATACCGACATACCGGCAAAGAAAATACGGACATGCTGACAAAGAAAATACCGAAATACCGACAAAGAAAATACCAACATACAAACAAAGAAAATACCGAAATAAAGACAAAGAAAATACCGACAAAGAAAATACAGACATAACGACAAAGAAAATACGAACATAACGACAAAGAAAATACCGACATACCGATAAAGAAAATACCGACATAACAACAAAGAAAATCCCGACATAACGACAAAGCAAATACCGACATACCGGCAAAGAAAATACGGACATGCCGACAAAGAAAATACCGACATACCGACAAAGAAAATATGGACAAAGAAAATACCGACAAAGAAAATACCGACAAAACGACAAAGAAAATACTGACAAAGAAAATACCGACATACCGACAAAGAAAATACCGACAAAGAAAATACTGACGAAGACAATACCAACATAACAACAAAGAAAATACCGACTAAGAAAATACCAACAAAGAAAATACCATCATAACGACAAAGAAAATACTGACACACTGGCAAGGAAAATACCAACATACAGACAAAAAATACTGACATAAAATACCAACATTACAAATAGTGACATACCAACAAAGAAAATACTGACATACCAGCAAAGACAATACCAAAATATCGGCAAAGAAAATACCAAAATACCAACAAAGAAAATACCAACATACCAACACAGAAAATAGTGATGAAGAAAATACTGGCAAAGGAAATACCAAAATACCAACAAAGAAAATACCGAAATACGGCAAAGAAAAAACCGACAAAGAAAAAACCGACAAAGAAAATACCGACAAAGAAAATACCAACATTCTGACAAAGAAAATACCGACAAAGAAAATACCGACAAAGAAAATAGCAACAAAGAAAATACCAACATAACGACAAAGAAAATACCGACATACCAACAAAGAAAATACCAAAATACCGACAAAGAAAATACCAAAATACAAACAAACAAAATACCGAAATACAGACAAAGAAAATACCGACAAAGAAAATACCAACATAACGACAAAGAAAATACCGACATACCAAAACAGAAAATGCCAACATATCGACAAAGAAAATACCGACATACCAACAAAGAAAATACCAAAATACAAACAAAGAAAATACAAAAATAAAGACAAAGAAAATACCAACAAAGAAAATACTGACTTACCGACAAAGAAAATACCGACATACCGATAAAGAACTTACCAACAAAGAAAATCCCGACATAACGACAAAGCAAATACCGACATACCGGCAAAGAAAATACGGACATGCCGACAAAGAAAATACCGACATACCGACAAAGAAAATACGAACATAACGACAAAGAAAATACCGACATGCTGACAAAAAAAATACTGACAAAGAAATTACCTACAAAGAAAATACCGACATACCGGCAAAGAAAATACCAAAATACCGACAAAGAAAATACCAACATACAAACAAAGAAAATACCGAAATAAAGACAAAGAAAATACCGACAAAGAAAATACAGACATAACGACAAAGAAAATACGAACATAACGACAAAGAAAATACCGACATACCGATAAAGAAAATACCGACATACCGACAAAGAAAATACCGACATAACGACAAAGAAAATCCCAACATAACGACAAAGCAAATACCGACATACCGGCAAAGAAAATACCAAAATACCGACAAAGAAAATACCCACATAACAGCAAATAAAATACCAACATACCGACAAAGAAACTACCGACATACCGACAAAGAAAATATGGACAAAGAAAATTCCAACATAATGACTAAGAAAATACTGACATAATGGAAAAAGAAAATACCAAAATACCGACAAAGAAAATACCGAAATACCGACAAAGAAAATAGTGACATACCGACAAAGAAAATACTGACAAGGAAATGCAAACAAAGAAAATACCAACATAGCGATAAAGAAAATACCGACAAACTGACAAAGAAAATACCAACATAAGAAATAGTGACATGCCAACAAAGAAAATAGTGACATTCCGGCAAAGAAAATACCAAAATATCGGCATAGAAAATACCAAAATACCAACAAAGGAAATACTGACATACCAACAAAGAAAATAGTGACATAATGGCAAAGAAAATATCAAAATACCAACAAAGAAAATACCGACAGACTGGCAAAGAAAATCTGAAAATACCAACAAAGAAAATACCGACTAAGAAAATACCGACAAAGAAAATAGTGACATACCTTCAAAGAAAATACCGAAATACCGACAAAGAAAATAGCGACTTTCTGACAAAGAAACTACCGAAATACGGAGAAAGAGAATACCGACATAACGACAAAGAAAATACCGATATACCGACAAAGAAAATAGTGATATACCGGCAAAGAAAATACCAACATACCGACAAAGATAATACCAACATACCGACAAAGATAATACCAACATACCGACAAAGAAAATACCAACATACCGACAAAGAAAATACCGACAAAGAAAATACCAACATACCGACAAAGAAAATACTGACAAAGAAAATACCGACAAAGAAAATAGCTACAAAGAAAATACCAACATACCGACAAAGAAAATACCGACATACCTGCAAGGAAAATACCAAATTACCGACAAAGAAAATACCGAAAAAGTATATAGCGACAAAGAAAGTACCAAGATACCGACAAAGAATAAAACCAACATACCAACAAAGTAAATACCAAAATACCGACAAAGAAATACGGACATTCCGACAAAGAAAATACCAAAATACCGACAAAGAAAATACCAAAATACCGACAAGGAAAATACCAAAATACCGACAAAGAAAATACCGACAAAGAAAATACTGACAAAGAAAATACCAACATAACAACAAAGAAAATACCAACATACCGACAAAGAAAATACCGACAAAGAAAATATCGACAAAGAAAATACCGACAAAGAAAATACTGACAAAGACAATACCAACATAACAACAACGAAAATATTGACATACCGACAAAGAAAATAGCAACAAAGAAAATACCAACATATCGTCAAACAAAATACCGACAAACGGGCATTGAAAATACCGACATACCGACAAAAAAAATACCGACATACCGTCATAGAAAATATGGACAAAGAAAATACCAACATAATGACAAAGAAACTACTGACATACCGAAAAAGAAAATACCAAAATACCAACACAGAAAATACTGACATACCAACAAAGAAAATACCGAAATACAGACAAAGAAACTACTGAAATACGGAGAAAGAAAATACAAACATACTGACAAAGAAAATACCGACATACCGACAAAGAAAATACCAACATACTGACAAAGAAAATATGGACAAAGAAAATACCGACAAAGAAAATACCGACAAAACGACAAAGAAAATACTGACAAAGAAAATACTGACAAAGAAAATACCGACGAAGACAATACCAACATAACAACAAAGAAAATACCGACTAAGAAAATACCAACAAAGAAAATACCATCATAACGACAAAGAAAATACTGACACACTGGCAAGGAAAATACCAACATACAGACAAAAAATACTGACATAAAATACCAACATAACAAATAGTGACATACCAACAAAGAAAATACTGACATACCGGCAAAGAAAATACCAAAATATCGGCAAAGAAAATACCAAAATACCAACAAAGAAAATACCAACATACCAACACAGAAAATAGTGACGAAGAAAATACTGGCAAAGGAAATACCAAAATACCAACAAAGAAAATACCGAAATACGGCAAAGAAAAAACCGACAAAGAAAAAACCGACAAAGAAAATACTGACAAAGAAAATACCGACATGCCGACAAAGAAAATACCGACATACCATCAAAGAAAATACCGACATACTGACAAAGAAAATACTGACATACGAACAAAGAAAATACCAACATACCGACAAAGAAAACACCGACGTACCGACAAAGAAAATACTGACATACATACATACAAAGAAAATACTGACAAACCAGCAAAGAAAATACCGACACAACGACAAAGAAAATACCAACGTACTGTTAAAGAAAATACCGACATGCCGGCAAAGAAAATACCGACATAACAGCAAAGAAAATACTGACATACCGACATAGAAAAAACCGACATACCAACAAAGACAATAGTGACACACCGGCAATGAAAATACCAAAATACCAACAACAAAAATACCGAGATACCAACAAAGAAAATAGTGACATACTGGCAAAAAAAATACCAAAATACCGACAAAGACAATACCAACAAAGAAAATACAGACAAAGAAAATACAAACATACCGACAAAGAAAATACCGACATACCGACTAAGAAAATACCGACATACCGACAAAGATAATACCAACATACCGACAAAGAAAATACCGACATACCGACAATGAAAATACTGAGAAAGAAAATACCGACATACCGACAAAGAAAATACCGACATACCAGCAAGGAAAATACCAAATTACCAACAAAGAAAATACCGACAAAGAAACTAGCGACAAAGAAAGTACCAAGATACCGACAAAGCAAAAACCAACATACCGACAAAGAAAATACCAACATACCGACAAAGAAAATACCGACAAAGAAAATACCGACAAAGAAAATAACGACAAAGAAAATACCGACATACCGAGAAAGAAAATACCGACATACCAACACAGAAAATATCAACATACCAACAAAGAAAATACCAAGATACCGACAAAGAATATACCAAAATACCAACAAAGAAAATACCAACATACCAAAAAAGAAAATACCGACATACCGGCAAAGAAAATACAGACATACCGACAAAGAAAATACTGACATACCGACAAAGAAAATACTGACATACCAGCAAAGAAAATACAGACATACCGACAAAGAAAATACTGACATACCAGCAAAGAAAATACAGACATACCGACAAAGAAAATACCAACAAAGAAAATGCCAACATACTGACAAAGAACATACCAACATAACAACAAAGATAATAGCGACATACCAACAAAGAAAATACCGACAAAGAATATACCAACAAAGAAAATACCAACATATCGACAAAGAAAATACAGACAAACTGGCAAAGAAAATACCAACATACCGACAAAGAAAATACTTACAAAGAAAATACCAACATAACAAATAGTGACATGTCAACAAAGAAAATAGTGACATACTGGCAAAGAAAATACCAAAATACCAACAAAGAAAATATCGACAAAGAAAATACCAACAAAGAAAATACCGACAAAGAAAATACCAACAAAGAAAATACCGACAAAGAAAATACCAACAAAGAAAATACCGACAAAGAAAATACCGACAAAGAAAATACCGACAAAGAAAATACCAACAAAGAAAATACCAACATACCAACAAAGAAAATACCGACATACTGGCAAAGTAAATACCAAAATACCAACAAAGAAACTACCAACAAAGAAAATACCAACATACCATCAAACAAAATACCAACAAACTGGCATTGAAAATACCGACATACCGACAAAAAAAATACCAACATAATGACAAAGAAACTACTGACATACCAAAAATGAAAATACCAAAATACCGACAAAGACAATACTGACATAACGACAAAGAAAATACCGAAATACCGACAAAGAAAATACCGACATACCATCAAAGAAAATACCGACATACTGACAAAGAAAATACTGACATACGAACAAAGAAAATACCAACATACCGACAAAGAAAACACCGACGTACCGACAAAGAAAATACTGACATACATACATACAAAGAAAATACTGACAAACCAGCAAAGAAAATACCGACACAACGACAAAGAAAATACCAACGTACTGTTAAAGAAAATACCGACATGCCGGCAAAGAAAATACCGACATAACAGCAAAGAAAATACTGACATACCGACATAGAAAAAACCGACATACCAACAAAGACAATAGTGACACACCGGCAATGAAAATACCAAAATACCAACAACAAAAATACCGAGATACCAACAAAGAAAATAGTGACATACTGGCAAAAAAAATACCAAAATACCGACAAAGACAATACCAACAAAGAAAATACAGACAAAGAAAATACAAACATACCGACAAAGAAAATACCGACATACCGACTAAGAAAATACCGACATACCGACAAAGATAATACCAACATACCGACAAAGAAAATACCGACATACCGACAATGAAAATACTGAGAAAGAAAATACCGACATACCGACAAAGAAAATACCGACATACCAGCAAGGAAAATACCAAATTACCAACAAAGAAAATACCGACAAAGAAACTAGCGACAAAGAAAGTACCAAGATACCGACAAAGCAAAAACCAACATACCGACAAAGAAAATACCAACATACCGACAAAGAAAATACCGACATACCAACACAGAAAATATCAACATACCAACAAAGAAAATACCAAGATACCGACAAAGAATATACCAAAATACCAACAAAGAAAATACCAACATACCAAAAAAGAAAATACCGACATACCGGCAAAGAAAATACAGACATACCGACAAAGAAAATACTGACATACCGACAAAGAAAATACTGACATACCAGCAAAGAAAATACAGACATACCGACAAAGAAAATACCAACAAAGAAAATGCCAACATACTGACAAAGAACATACCAACATAACAACAAAGATAATAGCGACATACCAACAAAGAAAATACCGACAAAGAATATACCAACAAAGAAAATACCAACATATCGACAAAGAAAATACAGACAAACTGGCAAAGAAAATACCAACATACCGACAAAGAAAATACTTACAAAGAAAATACCAACATAACAGATAGTGACATGTCAACAAAGAAAATAGTGACATACTGGCAAAGAAAATACCAAAATACCAACAAAGAAAATATCGACAAAGAAAATACCAACAAAGAAAATACCGACAAAGAAAATACCAACAAAGAAAATACCAACATACCAACAAAGAAAATACCGACATACTGGCAAAGTAAATACCAAAATACCAACAAAGAAACTACCAACAAAGAAAATACCAACATACCATCAAACAAAATACCAACAAACTGGCATTGAAAATACCGACATACCGACAAAAAAAATACCAACATAATGACAAAGAAACTACTGACATACCAAAAATGAAAATACCAAAATACCGACAAAGACAATACTGACATAACGACAAAGAAAATACCGAAATACCGACAAAGAAACTACCGAAATACGGAGAAAGAAAATACCGACATACCGACAAAGAAAATACCAACATACCGACAAAGAAAATACCGACAAGGAAAATACCAACAAAGATAATACCGACACACGGACAAAGGAAATACCGACATACGAACAAAGAAAATACCGACAAAGAAAATAACGACAAAGAAAATACCGACAAGGAAAATGCAAACAAAGACAATACCAACATACCAACAAAGAAAATACTGACAAACTGGCAAAGAAAATGCCACCATACAGACAAAGAAAATACTGACAAAGAAAATACCAACATAACAAATAGTGACATACCAACAAAGAAAATAGTGACATACCAACAAAGAAAATAGTGACATACCGACAAAGAAAATAGTGACATACCGACAAAGAAAATAGTGACATACCGACAATGTAAATACCAAAATACCAACAATGTAAATACCGACATACCGACAAAGAAAATACCAACATACTGGCAAAGAAAATACCAAAGTACCAACAAAGAAAATACCGACAAAGAAAATACCGACATACCGAGAAAGAAAATACCGAGAAAGAAAATACCGACAAAGAAAATACCGACAAAGAAAATACCGACATACCGAGAAAGAAAATACCGACAAAGAAAATACCAAAAAGAAAATACCGACAGACTGGCAAAGAAAATCCGAAAATACCAACAAAGAAAATACCGACATAACAACAAAGAAAATACCGAAATACCGACAAAGAAAATACCGACAAAAAAAAATACCGACATTCCGACAAATAAACTACCGAAATACAGAGAAAGAAAATACCGACATAATGACAAAGTAAATACTGACATACTGAAAAAGAAAATACCGATATACCGACAAAGAAAATAGTGACATACAGGCAAAGAAATTAATGACAGAATGACAAAGAAAATAATGTCATACCGACAAAGAAAATAGTCATATACTGACAAAGAAAATACCGACAAAGAAAATACCGAAATACTGACAAAGAAAATACCGACATACCAACAAATAAAATACCGACACACCGGCAAAGAAAATACCAACATAACGGAAAAGAAAATAACAACATACCGACAAAGAAAATACCGAGATACCAACAAAGAAAATAGTGACATAGCAGCAAAGAAAATACCAAAATACTGACAAAGAAAATACCGACAAAGAAAATACCGACATACTGTCAAAGAAAATCCTGAGATACCGACAAAGAAAATACCGACAAAGAAAATACCGACATACCTGCAAGGAAAATACCAAAATACCGACAAAGAAAAAAAACAACATACCGACAAAGAAAATACGGACATTCTGACAAAGAAAATACCAACATACTGACAAAGAAAATACCGACATGCCAACAAAGAAAATACAGACATACCAACACAGAAAATGCCAACATACCGACAAAGAAAATACCAACAAAGAAAATACCAACATAACAACAAAGAAAATACCGACATACTGACAAAGAAAATACCGACATACATACAAAGAAAATACCGACAAGCCAACAAAGAAAATACCGACAAAGAAAATACCGACATACCGGCAAAGTAAATAACGATATACCGGCAAAGAAAATACGGACATACGGGCAATTGAGATACCGACATAACAGCAAAGAAAATACCTACATACTGGCAAAGAAAATACCGACTTACCGGCAAAAAAATACCAACATACCGGCAAAGAAGATACCATCATACCGACAAAGAAAATACCGACATAACTGCAAAGAAAATACCGACACACCGACAAAGAAACAACCGACATACTGACAATGAAAATACTGACATACCGACAAAGAAAGTACCAACATGCCGGCAAAGAAGATACTGTCATACCGACAAAGAAAATACGTACATAACGCCAATGAAAATACAGGCAAAGAAAATACTTACATGCCGGCAAAGTAAATAACGATATACCAGCAAAGAAAATACCGACATAACGGCAAAGAAAATACCGACATACCGACAAAGAAAATACCGACAAATAAAATACCCACATACCGACAAAGAAAATACCGATATATCGGCAAAGAAAATACCGACAAAGAAAACACCGACATACCAGCAAAGAAAATACCAACAAAGAAAATACTGACAAAGAAAATACGGACATACCACCAAAGAAAATACCGACAAAGAAAATATCGTCATACCGGCAAAGAAAATACCAACAAAGAAAATACTGGCAAAGAAATACGGACATATCGGCAAAGAAAATACAGACATACCGGCAAAGAAAATACGGACATACCGACAAAGGAAATACGGACATACCGACAAAGAAAATACCGACAAAGAAAATACCGAAATACTGACAAAGAAAATACCGACATACCAACAAATAAAATACCGACACACCGGCAAAGAAAATACCAACATAACGGAAAAGAAAATAACAACATACCGACAAAGAAAATACCGAGATACCAACAAAGAAAATAGTGACATAGCAGCAAAGAAAATACCAAAATACTGACAAAGAAAATACCGACAAAGAAAATACCGACATACTGTCAAAGAAAATCCTGAGATACCGACAAAGAAAATACCGACAAAGAAAATACCGACATACCTGCAAGGAAAATACCAAAATACCGACAAAGAAAAAAAACAACATACCGACAAAGAAAATACGGACATTCTGACAAAGAAAATACCAACATACTGACAAAGAAAATACCGACATGCCAACAAAGAAAATACAGACATACCAACACAGAAAATGCCAACATACCGACAAAGAAAATACCAACAAAGAAAATACCAACATAACAACAAAGAAAATACCGACATACTGACAAAGAAAATACCGACATACATACAAAGAAAATACCGACAAGCCAACAAAGAAAATACCGACAAAGAAAATACCGACATACCGGCAAAGTAAATAACGATATACCGGCAAAGAAAATACGGACATACGGGCAATTGAGATACCGACATAACAGCAAAGAAAATACCTACATACTGGCAAAGAAAATACCGACTTACCGGCAAAAAAATACCAACATACCGGCAAAGAAGATACCATCATACCGACAAAGAAAATACCGACATAACTGCAAAGAAAATACCGACACACCGACAAAGAAACAACCGACATACTGACAATGAAAATACTGACATACCGACAAAGAAAGTACCAACATGCCGGCAAAGAAGATACTGTCATACCGACAAAGAAAATACGTACATAACGCCAATGAAAATACAGGCAAAGAAAATACTTACATGCCGGCAAAGTAAATAACGATATACCAGCAAAGAAAATACCGACATAACGGCAAAGAAAATACCGACATACCGACAAAGAAAATACCGACAAATAAAATACCCACATACCGACAAAGAAAATACCGATATATCGGCAAAGAAAATACCGACAAAGAAAACACCGACATACCAGCAAAGAAAATACCAACAAAGAAAATACTGACAAAGAAAATACGGACATACCACCAAAGAAAATACCGACAAAGAAAATATCGTCATACCGGCAAAGAAAATACCAACAAAGAAAATACTGGCAAAGAAATACGGACATATCGGCAAAGAAAATACAGACATACCGGCAAAGAAAATACGGACATACCGACAAAGGAAATACGGACATACCGACAAAGAAAATGCCGACAATGAAAATACCGACATAACCACAATGAAAATACCGACACACGGGCAAAGAAAATACTGACATACCGGCAAAGAAAATACTGACAAAGAAAATACGGACATATGGGCAAAGGAGATACCGACATACCGGCAAATAAAATACCTACATGCCGACAATGAAAATACTGACATACCGACAAAGAAAGTACCAACATACCGGCAAAGGAGATACCGTCATACCGACAAAGAAAATACCGACATAACGACAATGAAAATACCGGCAAAGGAAATTCTTACATGCTGGCAAAGTAAATAATGATATACCGGCAAAGAAAATACCAACATACCGGCAAAGAAAATACGAACATACCAACAAAGAAGATACCGACATGCCGAACAAGAAAATAACGACATACCGAGAAAGAACATACCGACATACTGACAAAGAAAATACCGACATAACTGCAAAGAAAATACCGACACACCGAGAAAGAAAATACCGACATACTGACAATGAAAATACCGACATACCAACAAAGAAAATACCGATATACCGGCAAAGAAGATACTATCATACCGACAAAGAAAATATCGACATACTGACAAAGAAAATACCGACAAATAAAATACCGACATACCGACAAAGAAAATACCGATATACCGGCAAAGAAAATACTGACATACCGGCAAAGAAAATACCAACATACCAACAAAGAAAATAACGACATACCGAGAAAGAAAACACCGACATAACGACAAAGAAAATACTGACATACCAGCAAAGAAAATACTGACATAACTGCAAAGAAAATACCGACACACCGACAAAGAAAATACTGACTTACCGACAATGGAAATACCGACATACCGACAAAGAAAGTACCAACATACCGGCAAAGGAGATACTGACATACCGGCAAAGAAAATACCTACATACTGGCAAAGAAAATACCGTCATACCAGCAAAGAAGATGCCGTCATACCGACAAAGAATATAACGACAATGAAAATACCGACAGACCAACAAAGAAAATACCGACAAAGGAAGCACCGACATACCGGTAAAGCAAATAACGACATACTGGCAAAGAAAATACCGACATACCGACAAAGAAAATACCGACATACCGACATACCGACAATGAAAATATCAACAAAGAAAATACCGACAAATAAAACACTGTACATACCGACAAAGAAAATACCAATATACCAGCAAAGAAAATACCGACAAAGAAAACAGCGACATACCTGCAAAGAAAATACCAACAAAGAAAATACTGAAAAAGAAAATACGGACATACCGGCAAAGAAAATACGGACATACCGGCAAAGAAAATACCGACAAATAAAATACCAACAGACCGACAAAGAAAATACCTGATATACCGGCAAAGAAAATACTGACATACCGACAAAGAAAATACCAACATACCAACAAAGAAAATAACGACATACCAAGAAAGAAAACACCGACATACCGGCAATGAAAATACTGACATAACGACAAAGAAAATACTGACATACCAGCAAAGAAAATACTGACATAACTGCAAAGAAAATACCGACATACCGGCAATGAAAATACTGACATAACGACAAAGAAAATACTGACATACCAGCAAAGAAAATACTGACATAACTGCAAAGAAAATACCGACACACCGACAAAGAAAATACTGACTTACCGACAATGGAAATACCGACATACCGACAAAGAAAGTACCAACATACCGGCAAAGGAGATACTGACATACCGACAAAGAAAATACCTACATACTGGCAAAGAAAATACCGACATACCAGCAAAGAAGATGCCGTCATACCAACAAAGAATATAATGACAATGAAAATACCAACAGACCGACAAAGAAAATACCGACAAAGGAAGCACCGACATACCGGTAAAGAAAATACCAACATACCGGCAAAGCAAATAACGACATACTGGCAAAGAAAATACCGACATACCGACAAAGAAAATACCGACATACCGACATACCGGCAATGAAAATATCAACAAAGAAAATACCGACAAATAAAACACCGTACATACCGACAAAGAAAATACCAATATACCGGCAAAGAAAATACCGACAAAGAAAACAGCGACATACCTGCAAAGAAAATACCAACAAAGAAAATACTGAAAAAGAAAATACGGACATACCGGCAAAGAAAATACCGACAAAGAAAATATCGACATACCGGCAAAGAAATTGCCAACAAAGAAAATACAGACAAAGAAAATACGGACATACGGGCAACGGAGATTCCGACATACCGGCAAAGAAAATACCTACATACTGGTGAAGAAAATACCGACATACCGACAAAGAAATTACCAACATACCGGCAAAGAAGATACTGTCACACCGACAAAGAAAATATCGACACACCAACAAAGAAAATACCGACAAATAAAATACCAACATACCGACAAAGAAAATACTGATATACCGGCAAAGAAAATATCGACATAACCACAATGAAAATACCGACACACGGGCAAAGAAAATACTGACATACCGGCAAAGAAAATACCAACAAAGAAAATACTGACAAAGAAAATACGGACATATGGGCAAAGGAGATACCGACATACCGGCAAAGAAAATACCTACATGCCGACAATGAAAATACTGACATACCGACAAAGAAAGTACCAACATACCGGCAAAGGAGATACCGTCATACCGACAAAGAAAATACCGACATAACGACAATGAAAATACCGGCAAAGGAAATTCTTACATGCTGGCAAAGTAAATAATGATATACCGGCAAAGAAAATACCAACATACCGGCAAAGAAAATACGAACATACCAACAAAGAAGATACCGACATGCTGAACAAGAAAATAACGACATACCGACAAAGAAAATACCGACATAACTGCAAAGAAAATACCGACACACCGAGAAAGAAAATACCGACATACTGACAATGAAAATACCGACATACCGACAAAGAAAATACCGATATACCGGCAAAGAAAATACTGACATACCGACAAGGAAAATACCAATATACCAACAAAGAAAATAACGACATACCGAGAAAGAAAACACCGACATACCGACAAAGAAAATACCTACATACTGGCAAAGAAAATACCGTCATACCAGCAAAGAAGATGCCGTCATACCGACAAAGAATATAACGACAATGAAAATACCGACAAAGAAAATACCAACAAAGGAAGCACCGACATACCGGTAAAGAAAATACCAACATACCGGCAATGCAAATAACGACATACTGGCAAAGAAAATACCGACATACCGACAAAGAAAATACCGACATACCGACATACCGACAATGAAAATATCAACAAAGAAAATACCGACAAATAAAACACCGTACATACCGACAAAGAAAATACCAATATACCGGCAAAGAAAATACCAACAAAGAAAACAGCGACATACCTGCAAAGAAAATACCAACAAAGAAAATACTGAAAAAGAAAATACGGACATACCGGCAAAGAAAATACCGACAAATAAAATACCAACATACCGACAAAGAAAATACTGATATACCGGCAAAGAAAATACTGACATACCGGCAAAGAAAATACCAACATACCAACAAAGAAAATAACGACATACCGAGAAAGACAACACCGACATACCGGCAATGAAAATACTGACATAACGACAAAGAAAATACTGACATACCAGCAAAGAAAATACTGACATAACTGCAAAGAAAATACCGACACACCGACAAAGAAAATACTGACTTACCGACAATGGAAATACCGACATACCGACAAAGAAAGTACCAACATACCGGCAAAGGAGATACTGACATACCGACAAAGAAAATACCTACATACTGGCAAAGAAAATACCGACATACCAGCAAAGAAGATGCCGTCATACCGACAAAGAATATAACGACAATGAAAATACCAACAGACCGACAAAGAAAATACCGACAAAGGAAGCACCGACATACCGGTAAAGAAAATATCAACATACCGGCAAAGCAAATAACGACATACTGGCAAAGAAAATACCGACATACCGACAAAGAAAATACCGACATACCGACATACCGGCAATGAAAATATCAACAAAGAAAATACCGACAAATAAAACACCGTACATACCGACAAAGAAAATACCAATATACCGGCAAAGAAAATACCAACAAAGAAAATACTGAAAAAGAAAATACGGACATACCGGCAAAGAAAATACCGACAAAGAAAATATCAACATACCGGCAAAGAAATTGCCAACAAAGAAAATACAAAGAAAATACGGACATACGGGCAACGGAGATTCCGACATACCGGCAAAGAAAATACCTACATACTGGTGAAGAAAATACCGACATACCAGCAAAGAAGATGCCGTCATACCGACAAAGAATATAACGACAATGAAAATACCGACAGACCGACAAAGAAAATACCGACAAAGGAAGCACCGACATACCGGTAAAGAAAATACCAACATACCGGCAAAGCAAATAACGACATAATGGCAAAGAAAATACCGACATACCGACAAAGAAAATACCGACATACCGACATACCGACAATGAAAATATCAACAAAGAAAATACCGACAAATAAAACACCGTACATACCGACAAAGAAAATACCAATATACCGGCAAAGAAAATATCAACAAAGAAAACAGCGACATACCTGCAAAGAAAATACCAACAAAGAAAATACTGAAAAAGAAAATAACGACATACCGGCAAAGAAAATACCGACAAATAAAATACCAACATACCGACAAAGAAAATACTGATATACCGGCAAAGAAAATACTGACATACCGACAAAGAAAATACCAACATACCAACAAAGAAAATAACGACATACCGAGAAAGAAAACACCGACATACCGGCAATGAAAATACTGACATAACGACAAAGAAAATACTGACATACCAGCAAAGAAAATACTGACATAACGGCAAAGAAAATACCGACACACCGACAAAGAAAATACTGACTTACCGACAATGGAAATACCGACATACCGACAAAGAAAGTACCAACATACCGGCAAAGGAGATACTGACATACCGACAAAGAAACTACCGACATACCAGCAAAGAAGATGCCGTCATACCGACAAAGAATATAACGACAATGAAAATACCAACAGACCGACAAAGAAAATACCGACAAAGGAAGCACCGACATACCGGTAAAGAAAATACCAACATACCGGCAAAGCAAATAACGACATACTGGCAAAGAAAATACCGACATACCGACAAAGAAAATACCGACATACCGACATACCGGCAATGAAAATATCAACAAAGAAAATACCGACAAATAAAACACCGTACATATCGACAAAGAAAATACCAATATACCGGCAAAGAAAATACCGACAAAGAAAACAGCGACATACCTGCAAAGAAAATACCAACAAAGAAAATACTGAAAAAGAAAATACGGACATACCGGCAAAGAAAATACCGACAAAGAAAATATCGACATACCGGCAAAGAAATTGCCAACAAAGAAAATACAGACAAAGAAAATACGGACATACGGGCAACGGAGATTCCGACATACCGGCAAAGAAAATACCTACATACTGGTGAAGAAAATACCGACATACCGACAAAGATATTACCAACATACCGGCAAAGAATATACTGTCACACCGACAAAGAAAATATCGACATACCAACAAAGAAAATACCGACAAATAAAATACCAACATACCGACAAAGAAAATACTGATATACCGGCAAAGAAAATATCGACAAAGAAAACACCAACATACAAGCAAAGAAAATACCAACAAAGAAAATACTGACAAAGAAAATACGGACAAACCACCAAAAAAAATACCATCAAAGAAAATATCGTCATACCGGCAAAGAAAATACCAACAAAGAAAATACTGGCAAAGAAAATACGGACATACCGGCAAAGAAAATACAGACATACTGGCAAAGAAAATACGGACATACCGACGAAGAAAATACCGACAAAGAAAATATCGACATACCGACAATGAAAATACCAACAAAGAAAATGCTGACAAAGAAAATACGGACATACGGGCAAATGAGATACCGACATACCGGCAAAGAAAATACCTACATACCGACAAAGAAAGTACCAACATACCGGCAAAGGAGATACCGACACACCGGCAAAGAAAATACCTACATACTGGCGAATAAAATACCGACATACCAGCAAAAAAAAACATACCGGCAAAGAAGATAGCGTCATACTGACAAAGAAAATACCAACATAACGACAATGAAAATACTGGCAAAGGAAATTCTTACATGCCAGCAAAGTAAATAACGATATACCGGCAAAGAAAATACTGAGATACCGGCAAAGAAAATACAAACATACCGACAAATCAAATACCCACATACCGACAAAGAAGATACAAACATGCCAGCAAAGAAAATAACAACATACCGTGAAAGAAAACACAGACATACCGACAAAGAAAATACCGACATACTGACAAAGAAAATACCGACATAACTGCAAAGAAAATACCGACACACTGACAAAGAAACAACCGACATACTGACAATGAAAATACCGACATACCGACAAAGAAAGTACCAACATGCCGGCAAAGAAGATACTGTCATACCGACAAAGAAAATACCTACAAAACGACAATGAAAATACAGGCAAAGAAAATACTTACATGCCGGCAAAGTAAATAACGACATACCGGCAAAGAAAATACCGACATAACGGCAAAGCAAATACCGACATAACGGCCAAGAAAATACCGACATAACGGCAAAGAAAATACCGACATACCGGCAAGGAAAATACCCACATACCGACAAAGAAAGTACCGACAAATAAAATACCCACATACCGACAAAGAAAATACTGACAAATAAAATACCCACATACCGACAAAGAAAATACCGATATATCGGCAAAGAAAATACCGACAAAGAAAACACCAACATACCAGCAAAGAAACTACCAACAAAGAAAATACTGACAAAGAAAATACGGACATACCACCAAAGATAATACTGACAAAGAAAATATCGTCATACCAGCAAAGAAAATACCAACAAAGAAAATACTGGCAAAGAAATACGGACATATCGGCAAAGAAAATACAGACATACCGGCAAAGAAAATACGGACATACCGACAAAGGAAATACGGACATACCGACAAAGAAAATACCGACAAAGAAAATACCGACATAACCACAATGAAAATACCGACATACGGGCAAAGAAAATACGAACAAACCGGCAAAGAAGATACCAACATACCGACAAAGAAAATACCGACATACCAGCAAAGAAAAGACCAACAAAGAAAATACTGACAAAGGAAATACGGACATACGGGCAAAGGAGATACCGACATACCGGCAAAGAAAATACCTACATGCCGACAATGAAAATACTGACATACCGACAAAGAAAGTAACATCATAACGGCAAAGGAGATACCGACACACCGGTGAAGAAAATACCTACATACTGGCAAATAAAATACCGACAAACCAGCAAAAAAAACCCACCATACCGGCAAAGAAGATACCGTCATACCGACAAAGAAAATACCGACATAACGACAAAGAAAATACCGGCAAAGGAAATTCTTACATGCCGGCAAAGTAAATAACGATATACCGGCAAAGAAAATACCGACATACTGACAAAGAAAATACGAACATACCAACAAAGAAGATACCAACATGCCGAACAAGAAAATAACGACATACCGACAAAGAAAGTACCAACATAGCGGCAAAGAAGATATCGACATACCGACAAAGAAAATACCAACAAATAAAATACCGACATACCGACAATGAAAATACCGACAAAGAAAATACCTATATACCGGCAAAGAAAATACCGACATACCGGCAAAGAAAATACCAACATACCAACAAAGAAGATACCAACATGCCTACAAAGAAAATACCGACATACCGACAAAGAAAATACCGACAAAGCAAACACCAACATACCAGCGAAGAAAATACCAACAAAGAAAATACTGACAAAGAAAATATGGACAAACCACCAAAAAAAATAGCGTCAAAGAAAATATCATCATACCGGCAAAGAAAATACCAACAAAGAAAATACTGGCAAAGAAAATATGGACATACCGGCAAAGAAAATACAAACATACCGGCAAGGAAAATACTGACATACCGACGAAGGAAATACGGACATACCGACAAAGAAAATAAGGACAAAGAAAATACTGACAAAGAAAATACGGACATACGGGCAAAGAAAATACCTATATACCGACAATGAAAATACTGACATACCGACAAAGAAAGTACCAACATACCAGCAAAGGAGATACTGACACACCGGCGAAGAAAATACCTACATACTGGCAAATAAAATACCGACATACCGGCAAAAAAAATACCAACATACCGGCAAAGAAGATACCGACATACCGACAAAGAAAATACCAACATACCAACAATGAAAATAACGGCAAAGAAAATACTTACATGCCGGCAAAGTAAATAATGATATTACGGCAAAGAAAATACCGACATACCGACAATGAAAATACCGACATACCAGCAAAGAAAATACCGACATAACTGCAAAGAAAATACCGACAATTAAAATACCTATATACCGATAAAGAAAGTAACGACATACCGGCAAAAGAGATACCGACATACCGGCCAAGAAAATACCTACATACTGCAAAAGAAAATACCATAATACCGGCAAAAAAATACCAACATACCGGCAAAGGAGATACTGACATACCGGCAATGAAAATACCGACAGACCGACAAAGAAAATACCGACAAAGGAAGCACCGACATACCGGTAAAGAAAATACCAACATACCGACAATGAAAATACCAACAAAGAAAGTACCAACATACCGGCAAAGAAAATGCCGACATACTGGCAAAGAAAATACTGACATACCGACAAAGAAAATACCGACAAACTGACAAAGAAAATATCGTCATACCGGCAAAGAAAATACCAACAAAGAAAATACTGGCAAAGAAATACGGACATATCGGCAAAGAAAATACAGACATAGCGGCAAAGAAAATACGGACATACCGACAAAGGAAATACGGACATACCGACAAAGAAAATACCGACAATGAAAATACCGACATAACCACAATGAAAATACCGACACACGGGCAAAGAAAATACGAACATACCGGCAAAGAAGATACCAACATACCGACAAAGAAAATACTGACATACCGGCAAAGAAAATACCAACAAAGAAAATACTGACAAAGAAAATACGGACATATGGGCAAAGGAGATACCGACATACCGGCAAAGAAAATACCTACATGCCGACAATGAAAATACTGACGTACCGACAAAGAAAGTACCAACATACCGGCAAAGGAGATACCGTCATACCGACAAAGAAAATACCGACATAACGGCAATGAAAATACCGGCAAAGGAAATTCTTACATGCTGGCAAAGTAAATAATGATATACTGGCAAAGAAAATACCAACATACCAGCAAAGAAAATACGAACATACCAACAAAGAAGATACCAACATGCCGAACAAGAAAATAACGATATACCGAGAAAGAACACACCGACATACCGACAAAGAACATACCGACATACTGACAAAGAAAATACCAACATAACTGCAAAGAAAATACCGACATACTGACAATGAAAATACCGAAATACCGACAAAGAAAATACCAACATACCAGCAAAGAAGATACTGTCATACCGACAAAGAAAATATCGACATACTGACAAAGAAAATACCGACAAATAAAATACCCACATACCGACAAAGAAAATACCGATATACCAACAAAGAAAATACTGACATACCGACAAAGAAAATACCAATATACCAACAAAGAAAATAACGACATACCGAGAAAGAAAATACCGACATACTGACAATGAACATACCGACATACCGACAAAGAAAATACCAACATAACTGCAAAGAAAATACTGACATACTGACAATGAAAATACCGACATACCGACAAAGAAAGTACCAACATACCAGCAAAGAAGATACTGTCATACCGACAAAGAAAATATCGACATACTGACAAAGAAAATACCGACAAATAAAATACCGACATACCGACAAATAAAATACCGACATACCGATAAAGAAAATACCGACATACCGACAAAGAAAATACCGACATACCAACAAATAAAATACCGACATACCGACAAAGAAAATACCGACATACCGACAAATAAAATACCGACATACCGACAAAGAAAATACCGAAAAATAAAATACCGACATACCGACAAAGAAAATACCGATATACCGGCAAAGAAAATACTGACATAACGACAAAGAAAATACTGACATAACTGCAAAGAAAATACTGACATAACTGCAAAGAAAATACCGACACACCGACAAAGAAAATACTGACTTACCGACAATGGAAATACCGACATACCGACAAAGAAAGTACCAACATACCGGCAAAGGAGATACTGACATACCGGCAAAGAAAATACCTACATACTGGCAAAGAAAATACCGACATACCGACAAAGAAGATGCCGTCATACCGACAAAGAATATAATGACAATGAAAATGCCGACAGACCGACAAAGAAAATACCGACAAAGGAAGCACCGACATACCGGTAAAGAAAATACCAACATACCGGCAAAGCAAATAACGACATACTGGCAAAGAAAATACCGACATACCGACAAAGAAAATACCGACATACCGACATACCAGCAATGAAAATATCAACAAAGAAAATACCGACAAATAAAAAGCCGTACATACCGACAAAGAAAATACCAATATACCGGCAAAGAAAATACCGACAAATAAAATACCCACATACCGACAAAGAAAATACCAATATACCAGCAAAGAAAATACCGACAAAGAAAGCAGCGACATACCTGCAAAGAAAATACCAACAAAGAAAATACTGAAAAAGAAAATACGGACATACCGGCAAAGAAAATACCGACAAAGAAAATATCGACATACCGGCAAAGAAATTGCCAACAAAGAAAATACAGACAAAGAAAATACGGACATATGGGCAACGGAGATTCCGACATACCGGCAAAGAAAATACCTACATACTGGTGAAGAAAATACCGACATACCGACAAAGAAAGTACCAACATACCGGCAAAGAAGATACTGTCACACCGACAAAGAAAATATCGACATACCAACAAAGAAAATACCGACAAATAAAATACCAACATACCGACAAAGAAAATACTGATATACCGGCAAAGAAAATATCGACAAAGAAAACACCAACATACAAGCAAAGAAAATACCAACAAAGAAAATACTGACAAAGAAAATACGGACATACGGGCAAAGGAGATACCGACACACCGGCAAAGAAAATACCTACATACTGGCGAATAAAATACCGACATACCAGCAAAAAAAAAACATACCGGCAAAGAAGATACCGTCATACCGACAAAGAAAATACCGACATAACGACAATGAAAATACTGGCAAAGGAAATTCTTACATGCCAGCAAAGTAAATAACGATATACCGGCAAAGAAAATACCGACATACCGGCAAAGAAAATACAAACATACCAACAAAGAAGATACCAACATGCCGACAAAGAAAATACCGACAAATCAAATACTCACATACCGACAAAGAAGATACAAACATGCCAGCAAAGAAAATAACAACATACCGTGAAAGAAAACACAGACATACCGACAAAGAAAATACCGACATACTGACAAAGAAAATACCGACATAACTGCAAAGAAAATACCGACACACCGACAAAGAAACAACCGACATACTGACAATGAAAATACCGACATACCGACAAAGAAAGTACCAACATGCCGGCAAAGAAGATACTGTCTTACCGACAAAGAAAATACCTACATAACGACAATGAAAATACAGGCAAAGAAAATACTTACATGCCGGCAAAGTAAATACCGACATACCGGCAAAGAAAATACCGACATAACGGCAAAGAAAATACCGACATACCGACAATGAAAATACCGACATACTGGCAAAGAAAATACCCACATGCCGACAAAGAAAATAGCGACAAATAAAATACCCACATACCGACAAAGAAAATACAACAAATAAAATACCCACATACCGACAAAGAAAATACGACAAATAAAATACCCACATACCAACAAAGAAAACACTGACATACCAGCAAAGAAACTACCAACAAAGAAAATACTGACAAAGAAAATACGGACATACCACCAAAGATAATACTGACAAAGAAAATATCGTCATACCAGCAAAGAAAATACCAACAAAGAAAATACTGGCAAAGAAATACGGACATATCGGCAAAGAAAATACAGACATACCGGCAAAGAAAATACGGACATACCGACAAAGGAAATACGGACATACCGACAAAGAAAATACCGACAAAGAAAATACCGACATAACCACAATGAAAATACTGACATACGGGCAAAGAAAATACGAACATACCGGCAAAGAAGATACCAACATACCGACAAAGAAAATACTGACATACCGGCAAAGAAAATACCAACAAAGAAAATACTGACAAAGAAAATACGGACATATGGGCAAAGGAGATACCGACATACCGGCAAAGAAAATACCTACATGCCGACAATGAAAATACTGACATACCGACAAAGAAAATACCAATATACCAACAAAGAAAATAACGACATACCGAGAAAGAAAATACCGACATACTGACAATGAACATACCGACATACCGACAAAGAAAATACCAACATAACTGCAAAGAAAATACTGACATACTGACAATGAAAATACCGACATACCGACAAAGAAAGTACCAACATACCAGCAAAGAAGATACTGTCATACCGACAAAGAAAATATCGACATACTGACAAAGAAAATACCGACAAATAAAATACCGACATACCGACAAATAAAATACCGACATACCGATAAAGAAAATACCGACATACCGACAAAGAAAATACCGACATACCAACAAATAAAATACCGACATACCGACAAAGAAAATACCGACATACCGACAAATAAAATACCGACATACCGACAAAGAAAATACCGAAAAATAAAATACCGACATACCGACAAAGAAAATACCGATATACCGGCAAAGAAAATACTGACATAACGACAAAGAAAATACTGACATAACTGCAAAGAAAATACTGACATAACTGCAAAGAAAATACCGACACACCGACAAAGAAAATACTGACTTACCGACAATGGAAATACCGACATACCGACAAAGAAAGTACCAACATACCGGCAAAGGAGATACTGACATACCGGCAAAGAAAATACCTACATACTGGCAAAGAAAATACCGACATACCGACAAAGAAGATGCCGTCATACCGACAAAGAATATAACGACAATGAAAATGCCGACAGACCGACAAAGAAAATACCGACAAAGGAAGCACCGACATACCGGTAAAGAAAATACCAACATACCGGCAAAGCAAATAACGACATACTGGCAAAGAAAATACCGACATACCGACAAAGAAAATACCGACATACCGACATACCAGCAATGAAAATATCAACAAAGAAAATACCGACAAATAAAAAGCCGTACATACCGACAAAGAAAATACCAATATACCGGCAAAGAAAATACCGACAAATAAAATACCCACATACCGACAAAGAAAATACCAATATACCAGCAAAGAAAATACCGACAAAGAAAGCAGCGACATACCTGCAAAGAAAATACCAACAAAGAAAATACTGAAAAAGAAAATACGGACATACCGGCAAAGAAAATACCGACAAAGAAAATATCGACATACCGGCAAAGAAATTGCCAACAAAGAAAATACAGACAAAGAAAATACGGACATATGGGCAACGGAGATTCCGACATACCGGCAAAGAAAATACCTACATACTGGTGAAGAAAATACCGACATACCGACAAAGAAAGTACCAACATACCGGCAAAGAAGATACTGTCACACCGACAAAGAAAATATCGACATACCAACAAAGAAAATACCGACAAATAAAATACCAACATACCGACAAAGAAAATACTGATATACCGGCAAAGAAAATATCGACAAAGAAAACACCAACATACAAGCAAAGAAAATACCAACAAAGAAAATACTGACAAAGAAAATACGGACATACGGGCAAAGGAGATACCGACACACCGGCAAAGAAAATACCTACATACTGGCGAATAAAATACCGACATACCAGCAAAAAAAAAACAACATACCGGCAAAGAAGATACCGTCATACCGACAAAGAAAATACCGACATAACGACAATGAAAATACTGGCAAAGGAAATTCTTACATGCCAGCAAAGTAAATAACGATATACCGGCAAAGAAAATACCGACATACCGGCAAAGAAAATACAAACATACCAACAAAGAAGATACCAACATGCCGACAAAGAAAATACCGACAAATCAAATACCCACATACCGACAAAGAAGATACAAACATGCCAGCAAAGAAAATAACAACATACCGTGAAAGAAAACACAGACATACCGACAAAGAAAATACCGACATACTGACAAAGAAAATATCGACATAACTGCAAAGAAAATACCGACACACCGACAAAGAAACAACCGACATACTGACAATGAAAATACCGACATACCGACAAAGAAAGTACCAACATGCCGGCAAAGAAGATACTGTCTTACCGACAAAGAAAATACCTACATAACGACAATGAAAATACAGGCAAAGAAAATACTTACATGCCGGCAAAGTAAATACCGACATACTGGCAAAGAAAATACCGACATAACGGCAAAGAAAATACCGACAGACCGACAATGAAAATACCGACAAATAAAATACCCACATACCGACAAAGAAAATACAACAAATAAAATACCCACATACCGACAAAGAAAATACCAATATACCAACAAAGAAAATAACAACATACCGAGAAAGAAAATACCGACATACTGACAATGAACATACCGACATACCGACAAAGAAAATACCAACATAACTGCAAAGAAAATACTGACATACTGACAATGAAAATACCGACATACCGACAAAGAAAGTACCAACATACCAGCAAAGAAGATACTGTCATACCGACAAAGAAAATATCGACATACTGACAAAGAAAATACCGACAAATAAAATACCGACATACCGACAAATAAAATACCGACATACCGATAAAGAAAATACTGACATACCGACAAAGAAAATACCGACATACCAACAAATAAAATACCGACATACCGACAAAGAAAATACCGACATACCGACAAATAAAATACCGACATACCGACAAAGAAAATACCGAAAAATAAAATACCGACATACCGACAAAGAAAATACCGATATACCGGCAAAGAAAATACTGACATAACGACAAAGAAAATACTGACATAACTGCAAAGAAAATACTGACATAACTGCAAAGAAAATACCGACACACCGACAAAGAAGATACTGACTTACCGACAATGGAAATACCGACATACCGACAAAGAAAGTACCAACATACCGGCAAAGGAGATACTGACATACCGGCAAAGAAAATACCTACATACTGGCAAAGAAAATACCGACATACCGACAAAGAAGATGCCGTCATACCGACAAAGAATATAACGACAATGAAAATGCCGACAGACCGACAAAGAAAATACCTACATAACGACAATGAAAATACAGGCAAAGAAAATACTTACATGCCGGCAAAGTAAATACCGACATACCGGCAAAGAAAATACCGACATAACGGCAAAGAAAATACCGACATACCGACAATGAAAATACCGACATACTGGCAAAGAAAATACCCACATGCCGACAAAGAAAATAGCGACAAATAAAATACCCACATACCGACAAAGAAAATACAACAAATAAAATACCCACATACCGACAAAGAAAATACGACAAATAAAATACCCACATACCAACAAAGAAAACACTGACATACCAGCAAAGAAACTACCAACAAAGAAAATACTGACAAAGAAAATACGGACATACCACCAAAGATAATACTGACAAAGAAAATATCGTCATACCAGCAAAGAAAATACCAACAAAGAAAATACTGGCAAAGAAATACGGACATATCGGCAAAGAAAATACAGACATACCGGCAAAGAAAATACGGACATACCGACAAAGGAAATACGGACATACCGACAAAGAAAATACCGACAAAGAAAATACCGACATAACCACAATGAAAATACTGACATACGGGCAAAGAAAATACGAACATACCGGCAAAGAAGATACCAACATACCGACAAAGAAAATACTGACATACCGGCAAAGAAAATACCAACAAAGAAAATACTGACAAAGAAAATACGGACATATGGGCAAAGGAGATACCGACATACCAGCAAAGAAAATACCTACATGCCGACAATGAAAATACTGACATACCGACAAAGAAAATACCAATATACCAACAAAGAAAATAACGACATACCGAGAAAGAAAATACCGACATACTGACAATGAACATACCGACATACCGACAAAGAAAATACCAACATAACTGCAAAGAAAATACTGACATACTGACAATGAAAATACCGACATACCGACAAAGAAAGTACCAACATACCAGCAAAGAAGATACTGTCATACCGACAAAGAAAATATCGACATACTGACAAAGAAAATACCGACAAATAAAATACCGACATACCGACAAATAAAATACCGACATACCGATAAAGAAAATACTGACATACCGACAAAGAAAATACCGACATACCAACAAATAAAATACCGACATACCGACAAAGAAAATACCGACATACCGACAAATAAAATACCGACATACCGACAAAGAAAATACCGAAAAATAAAATACCGACATACCGACAAAGAAAATACCGATATACCGGCAAAGAAAATACTGACATAACGACAAAGAAAATACTGACATAACTGCAAAGAAAATACTGACATAACTGCAAAGAAAATACCGACACACCGACAAAGAAAATACTGACTTACCGACAATGGAAATACCGACATACCGACAAAGAAAGTACCAACATACCGGCAAAGGAGATACTGACATACCGGCAAAGAAAATACCTACATACTGGCAAAGAAAATACCGACATACCGACAAAGAAGATGCCGTCATACCGACAAAGAATATAACGACAATGAAAATGCCGACAGACCGACAAAGAAAATACCGACAAAGGAAGCACCGACATACCGGTAAAGAAAATACCAACATACCGGCAAAGCAAATAACGACATACTGGCAAAGAAAATACCGACATACCGACAAAGAAAATACCGACATACCGACATACCAGCAATGAAAATATCAACAAAGAAAATACCGACAAATAAAAAGCCGTACATACCGACAAAGAAAATACCAATATACCGGCAAAGAAAATACCGACAAATAAAATACCCACATACCGACAAAGAAAATACCAATATACCAGCAAAGAAAATACCGACAAAGAAAGCAGCGACATACCTGCAAAGAAAATACCAACAAAGAAAATACTGAAAAAGAAAATACGGACATACCGGCAAAGAAAATACCGACAAAGAAAATATCGACATACCGGCAAAGAAATTGCCAACAAAGAAAATACAGACAAAGAAAATACGGACATATGGGCAACGGAGATTCCGACATACCGGCAAAGAAAATACCTACATACTGGTGAAGAAAATACCGACATACCGACAAAGAAAGTACCAACATACCGGCAAAGAAGATACTGTCACACCGACAAAGAAAATATCGACATACCAACAAAGAAAATACCGACAAATAAAATACCAACATACCGACAAAGAAAATACTGATATACCGGCAAAGAAAATATCGACAAAGAAAACACCAACATACAAGCAAAGAAAATACCAACAAAGAAAATACTGACAAAGAAAATACGGACATACGGGCAAAGGAGATACCGACACACCGGCAAAGAAAATACCTACATACTGGCGAATAAAATACCGACATACCAGCAGAAAAAAAACATACCGGCAAAGAAGATACCGTCATACCGACAAAGAAAATACCGACATAACGACAATGAAAATAGTGGCAAAGGAAATTCTTACATGCCAGCAAAGTAAATAACGATATACCGGCAAAGAAAATACCGACATACCGGCAAAGAAAATACAAACATACCAACAAAGAAGATACCAACATGCCGACAAAGAAAATACCGACAAATCAAATACTCACATACCGACAAAGAAGATACAAACATGCCAGCAAAGAAAATAACAACATACCGTGAAAGAAAACACAGACATACCGACAAAGAAAATACCGACATACTGACAAAGAAAATACCGACATAACTGCAAAGAAAATACCGACACACCGACAAAGAAACAACCGACATACTGACAATGAAAATACCGACATACCGACAAAGAAAGTACCAACATGCCGGCAAAGAAGATACTGTCTTAACGACAAAGAAAATACCTACATAACGACAATGAAAATACAGGCAAAGAAAATACTTACATGCCGGCAAAGTAAATACCGACATACCGGCAAAGAAAATACCGACATAACGGCAAAGAAAATACCGACATACCGACAATGAAAATACCGACATACTGGCAAAGAAAATACCCACATGCCGACAAAGAAAATAGCGACAAATAAAATACCCACATACCGACAAAGAAAATACAACAAATAAAATACCCACATACCGACAAAGAAAATACGACAAACAAAATACCCACATACCAACAAAGAAAACACTGACATACCAGCAAAGAAACTACCAACAAAGAAAATACTGACAAAGAAAATACGGACATACCACCAAAGATAATACTGACAAAGAAAATATCGTCATACCAGCAAAGAAAATACCAACAAAGAAAATACTGGCAAAGAAATACGGACATATCGGCAAAGAAAATACAGACATACCGGCAAAGAAAATACGGACATACCGACAAAGGAAATACGGACATACCGACAAAGAAAATACCGACAAAGAAAATACCGACATAACCACAATGAAAATACTGACATACGGGCAAAGAAAATACGAACATACCGGCAAAGAAGATACCAACATACCGACAAAGAAAATACTGACATACCGGCAAAGAAAATACCAACAAAGAAAATACTGACAAAGAAAATACGGACATATGGGCAAAGGAGATACCGACATACCGGCAAAGAAAATACCTACATGCCGACAATGAAAATACTGACATACCGACAAAGAAAATACCAATATACCAACAAAGAAAATAACGACATACCGAGAAAGAAAATACCGACATACTGACAATGAACATACCGACATACCGACAAAGAAAATACCAACATAACTGCAAAGAAAATACTGACATACTGACAATGAAAATACCGACATACCGACAAAGAAAGTACCAACATACCAGCAAAGAAGATACTGTCATACCGACAAAGAAAATATCGACATACTGACAAAGAAAATACCGACAAATAAAATACCGACATACCGACAAATAAAATACCGACATACCGACAAAGAAAATACCGACATACCGACAAATAAAATACCGACATACCGACAAAGAAAATACCGAAAAATAAAATACCGACATACCGACAAAGAAAATACCGATATACCGGCAAAGAAAATACTGACATAACGACAAAGAAAATACTGACATAACTGCAAAGAAAATACCGACACACCGACAAAGAAAATACTGACTTACCGACAATGGAAATACCGACATACCGACAAAGAAAGTACCAACATACCGGCAAAGGAGATACTGACATACCGGCAAAGAAAATACCTACATACTGGCAAAGAAAATACCGACATACCGACAAAGAAGATGCCGTCATAACGACAAAGAATATAACGACAATGAAAATGCCGACAGACCGACAAAGAAAATACCGACAAAGGAAGCACCGACATACCGGTAAAGAAAATACCAACATACCGGCAAAGCAAATAACGACATACTGGCAAAGAAAATACCGACATACCGACAAAGAAAATACCGACATACCGACATACCAGCAATGAAAATATCAACAAAGAAAATACCGACAAATAAAAAGCCGTACATACCGACAAAGAAAATACCAATATACCGGCAAAGAAAATACCGACAAATAAAATACCCACATACCGACAAAGAAAATACCAATATACCAGCAAAGAAAATACCGACAAAGAAAGCAGCGACATACCTGCAAAGAAAATACCAACAAAGAAAATACTGAAAAAGAAAATACGGACATACCGGCAAAGAAAATACCGACAAAGAAAATATCGACATACCGGCAAAGAAATTGCCAACAAAGAAAATACAGACAAAGAAAATACGGACATATGGGCAACGGAGATTCCGACATACCGGCAAAGAAAATACCTACATACTGGTGAAGAAAATACCGACATACCGACAAAGAAAGTACCAACATACCGGCAAAGAAGATACTGTCACACCGACAAAGAAAATATCGACATACCAACAAAGAAAATACCGACAAATAAAATACCAACATACCGACAAAGAAAATACTGATATACCGGCAAAGAAAATATCGACAAAGAAAACACCAACATACAAGCAAAGAAAATACCAACAAAGAAAATACTGACAAAGAAAATACGGACATACGGGCAAAGGAGATACCGACACACCGGCAAAGAAAATACCTACATACTGGCGAATAAAATACCGACATACCAGCAAAAAAAAAACAACATACCGGCAAAGAAGATACCGTCATACCGACAAAGAAAATACCGACATAACGACAATGAAAATACTGGCAAAGGAAATTCTTACATGCCAGCAAAGTAAATAACGATATACCGGCAAAGAAAATACCGACATACCGGCAAAGAAAATACAAACATACCAACAAAGAAGATACCAACATGCCGACAAAGAAAATACCGACAAATCAAATACCCACATACCGACAAAGAAGATACAAACATGCCAGCAAAGAAAATAACAACATACCGTGAAAGAAAACACAGACATACCGACAAAGAAAATACCGACATACTGACAAAGAAAATATCGACATAACTGCAAAGAAAATACCGACACACCGACAAAGAAACAACCGACATACTGACAATGAAAATACCGACATACCGACAAAGAAAGTACCAACATGCCGGCAAAGAAGATACTGTCTTACCGACAAAGAAAATACCTACATAACGACAATGAAAATACAGGCAAAGAAAATACTTACATGCCGGCAAAGTAAATACCGACATACTGGCAAAGAAAATACCGACATAACGGCAAAGAAAATACCGACATATCGACAATGAAAATACCGACAAATAAAATACCCACATACCGACAAAGAAAATACAACAAATAAAATACCCACATACCGACAAAGAAAATACAACAAATAAAATACCCACATACCGACAAAGAAAATACCAATATACCAACAAAGAAAATAACAACATACCGAGAAAGAAAATACCGACATACTGACAATGAACATACCGACATACCGACAAAGAAAATACCAACATAACTGCAAAGAAAATACTGACATACTGACAATGAAAATACCGACATACCGACAAAGAAAGTACCAACATACCAGCAAAGAAGATACTGTCATACCGACAAAGAAAATATCGACATACTGACAAAGAAAATACCGACAAATAAAATACCGACTACCGACAAATAAAATACCGACATACCGATAAAGAAAATACCGACATACCGACAAAGAAAATACCGACATACCAACAAATAAAATACCGACATACCGACAAAGAAAATACCGACATACCGACAAATAAAATACCGACATACCGACAAAGAAAATACTGAAAAATAAAATACCGACATACCGACAAAGAAAATACCGATATACCGGCAAAGAAAATACTGACATAACGACAAAGAAAATACTGACATAACTGCAAAGAAAATACTGACATAACTGCAAAGAAAATACCGACACCACCGACAAAGAAAATACTGACTTACCGACAATGGAAATACCGACATACCGACAAAGAAAGTACCAACATACCGGCAAAGGAGATACTGACATACGGCAAAGAAAATACCTACATACTGGCAAAGAAAATACCGACATACCGACAAAGAAGATGCCATCATACCGACAAAAGAATATAACGACAATGAAAATGCCGACAGACCGACAAAGAAAATACCGACAAAGGAAGCACCGACATACCGGTAAAGAAAATACCAACATACCGGCAAAGCAAATAACGACATACTGGCAAAGAAAATACCGACATACCGACAAAGAAAATACCGACATACCGACATACCAGCAATGAAAATATCAACAAAGAAAATACCGACAAATAAAAAGCCGTACATACCGACAAAGAAAATACCAATATACCGGCAAAGAAAATACCGACAAATAAAATACCCACATACCGACAAAGAAAATACCAATATACCAGCAAAGAAAATACCGACAAAGAAAGCAGCGACATACCTGCAAAGAAAATACCAACAAAGAAAATACTGAAAAAGAAAATACGGACATACCGGCAAAGAAAATACCGACAAAGAAAATATCGACATACCGGCAGAGAAATTGCCAACAAAGAAAATACAGACAAAGAAAATACGGACATATGGGCAACGGAGATTCCGACATACCGGCAAAGAAAATACCTACATACTGGTGAAGAAAATACCGACATACCGACAAAGAAAGTACCAACATACCGGCAAAGAAGATACTGTCACACCGACAAAGAAAATATCGACATACCAACAAAGAAAATACCGACAAATAAAATACCAACATACCGACAAAGAAAATACTGATATACCGGCAAAGAAAATATCGACAAAGAAAACACCAACATACAAGCAAAGAAAATACCAACAAAGAAAATACTGACAAAGAAAATACGGACATACGGGCAAAGGAGATACCGACACACCGGCAAAGAAAATACCTACATACTGGCGAATAAAATACCGACATACCAGCAAAAAAAAAACATACCGGCAAAGAAGATACCGTCATACCGACAAAGAAAATACCGACATAACGACAATGAAAATACTGGCAAAGGAAATTCTTACATGCCAGCAAAGTAAATAACGATATACCGGCAAAGAAAATACCGACATACCGGCAAAGAAAATACAAACATACCAACAAAGAAGATACCAACATGCCGACAAAGAAAATACCGACAAATCAAATACTCACATACCGACAAAGAAGATACAAACATGCCAGCAAAGAAAATAACAACATACCGTGAAAGAAAACACAGACATACCGACAAAGAAAATACCGACATACTGACAAAGAAAATACCGACATAACTGCAAAGAAAATACCGACACACCGACAAAGAAACAACCGACATACTGACAATGAAAATACCGACATACCGACAAAGAAAGTACCAACATGCCGGCAAAGAAGATACTGTCTTACCGACAAAGAAAATACCTACATAACGACAATGAAAATACAGGCAAAGAAAATACTTACATGCCGGCAAAGTAAATACCGACATACCGGCAAAGAAAATACCGACATAACGGCAAAGAAAATACCGACATACCGACAATGAAAATACCGACATACTGGCAAAGAAAATACCCACATGCCGACAAAGAAAATAGCGACAAATAAAATACCCACATACCGACAAAGAAAATACAACAAATAAAATACCCACATACCGACAAAGAAAATACGACAAATAAAATACCCACATACCAACAAAGAAAACACTGACATACCAGCAAAGAAACTACCAACAAAGAAAATACTGACAAAGAAAATACGGACATACCACCAAAGATAATACTGACAAAGAAAATATCGTCATACCAGCAAAGAAAATACCAACAAAGAAAATACTGGCAAAGAAATACGGACATATCGGCAAAGAAAATACAGACATACCGGCAAAGAAAATACGGACATACCGACAAAGGAAATACGGACATACCGACAAAGAAAATACCGACAAAGAAAATACCGACATAACCACAATGAAAATACTGACATACGGGCAAAGAAAATACGAACATGCCGGCAAAGAAGATACCAACATACCGACAAAGAAAATACTGACATACCGGCAAAGAAAATACCAACAAAGAAAATACTGACAAAGAAAATACGGACATATGGGCAAAGGAGATACCGACATACCGGCAAAGAAAATACCTACATGCCGACAATGAAAATACTGACATACCGACAAAGAAAATACCAATATACCAACAAAGAAAATAACGACATACCGAGAAAGAAAATACCGACATACTGACAATGAACATACCGACATACCGACAAAGAAAATACCAACATAACTGCAAAGAAAATACTGACATACTGACAATGAAAATACCGACATACCGACAAAGAAAGTACCAACATACCAGCAAAGAAGATACTGTCATACCGACAAAGAAAATATCGACATACTGACAAAGAAAATACCGACAAATAAAATACCGACATACCGACAAATAAAATACCGACATACCGATAAAGAAAATACTGACATACCGACAAAGAAAATACCGACATACCAACAAATAAAATACCGACATACCGACAAAGAAAATACCGACATACCGACAAATAAAATACCAACATACCGACAAAGAAAATACCGAAAAATAAAATACCGACATACCGACAAAGAAAATACCGATATACCGGCAAAGAAAATACTGACATAACGACAAAGAAAATACTGACATAACTGCAAAGAAAATACTGACATAACTGCAAAGAAAATACCGACACACCGACAAAGAAAATACTGACTTACTGACAATGGAAATACCGACATACCGACAAAGAAAGTACCAACATACCGGCAAAGGAGATACTGACATACCGGCAAAGAAAATACCTACATACTGGCAAAGAAAATACCGACATACCGACAAAGAAGATGCCGTCATACCGACAAAGAATATAACGACAATGAAAATGCCGACAGACCGACAAAGAAAATACCGACAAAGGAAGCACCGACATACCGGTAAAGAAAATACCAACATACCGGCAAAGCAAATAACGACATACTGGCAAAGAAAATACCGACATACCGACAAAGAAAATACCGACATACCGACATACCAGCAATGAAAATATCAACAAAGAAAATACCGACAAATAAAAAGCCGTACATACCGACAAAGAAAATACCAATATACCGGCAAAGAAAATACCGACAAATAAAATACCCACATACCGACAAAGAAAATACCAATATACCAGCAAAGAAAATACCGACAAAGAAAGCAGCGACATACCTGCAAAGAAAATACCAACAAAGAAAATACTGAAAAAGAAAATACGGACATACCGGCAAAGAAAATACCGACAAAGAAAATATCGACATACCGGCAAAGAAATTGCCAACAAAGAAAATACAGACAAAGAAAATACGGACATATGGGCAACGGAGATTCCGACATACCGGCAAAGAAAATACCTACATACTGGTGAAGAAAATACCGACATACCGACAAAGAAAGTACCAACATACCGGCAAAGAAGATACTGTCACACCGACAAAGAAAATATCGACATACCAACAAAGAAAATACCGACAAATAAAATACCAACATACCGACAAAGAAAATACTGATATACCGGCAAAGAAAATATCGACAAAGAAAACACCAACATACAAGCAAAGAAAATACCAACAAAGAAAATACTGACAAAGAAAATACGGACATACGGGCAAAGGAGATACCGACACACCGGCAAAGAAAATACCTACATACTGGCGAATAAAATACCGACATACCAGCAAAAAAAAAACAACATACCGGCAAAGAAGATACCGTCATACCGACAAAGAAAATACCGACATAACGACAATGAAAATACTGGCAAAGGAAATTCTTACATGCCAGCAAAGTAAATAACGATATACCGGCAAAGAAAATACCGACATACCGGCAAAGAAAATACAAACATACCAACAAAGAAGATACCAACATGCCGACAAAGAAAATACCGACAAATCAAATACCCACATACCGACAAAGAAGATACAAACATGCCAGCAAAGAAAATAACAACATACCGTGAAAGAAAACACAGACATACCGACAAAGAAAATACCGACATACTGACAAAGAAAATATCGACATAACTGCAAAGAAAATACCGACACACCGACAAAGAAACAACCGACATACTGACAATGAAAATACCGACATACCGACAAAGAAAGTACCAACATGCCGGCAAAGAAGATACTGTCTTACCGACAAAGAAAATACCTACATAACGACAATGAAAATACAGGCAAAGAAAATACTTACATGCCGGCAAAGTAAATACCGACATACTGGCAAAGAAAATACCGACATAACGGCAAAGAAAATACCGACATACCGACAATGAAAATACCGACAAATAAAATACCCACATACCGACAAAGAAAATACAACAAATAAAATACCCACATACCGACAAAGAAAATACCAATATACCAACAAAGAAAATAACAACATACCGAGAAAGAAAATACCGACATACTGACAATGAACATACCGACATACCGACAAAGAAAATACCAACATAACTGCAAAGAAAATACTGACATACTGACAATGAAAATACCGACATACCGACAAAGAAAGTACCAACATACCAGCAAAGAAGATACTGTCATACCGACAAAGAAAATATCGACATACTGACAAAGAAAATACCGACAAATAAAATACCGACATACCGACAAATAAAATACCGACATACCGATAAAGAAAATACCGACATACCGACAAAGAAAATACCGACATACCAACAAATAAAATACCGACATACCGACAAAGAAAATACCGACATACCGACAAATAAAATACCGACATACCGACAAAGAAAATACCGAAAAATAAAATACCGACATACCGACAAAGAAAATACCGATATACCGGCAAAGAAAATACTGACATAACGACAAAGAAAATACTGACATAACTGCAAAGAAAATACTGACATAACTGCAAAGAAAATACCGACACACCGACAAAGAAAATACTGACTTACCGACAATGGAAATACCGACATACCGACAAAGAAAGTACCAACATACCGGCAAAGGAGATACTGACATACCGGCAAAGAAAATACCTACATACTGGCAAAGAAAATACCGACATACCGACAAAGAAGATGCCGTCATACCGACAAAGAATATAACGACAATGAAAATGCCGACAGACCGACAAAGAAAATACCGACAAAGGAAGCACCGACATACCGGTAAAGAAAATACCAACATACCGGCAAAGCAAATAACGACATACTGGCAAAGAAAATACCGACATACCGACAAAGAAAATACCGACATACCGACATACCAGCAATGAAAATATCAACAAAGAAAATACCGACAAATAAAAAGCCGTACATACCGACAAAGAAAATACCAATATACCGGCAAAGAAAATACCGACAAATAAAATACCCACATACCGACAAAGAAAATACCAATATACCAGCAAAGAAAATACCGACAAAGAAAGCAGCGACATACCTGCAAAGAAAATACCAACAAAGAAAATACTGAAAAAGAAAATACGGACATACCGGCAAAGAAAATACCGACAAAGAAAATATCGACATACCGGCAAAGAAATTGCCAACAAAGAAAATACAGACAAAGAAAATACGGACATATGGGCAACGGAGATTCCGACATACCGGCAAAGAAAATACCTACATACTGGTGAAGAAAATACCGACATACCGACAAAGAAAGTACCAACATACCGGCAAAGAAGATACTGTCACACCGACAAAGAAAATATCGACATACCAACAAAGAAAATACCGACAAATAAAATACCAACATACCGACAAAGAAAATACTGATATACCGGCAAAGAAAATATCGACAAAGAAAACACCAACATACAAGCAAAGAAAATACCAACAAAGAAAATACTGACAAAGAAAATACGGACATACGGGCAAAGGAGATACCGACACACCGGCAAAGAAAATACCTACATACTGGCGAATAAAATACCGACATACCAGCAAAAAAAAAACATACCGGCAAAGAAGATACCGTCATACCGACAAAGAAAATACCGACATAACGACAATGAAAATACTGGCAAAGGAAATTCTTACATGCCAGCAAAGTAAATAACGATATACCGGCAAAGAAAATACCGACATACCGGCAAAGAAAATACAAACATACCAACAAAGAAGATACCAACATGCCGACAAAGAAAATACCGACAAATCAAATACTCACATACCGACAAAGAAGATACAAACATGCCAGCAAAGAAAATAACAACATACCGTGAAAGAAAACACAGACATACCGACAAAGAAAATACCGACATACTGACAAAGAAAATACCGACATAACTGCAAAGAAAATACCGACACACCGACAAAGAAACAACCGACATACTGACAATGAAAATACCGACATACCGACAAAGAAAGTACCAACATGCCGGCAAAGAAGATACTGTCTTACCGACAAAGAAAATACCTACATAACGACAATGAAAATACAGGCAAAGAAAATACTTACATGCCGGCAAAGTAAATACCGACATACCGGCAAAGAAAATACCGACATAACGGCAAAGAAAATACCGACATACCGACAATGAAAATACCGACATACTGGCAAAGAAAATACCCACATGCCGACAAAGAAAATAGCGACAAATAAAATACCCACATACCGACAAAGAAAATACAACAAATAAAATACCCACATACCGACAAAGAAAATACGACAAATAAAATACCCACATACCAACAAAGAAAACACTGACATACCAGCAAAGAAACTACCAACAAAGAAAATACTGACAAAGAAAATACGGACATACCACCAAAGATAATACTGACAAAGAAAATATCGTCATACCAGCAAAGAAAATACCAACAAAGAAAATACTGGCAAAGAAATACGGACATATCGGCAAAGAAAATACAGACATACCGGCAAAGAAAATACGGACATACCGACAAAGGAAATACGGACATACCGACAAAGAAAATACCGACAAAGAAAATACCGACATAACCACAATGAAAATACTGACATACGGGCAAAGAAAATACGAACATACCGGCAAAGAAGATACCAACATACCGACAAAGAAAATACTGACATACCGGCAAAGAAAATACCAACAAAGAAAATACTGACAAAGAAAATACGGACATATGGGCAAAGGAGATACCGACATACCGGCAAAGAAAATACCTACATGCCGACAATGAAAATACTGACATACCGACAAAGAAAATACCAATATACCAACAAAGAAAATAACGACATACCGAGAAAGAAAATACCGACATACTGACAATGAACATACCGACATACCGACAAAGAAAATACCAACATAACTGCAAAGAAAATACTGACATACTGACAATGAAAATACCGACATACCGACAAAGAAAGTACCAACATACCAGCAAAGAAGATACTGTCATACCGACAAAGAAAATATCGACATACTGACAAAGAAAATACCGACAAATAAAATACCGACATACCGACAAATAAAATACCGACATACCGATAAAGAAAATACCGACATACCGACAAAGAAAATACCGACATACCAACAAATAAAATACCGACATACCGACAAAGAAAATACCGACATACCGACAAATAAAATACCGACATACCGACAAAGAAAATACCGAAAAATAAAATACCGACATACCGACAAAGAAAATACCGATATACCGGCAAAGAAAATACTGACATAACGACAAAGAAAATACTGACATAACTGCAAAGAAAATACTGACATAACTGCAAAGAAAATACCGACACACCGACAAAGAAAATACTGACTTACCGACAATGGAAATACCGACATACCGACAAAGAAAGTACCAACATACCGGCAAAGGAGATACTGACATACCGGCAAAGAAAATACCTACATACTGGCAAAGAAAATACCGACATACCGACAAAGAAGATGCCGTCATACCGACAAAGAATATAACGACAATGAAAATGCCGACAGACCGACAAAGAAAATACCGACAAAGGAAGCACCGACATACCGGTAAAGAAAATACCAACATACCGGCAAAGCAAATAACGACATACTGGCAAAGAAAATACCGACATACCGACAAAGAAAATACCGACATACCGACATACCAGCAATGAAAATATCAACAAAGAAAATACCGACAAATAAAAAGCCGTACATACCGACAAAGAAAATACCAATATACCGGCAAAGAAAATACCGACAAATAAAATACCCACATACCGACAAAGAAAATACCAATATACCAGCAAAGAAAATACCGACAAAGAAAGCAGCGACATACCTGCAAAGAAAATACCAACAAAGAAAATACTGAAAAAGAAAATACGGACATACCGGCAAAGAAAATACCGACAAAGAAAATATCGACATACCGGCAAAGAAATTGCCAACAAAGAAAATACAGACAAAGAAAATACGGACATATGGGCAACGGAGATTCCGACATACCGGCAAAGAAAATACCTACATACTGGTGAAGAAAATACCGACATACCGACAAAGAAAGTACCAACATACCGGCAAAGAAGATACTGTCACACCGACAAAGAAAATATCGACATACCAACAAAGAAAATACCGACAAATAAAATACCAACATACCGACAAAGAAAATACTGATATACCGGCAAAGAAAATATCGACAAAGAAAACACCAACATACAAGCAAAGAAAATACCAACAAAGAAAATACTGACAAAGAAAATACGGACATACGGGCAAAGGAGATACCGACACACCGGCAAAGAAAATACCTACATACTGGCGAATAAAATACCGACATACCAGCAAAAAAAAAACAACATACCGGCAAAGAAGATACCGTCATACCGACAAAGAAAATACCGACATAACGACAATGAAAATACTGGCAAAGGAAATTCTTACATGCCAGCAAAGTAAATAACGATATACCGGCAAAGAAAATACCGACATACCGGCAAAGAAAATACAAACATACCAACAAAGAAGATACCAACATGCCGACAAAGAAAATACCGACAAATCAAATACCCACATACCGACAAAGAAGATACAAACATGCCAGCAAAGAAAATAACAACATACCGTGAAAGAAAACACAGACATACCGACAAAGAAAATACCGACATACTGACAAAGAAAATATCGACATAACTGCAAAGAAAATACCGACACACCGACAAAGAAACAACCGACATACTGACAATGAAAATACCGACATACCGACAAAGAAAGTACCAACATGCCGGCAAAGAAGATACTGTCTTACCGACAAAGAAAATACCTACATAACGACAATGAAAATACAGGCAAAGAAAATACTTACATGCCGGCAAAGTAAATACCGACATACTGGCAAAGAAAATACCGACATAACGGCAAAGAAAATACCGACAGACCGACAATGAAAATACCGACAAATAAAATACCCACATACCGACAAAGAAAATACAACAAATAAAATACCCACATACCGACAAAGAAAATACCAATATACCAACAAAGAAAATAACAACATACCGAGAAAGAAAATACCGACATACTGACAATGAACATACCGACATACCGACAAAGAAAATACCAACATAACTGCAAAGAAAATACTGACATACTGACAATGAAAATACCGACATACCGACAAAGAAAGTACCAACATACCAGCAAAGAAGATACTGTCATACCGACAAAGAAAATATCGACATACTGACAAAGAAAATACCGACAAATAAAATACCGACATACCGACAAATAAAATACCGACATACCGATAAAGAAAATACTGACATACCGACAAAGAAAATACCGACATACCAACAAATAAAATACCGACATACCGACAAAGAAAATACCGACATACCGACAAATAAAATACCGACATACCGACAAAGAAAATACCGAAAAATAAAATACCGACATACCGACAAAGAAAATACCGATATACCGGCAAAGAAAATACTGACATAACGACAAAGAAAATACTGACATAACTGCAAAGAAAATACTGACATAACTGCAAAGAAAATACCGACACACCGACAAAGAAGATACTGACTTACCGACAATGGAAATACCGACATACCGACAAAGAAAGTACCAACATACCGGCAAAGGAGATACTGACATACCGGCAAAGAAAATACCTACATACTGGCAAAGAAAATACCGACATACCGACAAAGAAGATGCCGTCATACCGACAAAGAATATAACGACAATGAAAATGCCGACAGACCGACAAAGAAAATACCTACATAACGACAATGAAAATACAGGCAAAGAAAATACTTACATGCCGGCAAAGTAAATACCGACATACCGGCAAAGAAAATACCGACATAACGGCAAAGAAAATACCGACATACCGACAATGAAAATACCGACATACTGGCAAAGAAAATACCCACATGCCGACAAAGAAAATAGCGACAAATAAAATACCCACATACCGACAAAGAAAATACAACAAATAAAATACCCACATACCGACAAAGAAAATACGACAAATAAAATACCCACATACCAACAAAGAAAACACTGACATACCAGCAAAGAAACTACCAACAAAGAAAATACTGACAAAGAAAATACGGACATACCACCAAAGATAATACTGACAAAGAAAATATCGTCATACCAGCAAAGAAAATACCAACAAAGAAAATACTGGCAAAGAAATACGGACATATCGGCAAAGAAAATACAGACATACCGGCAAAGAAAATACGGACATACCGACAAAGGAAATACGGACATACCGACAAAGAAAATACCGACAAAGAAAATACCGACATAACCACAATGAAAATACTGACATACGGGCAAAGAAAATACGAACATACCGGCAAAGAAGATACCAACATACCGACAAAGAAAATACTGACATACCGGCAAAGAAAATACCAACAAAGAAAATACTGACAAAGAAAATACGGACATATGGGCAAAGGAGATACCGACATACCAGCAAAGAAAATACCTACATGCCGACAATGAAAATACTGACATACCGACAAAGAAAATACCAATATACCAACAAAGAAAATAACGACATACCGAGAAAGAAAATACCGACATACTGACAATGAACATACCGACATACCGACAAAGAAAATACCAACATAACTGCAAAGAAAATACTGACATACTGACAATGAAAATACCGACATACCGACAAAGAAAGTACCAACATACCAGCAAAGAAGATACTGTCATACCGACAAAGAAAATATCGACATACTGACAAAGAAAATACCGACAAATAAAATACCGACATACCGACAAATAAAATACCGACATACCGATAAAGAAAATACTGACATACCGACAAAGAAAATACCGACATACCAACAAATAAAATACCGACATACCGACAAAGAAAATACCGACATACCGACAAATAAAATACCGACATACCGACAAAGAAAATACCGAAAAATAAAATACCGACATACCGACAAAGAAAATACCGATATACCGGCAAAGAAAATACTGACATAACGACAAAGAAAATACTGACATAACTGCAAAGAAAATACTGACATAACTGCAAAGAAAATACCGACACACCGACAAAGAAAATACTGACTTACCGACAATGGAAATACCGACATACCGACAAAGAAAGTACCAACATACCGGCAAAGGAGATACTGACATACCGGCAAAGAAAATACCTACATACTGGCAAAGAAAATACCGACATACCGACAAAGAAGATGCCGTCATACCGACAAAGAATATAACGACAATGAAAATGCCGACAGACCGACAAAGAAAATACCGACAAAGGAAGCACCGACATACCGGTAAAGAAAATACCAACATACCGGCAAAGCAAATAACGACATACTGGCAAAGAAAATACCGACATACCGACAAAGAAAATACCGACATACCGACATACCAGCAATGAAAATATCAACAAAGAAAATACCGACAAATAAAAAGCCGTACATACCGACAAAGAAAATACCAATATACCGGCAAAGAAAATACCGACAAATAAAATACCCACATACCGACAAAGAAAATACCAATATACCAGCAAAGAAAATACCGACAAAGAAAGCAGCGACATACCTGCAAAGAAAATACCAACAAAGAAAATACTGAAAAAGAAAATACGGACATACCGGCAAAGAAAATACCGACAAAGAAAATATCGACATACCGGCAAAGAAATTGCCAACAAAGAAAATACAGACAAAGAAAATACGGACATATGGGCAACGGAGATTCCGACATACCGGCAAAGAAAATACCTACATACTGGTGAAGAAAATACCGACATACCGACAAAGAAAGTACCAACATACCGGCAAAGAAGATACTGTCACACCGACAAAGAAAATATCGACATACCAACAAAGAAAATACCGACAAATAAAATACCAACATACCGACAAAGAAAATACTGATATACCGGCAAAGAAAATATCGACAAAGAAAACACCAACATACAAGCAAAGAAAATACCAACAAAGAAAATACTGACAAAGAAAATACGGACATACGGGCAAAGGAGATACCGACACACCGGCAAAGAAAATACCTACATACTGGCGAATAAAATACCGACATACCAGCAGAAAAAAAACATACCGGCAAAGAAGATACCGTCATACCGACAAAGAAAATACCGACATAACGACAATGAAAATAGTGGCAAAGGAAATTCTTACATGCCAGCAAAGTAAATAACGATATACCGGCAAAGAAAATACCGACATACCGGCAAAGAAAATACAAACATACCAACAAAGAAGATACCAACATGCCGACAAAGAAAATACCGACAAATCAAATACTCACATACCGACAAAGAAGATACAAACATGCCAGCAAAGAAAATAACAACATACCGTGAAAGAAAACACAGACATACCGACAAAGAAAATACCGACATACTGACAAAGAAAATACCGACATAACTGCAAAGAAAATACCGACACACCGACAAAGAAACAACCGACATACTGACAATGAAAATACCGACATACCGACAAAGAAAGTACCAACATGCCGGCAAAGAAGATACTGTCTTAACGACAAAGAAAATACCTACATAACGACAATGAAAATACAGGCAAAGAAAATACTTACATGCCGGCAAAGTAAATACCGACATACCGGCAAAGAAAATACCGACATAACGGCAAAGAAAATACCGACATACCGACAATGAAAATACCGACATACTGGCAAAGAAAATACCCACATGCCGACAAAGAAAATAGCGACAAATAAAATACCCACATACCGACAAAGAAAATACAACAAATAAAATACCCACATACCGACAAAGAAAATACGACAAACAAAATACCCACATACCAACAAAGAAAACACTGACATACCAGCAAAGAAACTACCAACAAAGAAAATACTGACAAAGAAAATACGGACATACCACCAAAGATAATACTGACAAAGAAAATATCGTCATACCAGCAAAGAAAATACCAACAAAGAAAATACTGGCAAAGAAATACGGACATATCGGCAAAGAAAATACAGACATACCGGCAAAGAAAATACGGACATACCGACAAAGGAAATACGGACATACCGACAAAGAAAATACCGACAAAGAAAATACCGACATAACCACAATGAAAATACTGACATACGGGCAAAGAAAATACGAACATACCGGCAAAGAAGATACCAACATACCGACAAAGAAAATACTGACATACCGGCAAAGAAAATACCAACAAAGAAAATACTGACAAAGAAAATACGGACATATGGGCAAAGGAGATACCGACATACCGGCAAAGAAAATACCTACATGCCGACAATGAAAATACTGACATACCGACAAAGAAAATACCAATATACCAACAAAGAAAATAACGACATACCGAGAAAGAAAATACCGACATACTGACAATGAACATACCGACATACCGACAAAGAAAATACCAACATAACTGCAAAGAAAATACTGACATACTGACAATGAAAATACCGACATACCGACAAAGAAAGTACCAACATACCAGCAAAGAAGATACTGTCATACCGACAAAGAAAATATCGACATACTGACAAAGAAAATACCGACAAATAAAATACCGACATACCGACAAATAAAATACCGACATACCGACAAAGAAAATACCGACATACCGACAAATAAAATACCGACATACCGACAAAGAAAATACCGAAAAATAAAATACCGACATACCGACAAAGAAAATACCGATATACCGGCAAAGAAAATACTGACATAACGACAAAGAAAATACTGACATAACTGCAAAGAAAATACCGACACACCGACAAAGAAAATACTGACTTACCGACAATGGAAATACCGACATACCGACAAAGAAAGTACCAACATACCGGCAAAGGAGATACTGACATACCGGCAAAGAAAATACCTACATACTGGCAAAGAAAATACCGACATACCGACAAAGAAGATGCCGTCATAACGACAAAGAATATAACGACAATGAAAATGCCGACAGACCGACAAAGAAAATACCGACAAAGGAAGCACCGACATACCGGTAAAGAAAATACCAACATACCGGCAAAGCAAATAACGACATACTGGCAAAGAAAATACCGACATACCGACAAAGAAAATACCGACATACCGACATACCAGCAATGAAAATATCAACAAAGAAAATACCGACAAATAAAAAGCCGTACATACCGACAAAGAAAATACCAATATACCGGCAAAGAAAATACCGACAAATAAAATACCCACATACCGACAAAGAAAATACCAATATACCAGCAAAGAAAATACCGACAAAGAAAGCAGCGACATACCTGCAAAGAAAATACCAACAAAGAAAATACTGAAAAAGAAAATACGGACATACCGGCAAAGAAAATACCGACAAAGAAAATATCGACATACCGGCAAAGAAATTGCCAACAAAGAAAATACAGACAAAGAAAATACGGACATATGGGCAACGGAGATTCCGACATACCGGCAAAGAAAATACCTACATACTGGTGAAGAAAATACCGACATACCGACAAAGAAAGTACCAACATACCGGCAAAGAAGATACTGTCACACCGACAAAGAAAATATCGACATACCAACAAAGAAAATACCGACAAATAAAATACCAACATACCGACAAAGAAAATACTGATATACCGGCAAAGAAAATATCGACAAAGAAAACACCAACATACAAGCAAAGAAAATACCAACAAAGAAAATACTGACAAAGAAAATACGGACATACGGGCAAAGGAGATACCGACACACCGGCAAAGAAAATACCTACATACTGGCGAATAAAATACCGACATACCAGCAAAAAAAAAACAACATACCGGCAAAGAAGATACCGTCATACCGACAAAGAAAATACCGACATAACGACAATGAAAATAGTGGCAAAGGAAATTCTTACATGCCAGCAAAGTAAATAACGATATACCGGCAAAGAAAATACCGACATACCGGCAAAGAAAATACAAACATACCAACAAAGAAGATACCAACATGCCGACAAAGAAAATACCGACAAATCAAATACCCACATACCGACAAAGAAGATACAAACATGCCAGCAAAGAAAATAACAACATACCGTGAAAGAAAACACAGACATACCGACAAAGAAAATACCGACATACTGACAAAGAAAATATCGACATAACTGCAAAGAAAATACCGACACACCGACAAAGAAACAACCGACATACTGACAATGAAAATACCGACATACCGACAAAGAAAGTACCAACATGCCGGCAAAGAAGATACTGTCTTACCGACAAAGAAAATACCTACATAACGACAATGAAAATACAGGCAAAGAAAATACTTACATGCCGGCAAAGTAAATACCGACATACTGGCAAAGAAAATACCGACATAACGGCAAAGAAAATACCGACATACCGACAATGAAAATACCGACAAATAAAATACCCACATACCGACAAAGAAAATACAACAAATAAAATACCCACATACCGACAAAGAAAATACAACAAATAAAATACCCACATACCGACAAAGAAAATACCAATATACCAACAAAGAAAATAACAACATACCGAGAAAGAAAATACCGACATACTGACAATGAACATACCGACATACCGACAAAGAAAATACCAACATAACTGCAAAGAAAATACTGACATACTGACAATGAAAATACCGACATACCGACAAAGAAAGTACCAACATACCAGCAAAGAAGATACTGTCATACCGACAAAGAAAATATCGACATACTGACAAAGAAAATACCGACAAATAAAATACCGACATACCGACAAATAAAATACCGACATACCGATAAAGAAAATACCGACATACCGACAAAGAAAATACCGACATACCAACAAATAAAATACCGACATACCGACAAAGAAAATACCGACATACCGACAAATAAAATACCGACATACCGACAAAGAAAATACTGAAAAATAAAATACCGACATACCGACAAAGAAAATACCGATATACCGGCAAAGAAAATACTGACATAACGACAAAGAAAATACTGACATAACTGCAAAGAAAATACTGACATAACTGCAAAGAAAATACCGACACACCGACAAAGAAAATACTGACTTACCGACAATGGAAATACCGACATACCGACAAAGAAAGTACCAACATACCGGCAAAGGAGATACTGACATACCGGCAAAGAAAATACCTACATACTGGCAAAGAAAATACCGACATACCGACAAAGAAGATGCCATCATACCGACAAAGAATATAACGACAATGAAAATGCCGACAGACCGACAAAGAAAATACCGACAAAGGAAGCACCGACATACCGGTAAAGAAAATACCAACATACCGGCAAAGCAAATAACGACATACTGGCAAAGAAAATACCGACATACCGACAAAGAAAATACCGACATACCGACATACCAGCAATGAAAATATCAACAAAGAAAATACCGACAAATAAAAAGCCGTACATACCGACAAAGAAAATACCAATATACCGGCAAAGAAAATACCGACAAATAAAATACCCACATACCGACAAAGAAAATACCAATATACCAGCAAAGAAAATACCGACAAAGAAAGCAGCGACATACCTGCAAAGAAAATACCAACAAAGAAAATACTGAAAAAGAAAATACGGACATACCGGCAAAGAAAATACCGACAAAGAAAATATCGACATACCGGCAGAGAAATTGCCAACAAAGAAAATACAGACAAAGAAAATACGGACATATGGGCAACGGAGATTCCGACATACCGGCAAAGAAAATACCTACATACTGGTGAAGAAAATACCGACATACCGACAAAGAAAGTACCAACATACCGGCAAAGAAGATACTGTCACACCGACAAAGAAAATATCGACATACCAACAAAGAAAATACCGACAAATAAAATACCAACATACCGACAAAGAAAATACTGATATACCGGCAAAGAAAATATCGACAAAGAAAACACCAACATACAAGCAAAGAAAATACCAACAAAGAAAATACTGACAAAGAAAATACGGACATACGGGCAAAGGAGATACCGACACACCGGCAAAGAAAATACCTACATACTGGCGAATAAAATACCGACATACCAGCAAAAAAAAAACATACCGGCAAAGAAGATACCGTCATACCGACAAAGAAAATACCGACATAACGACAATGAAAATACTGGCAAAGGAAATTCTTACATGCCAGCAAAGTAAATAACGATATACCGGCAAAGAAAATACCGACATACCGGCAAAGAAAATACAAACATACCAACAAAGAAGATACCAACATGCCGACAAAGAAAATACCGACAAATCAAATACTCACATACCGACAAAGAAGATACAAACATGCCAGCAAAGAAAATAACAACATACCGTGAAAGAAAACACAGACATACCGACAAAGAAAATACCGACATACTGACAAAGAAAATACCGACATAACTGCAAAGAAAATACCGACACACCGACAAAGAAACAACCGACATACTGACAATGAAAATACCGACATACCGACAAAGAAAGTACCAACATGCCGGCAAAGAAGATACTGTCTTACCGACAAAGAAAATACCTACATAACGACAATGAAAATACAGGCAAAGAAAATACTTACATGCCGGCAAAGTAAATACCGACATACCGGCAAAGAAAATACCGACATAACGGCAAAGAAAATACCGACATACCGACAATGAAAATACCGACATACTGGCAAAGAAAATACCCACATGCCGACAAAGAAAATAGCGACAAATAAAATACCCACATACCGACAAAGAAAATACAACAAATAAAATACCCACATACCGACAAAGAAAATACGACAAATAAAATACCCACATACCAACAAAGAAAACACTGACATACCAGCAAAGAAACTACCAACAAAGAAAATACTGACAAAGAAAATACGGACATACCACCAAAGATAATACTGACAAAGAAAATATCGTCATACCAGCAAAGAAAATACCAACAAAGAAAATACTGGCAAAGAAATACGGACATATCGGCAAAGAAAATACAGACATACCGGCAAAGAAAATACGGACATACCGACAAAGGAAATACGGACATACCGACAAAGAAAATACCGACAAAGAAAATACCGACATAACCACAATGAAAATACTGACATACGGGCAAAGAAAATACGAACATGCCGGCAAAGAAGATACCAACATACCGACAAAGAAAATACTGACATACCGGCAAAGAAAATACCAACAAAGAAAATACTGACAAAGAAAATACGGACATATGGGCAAAGGAGATACCGACATACCGGCAAAGAAAATACCTACATGCCGACAATGAAAATACTGACATACCGACAAAGAAAATACCAATATACCAACAAAGAAAATAACGACATACCGAGAAAGAAAATACCGACATACTGACAATGAACATACCGACATACCGACAAAGAAAATACCAACATAACTGCAAAGAAAATACTGACATACTGACAATGAAAATACCGACATACCGACAAAGAAAGTACCAACATACCAGCAAAGAAGATACTGTCATACCGACAAAGAAAATATCGACATACTGACAAAGAAAATACCGACAAATAAAATACCGACATACCGACAAATAAAATACCGACATACCGATAAAGAAAATACTGACATACCGACAAAGAAAATACCGACATACCAACAAATAAAATACCGACATACCGACAAAGAAAATACCGACATACCGACAAATAAAATACCAACATACCGACAAAGAAAATACCGAAAAATAAAATACCGACATACCGACAAAGAAAATACCGATATACCGGCAAAGAAAATACTGACATAACGACAAAGAAAATACTGACATAACTGCAAAGAAAATACTGACATAACTGCAAAGAAAATACCGACACACCGACAAAGAAAATACTGACTTACTGACAATGGAAATACCGACATACCGACAAAGAAAGTACCAACATACCGGCAAAGGAGATACTGACATACCGGCAAAGAAAATACCTACATACTGGCAAAGAAAATACCGACATACCGACAAAGAAGATGCCGTCATACCGACAAAGAATATAACGACAATGAAAATGCCGACAGACCGACAAAGAAAATACCGACAAAGGAAGCACCGACATACCGGTAAAGAAAATACCAACATACCGGCAAAGCAAATAACGACATACTGGCAAAGAAAATACCGACATACCGACAAAGAAAATACCGACATACCGACATACCAGCAATGAAAATATCAACAAAGAAAATACCGACAAATAAAAAGCCGTACATACCGACAAAGAAAATACCAATATACCGGCAAAGAAAATACCGACAAATAAAATACCCACATACCGACAAAGAAAATACCAATATACCAGCAAAGAAAATACCGACAAAGAAAGCAGCGACATACCTGCAAAGAAAATACCAACAAAGAAAATACTGAAAAAGAAAATACGGACATACCGGCAAAGAAAATACCGACAAAGAAAATATCGACATACCGGCAAAGAAATTGCCAACAAAGAAAATACAGACAAAGAAAATACGGACATATGGGCAACGGAGATTCCGACATACCGGCAAAGAAAATACCTACATACTGGTGAAGAAAATACCGACATACCGACAAAGAAAGTACCAACATACCGGCAAAGAAGATACTGTCACACCGACAAAGAAAATATCGACATACCAACAAAGAAAATACCGACAAATAAAATACCAACATACCGACAAAGAAAATACTGATATACCGGCAAAGAAAATATCGACAAAGAAAACACCAACATACAAGCAAAGAAAATACCAACAAAGAAAATACTGACAAAGAAAATACGGACATACGGGCAAAGGAGATACCGACACACCGGCAAAGAAAATACCTACATACTGGCGAATAAAATACCGACATACCAGCAAAAAAAAAACAACATACCGGCAAAGAAGATACCGTCATACCGACAAAGAAAATACCGACATAACGACAATGAAAATACTGGCAAAGGAAATTCTTACATGCCAGCAAAGTAAATAACGATATACCGGCAAAGAAAATACCGACATACCGGCAAAGAAAATACAAACATACCAACAAAGAAGATACCAACATGCCGACAAAGAAAATACCGACAAATCAAATACCCACATACCGACAAAGAAGATACAAACATGCCAGCAAAGAAAATAACAACATACCGTGAAAGAAAACACAGACATACCGACAAAGAAAATACCGACATACTGACAAAGAAAATATCGACATAACTGCAAAGAAAATACCGACACACCGACAAAGAAACAACCGACATACTGACAATGAAAATACCGACATACCGACAAAGAAAGTACCAACATGCCGGCAAAGAAGATACTGTCTTACCGACAAAGAAAATACCTACATAACGACAATGAAAATACAGGCAAAGAAAATACTTACATGCCGGCAAAGTAAATACCGACATACTGGCAAAGAAAATACCGACATAACGGCAAAGAAAATACCGACATACCGACAATGAAAATACCGACAAATAAAATACCCACATACCGACAAAGAAAATACAACAAATAAAATACCCACATACCGACAAAGAAAATACCAATATACCAACAAAGAAAATAACAACATACCGAGAAAGAAAATACCGACATACTGACAATGAACATACCGACATACCGACAAAGAAAATACCAACATAACTGCAAAGAAAATACTGACATACTGACAATGAAAATACCGACATACCGACAAAGAAAGTACCAACATACCAGCAAAGAAGATACTGTCATACCGACAAAGAAAATATCGACATACTGACAAAGAAAATACCGACAAATAAAATACCGACATACCGACAAATAAAATACCGACATACCGATAAAGAAAATACCGACATACCGACAAAGAAAATACCGACATACCAACAAATAAAATACCGACATACCGACAAAGAAAATACCGACATACCGACAAATAAAATACCGACATACCGACAAAGAAAATACCGAAAAATAAAATACCGACATACCGACAAAGAAAATACCGATATACCGGCAAAGAAAATACTGACATAACGACAAAGAAAATACTGACATAACTGCAAAGAAAATACTGACATAACTGCAAAGAAAATACCGACACACCGACAAAGAAAATACTGACTTACCGACAATGGAAATACCGACATACCGACAAAGAAAGTACCAACATACCGGCAAAGGAGATACTGACATACCGGCAAAGAAAATACCTACATACTGGCAAAGAAAATACCGACATACCGACAAAGAAGATGCCGTCATACCGACAAAGAATATAACGACAATGAAAATGCCGACAGACCGACAAAGAAAATACCGACAAAGGAAGCACCGACATACCGGTAAAGAAAATACCAACATACCGGCAAAGCAAATAACGACATACTGGCAAAGAAAATACCGACATACCGACAAAGAAAATACCGACATACCGACATACCAGCAATGAAAATATCAACAAAGAAAATACCGACAAATAAAAAGCCGTACATACCGACAAAGAAAATACCAATATACCGGCAAAGAAAATACCGACAAATAAAATACCCACATACCGACAAAGAAAATACCAATATACCAGCAAAGAAAATACCGACAAAGAAAGCAGCGACATACCTGCAAAGAAAATACCAACAAAGAAAATACTGAAAAAGAAAATACGGACATACCGGCAAAGAAAATACCGACAAAGAAAATATCGACATACCGGCAAAGAAATTGCCAACAAAGAAAATACAGACAAAGAAAATACGGACATATGGGCAACGGAGATTCCGACATACCGGCAAAGAAAATACCTACATACTGGTGAAGAAAATACCGACATACCGACAAAGAAAGTACCAACATACCGGCAAAGAAGATACTGTCACACCGACAAAGAAAATATCGACATACCAACAAAGAAAATACCGACAAATAAAATACCAACATACCGACAAAGAAAATACTGATATACCGGCAAAGAAAATATCGACAAAGAAAACACCAACATACAAGCAAAGAAAATACCAACAAAGAAAATACTGACAAAGAAAATACGGACATACGGGCAAAGGAGATACCGACACACCGGCAAAGAAAATACCTACATACTGGCGAATAAAATACCGACATACCAGCAAAAAAAAAACATACCGGCAAAGAAGATACCGTCATACCGACAAAGAAAATACCGACATAACGACAATGAAAATACTGGCAAAGGAAATTCTTACATGCCAGCAAAGTAAATAACGATATACCGGCAAAGAAAATACCGACATACCGGCAAAGAAAATACAAACATACCAACAAAGAAGATACCAACATGCCGACAAAGAAAATACCGACAAATCAAATACTCACATACCGACAAAGAAGATACAAACATGCCAGCAAAGAAAATAACAACATACCGTGAAAGAAAACACAGACATACCGACAAAGAAAATACCGACATACTGACAAAGAAAATACCGACATAACTGCAAAGAAAATACCGACACACCGACAAAGAAACAACCGACATACTGACAATGAAAATACCGACATACCGACAAAGAAAGTACCAACATGCCGGCAAAGAAGATACTGTCTTACCGACAAAGAAAATACCTACATAACGACAATGAAAATACAGGCAAAGAAAATACTTACATGCCGGCAAAGTAAATACCGACATACCGGCAAAGAAAATACCGACATAACGGCAAAGAAAATACCGACATACCGACAATGAAAATACCGACATACTGGCAAAGAAAATACCCACATGCCGACAAAGAAAATAGCGACAAATAAAATACCCACATACCGACAAAGAAAATACAACAAATAAAATACCCACATACCGACAAAGAAAATACGACAAATAAAATACCCACATACCAACAAAGAAAACACTGACATACCAGCAAAGAAACTACCAACAAAGAAAATACTGACAAAGAAAATACGGACATACCACCAAAGATAATACTGACAAAGAAAATATCGTCATACCAGCAAAGAAAATACCAACAAAGAAAATACTGGCAAAGAAATACGGACATATCGGCAAAGAAAATACAGACATACCGGCAAAGAAAATACGGACATACCGACAAAGGAAATACGGACATACCGACAAAGAAAATACCGACAAAGAAAATACCGACATAACCACAATGAAAATACTGACATACGGGCAAAGAAAATACGAACATACCGGCAAAGAAGATACCAACATACCGACAAAGAAAATACTGACATACCGGCAAAGAAAATACCAACAAAGAAAATACTGACAAAGAAAATACGGACATATGGGCAAAGGAGATACCGACATACCGGCAAAGAAAATACCTACATGCCGACAATGAAAATACTGACATACCGACAAAGAAAATACCAATATACCAACAAAGAAAATAACGACATACCGAGAAAGAAAATACCGACATACTGACAATGAACATACCGACATACCGACAAAGAAAATACCAACATAACTGCAAAGAAAATACTGACATACTGACAATGAAAATACCGACATACCGACAAAGAAAGTACCAACATACCAGCAAAGAAGATACTGTCATACCGACAAAGAAAATATCGACATACTGACAAAGAAAATACCGACAAATAAAATACCGACATACCGACAAATAAAATACCGACATACCGATAAAGAAAATACCGACATACCGACAAAGAAAATACCGACATACCAACAAATAAAATACCGACATACCGACAAAGAAAATACCGACATACCGACAAATAAAATACCGACATACCGACAAAGAAAATACCGAAAAATAAAATACCGACATACCGACAAAGAAAATACCGATATACCGGCAAAGAAAATACTGACATAACGACAAAGAAAATACTGACATAACTGCAAAGAAAATACTGACATAACTGCAAAGAAAATACCGACACACCGACAAAGAAAATACTGACTTACCGACAATGGAAATACCGACATACCGACAAAGAAAGTACCAACATACCGGCAAAGGAGATACTGACATACCGGCAAAGAAAATACCTACATACTGGCAAAGAAAATACCGACATACCGACAAAGAAGATGCCGTCATACCGACAAAGAATATAACGACAATGAAAATGCCGACAGACCGACAAAGAAAATACCGACAAAGGAAGCACCGACATACCGGTAAAGAAAATACCAACATACCGGCAAAGCAAATAACGACATACTGGCAAAGAAAATACCGACATACCGACAAAGAAAATACCGACATACCGACATACCAGCAATGAAAATATCAACAAAGAAAATACCGACAAATAAAAAGCCGTACATACCGACAAAGAAAATACCAATATACCGGCAAAGAAAATACCGACAAATAAAATACCCACATACCGACAAAGAAAATACCAATATACCAGCAAAGAAAATACCGACAAAGAAAGCAGCGACATACCTGCAAAGAAAATACCAACAAAGAAAATACTGAAAAAGAAAATACGGACATACCGGCAAAGAAAATACCGACAAAGAAAATATCGACATACCGGCAAAGAAATTGCCAACAAAGAAAATACAGACAAAGAAAATACGGACATATGGGCAACGGAGATTCCGACATACCGGCAAAGAAAATACCTACATACTGGTGAAGAAAATACCGACATACCGACAAAGAAAGTACCAACATACCGGCAAAGAAGATACTGTCACACCGACAAAGAAAATATCGACATACCAACAAAGAAAATACCGACAAATAAAATACCAACATACCGACAAAGAAAATACTGATATACCGGCAAAGAAAATATCGACAAAGAAAACACCAACATACAAGCAAAGAAAATACCAACAAAGAAAATACTGACAAAGAAAATACGGACATACGGGCAAAGGAGATACCGACACACCGGCAAAGAAAATACCTACATACTGGCGAATAAAATACCGACATACCAGCAAAAAAAAAACAACATACCGGCAAAGAAGATACCGTCATACCGACAAAGAAAATACCGACATAACGACAATGAAAATACTGGCAAAGGAAATTCTTACATGCCAGCAAAGTAAATAACGATATACCGGCAAAGAAAATACCGACATACCGGCAAAGAAAATACAAACATACCAACAAAGAAGATACCAACATGCCGACAAAGAAAATACCGACAAATCAAATACCCACATACCGACAAAGAAGATACAAACATGCCAGCAAAGAAAATAACAACATACCGTGAAAGAAAACACAGACATACCGACAAAGAAAATACCGACATACTGACAAAGAAAATATCGACATAACTGCAAAGAAAATACCGACACACCGACAAAGAAACAACCGACATACTGACAATGAAAATACCGACATACCGACAAAGAAAGTACCAACATGCCGGCAAAGAAGATACTGTCTTACCGACAAAGAAAATACCTACATAACGACAATGAAAATACAGGCAAAGAAAATACTTACATGCCGGCAAAGTAAATACCGACATACTGGCAAAGAAAATACCGACATAACGGCAAAGAAAATACCGACATACCGACAATGAAAATACCGACAAATAAAATACCCACATACCGACAAAGAAAATACAACAAATAAAATACCCACATACCGACAAAGAAAATACCAATATACCAACAAAGAAAATAACAACATACCGAGAAAGAAAATACCGACATACTGACAATGAACATACCGACATACCGACAAAGAAAATACCAACATAACTGCAAAGAAAATACTGACATACTGACAATGAAAATACCGACATACCGACAAAGAAAGTACCAACATACCAGCAAAGAAGATACTGTCATACCGACAAAGAAAATATCGACATACTGACAAAGAAAATACCGACAAATAAAATACCGACATACCGACAAATAAAATACCGACATACCGATAAAGAAAATACCGACATACCGACAAAGAAAATACCGACATACCAACAAATAAAATACCGACATACCGACAAAGAAAATACCGACATACCGACAAATAAAATACCGACATACCGACAAAGAAAATACCGAAAAATAAAATACCGACATACCGACAAAGAAAATACCGATATACCGGCAAAGAAAATACTGACATAACGACAAAGAAAATACTGACATAACTGCAAAGAAAATACTGACATAACTGCAAAGAAAATACCGACACACCGACAAAGAAAATACTGACTTACCGACAATGGAAATACCGACATACCGACAAAGAAAGTACCAACATACCGGCAAAGGAGATACTGACATACCGGCAAAGAAAATACCTACATACTGGCAAAGAAAATACCGACATACCGACAAAGAAGATGCCGTCATACCGACAAAGAATATAACGACAATGAAAATGCCGACAGACCGACAAAGAAAATACCGACAAAGGAAGCACCGACATACCGGTAAAGAAAATACCAACATACCGGCAAAGCAAATAACGACATACTGGCAAAGAAAATACCGACATACCGACAAAGAAAATACCGACATACCGACATACCAGCAATGAAAATATCAACAAAGAAAATACCGACAAATAAAAAGCCGTACATACCGACAAAGAAAATACCAATATACCGGCAAAGAAAATACCGACAAATAAAATACCCACATACCGACAAAGAAAATACCAATATACCAGCAAAGAAAATACCGACAAAGAAAGCAGCGACATACCTGCAAAGAAAATACCAACAAAGAAAATACTGAAAAAGAAAATACGGACATACCGGCAAAGAAAATACCGACAAAGAAAATATCGACATACCGGCAAAGAAATTGCCAACAAAGAAAATACAGACAAAGAAAATACGGACATATGGGCAACGGAGATTCCGACATACCGGCAAAGAAAATACCTACATACTGGTGAAGAAAATACCGACATACCGACAAAGAAAGTACCAACATACCGGCAAAGAAGATACTGTCACACCGACAAAGAAAATATCGACATACCAACAAAGAAAATACCGACAAATAAAATACCAACATACCGACAAAGAAAATACTGATATACCGGCAAAGAAAATATCGACAAAGAAAACACCAACATACAAGCAAAGAAAATACCAACAAAGAAAATACTGACAAAGAAAATACGGACATACGGGCAAAGGAGATACCGACACACCGGCAAAGAAAATACCTACATACTGGCGAATAAAATACCGACATACCAGCAAAAAAAAAACAACATACCGGCAAAGAAGATACCGTCATACCGACAAAGAAAATACCGACATAACGACAATGAAAATACTGGCAAAGGAAATTCTTACATGCCAGCAAAGTAAATAACGATATACCGGCAAAGAAAATACCGACATACCGGCAAAGAAAATACAAACATACCAACAAAGAAGATACCAACATGCCGACAAAGAAAATACCGACAAATCAAATACCCACATACCGACAAAGAAGATACAAACATGCCAGCAAAGAAAATAACAACATACCGTGAAAGAAAACACAGACATACCGACAAAGAAAATACCGACATACTGACAAAGAAAATATCGACATAACTGCAAAGAAAATACCGACACACCGACAAAGAAACAACCGACATACTGACAATGAAAATACCGACATACCGACAAAGAAAGTACCAACATGCCGGCAAAGAAGATACTGTCTTACCGACAAAGAAAATACCTACATAACGACAATGAAAATACAGGCAAAGAAAATACTTACATGCCGGCAAAGTAAATACCGACATACTGGCAAAGAAAATACCGACATAACGGCAAAGAAAATACCGACATACCGACAATGAAAATACCGACAAATAAAATACCCACATACCGACAAAGAAAATACAACAAATAAAATACCCACATACCGACAAAGAAAATACCAATATACCAACAAAGAAAATAACAACATACCGAGAAAGAAAATACCGACATACTGACAATGAACATACCGACATACCGACAAAGAAAATACCAACATAACTGCAAAGAAAATACTGACATACTGACAATGAAAATACCGACATACCGACAAAGAAAGTACCAACATACCAGCAAAGAAGATACTGTCATACCGACAAAGAAAATATCGACATACTGACAAAGAAAATACCGACAAATAAAATACCGACATACCGACAAATAAAATACCGACATACCGATAAAGAAAATACCGACATACCGACAAAGAAAATACCGACATACCAACAAATAAAATACCGACATACCGACAAAGAAAATACCGACATACCGACAAATAAAATACCGACATACCGACAAAGAAAATACCGAAAAATAAAATACCGACATACCGACAAAGAAAATACCGATATACCGGCAAAGAAAATACTGACATAACGACAAAGAAAATACTGACATAACTGCAAAGAAAATACTGACATAACTGCAAAGAAAATACCGACACACCGACAAAGAAAATACTGACTTACCGACAATGGAAATACCGACATACCGACAAAGAAAGTACCAACATACCGGCAAAGGAGATACTGACATACCGGCAAAGAAAATACCTACATACTGGCAAAGAAAATACCGACATACCGACAAAGAAGATGCCGTCATACCGACAAAGAATATAACGACAATGAAAATGCCGACAGACCGACAAAGAAAATACCGACAAAGGAAGCACCGACATACCGGTAAAGAAAATACCAACATACCGGCAAAGCAAATAACGACATACTGGCAAAGAAAATACCGACATACCGACAAAGAAAATACCGACATACCGACATACCAGCAATGAAAATATCAACAAAGAAAATACCGACAAATAAAAAGCCGTACATACCGACAAAGAAAATACCAATATACCGGCAAAGAAAATACCGACAAATAAAATACCCACATACCGACAAAGAAAATACCAATATACCAGCAAAGAAAATACCGACAAAGAAAGCAGCGACATACCTGCAAAGAAAATACCAACAAAGAAAATACTGAAAAAGAAAATACGGACATACCGGCAAAGAAAATACCGACAAAGAAAATATCGACATACCGGCAAAGAAATTGCCAACAAAGAAAATACAGACAAAGAAAATACGGACATATGGGCAACGGAGATTCCGACATACCGGCAAAGAAAATACCTACATACTGGTGAAGAAAATACCGACATACCGACAAAGAAAGTACCAACATACCGGCAAAGAAGATACTGTCACACCGACAAAGAAAATATCGACATACCAACAAAGAAAATACCGACAAATAAAATACCAACATACCGACAAAGAAAATACTGATATACCGGCAAAGAAAATATCGACAAAGAAAACACCAACATACAAGCAAAGAAAATACCAACAAAGAAAATACTGACAAAGAAAATACGGACATACGGGCAAAGGAGATACCGACACACCGGCAAAGAAAATACCTACATACTGGCGAATAAAATACCGACATACCAGCAAAAAAAAAACATACCGGCAAAGAAGATACCGTCATACCGACAAAGAAAATACCGACATAACGACAATGAAAATACTGGCAAAGGAAATTCTTACATGCCAGCAAAGTAAATAACGATATACCGGCAAAGAAAATACCGACATACCGGCAAAGAAAATACAAACATACCAACAAAGAAGATACCAACATGCCGACAAAGAAAATACCGACAAATCAAATACTCACATACCGACAAAGAAGATACAAACATGCCAGCAAAGAAAATAACAACATACCATGAAAGAAAACACAGACATACCGACAAAGAAAATACCGACATACTGACAAAGAAAATACCGACATAACTGCAAAGAAAATACCGACACACCGACAAAGAAACAACCGACATACTGACAATGAAAATACCGACATACCGACAAAGAAAGTACCAACATGCCGGCAAAGAAGATACTGTCTTACCGACAAAGAAAATACCTACATAACGACAATGAAAATACAGGCAAAGAAAATACTTACATGCCGGCAAAGTAAATACCGACATACCGGCAAAGAAAATACCGACATAACGGCAAAGAAAATACCGACATACCGACAATGAAAATACCGACATACTGGCAAAGAAAATACCCACATGCCGACAAAGAAAATAGCGACAAATAAAATACCCACATACCGACAAAGAAAATACAACAAATAAAATACCCACATACCGACAAAGAAAATACGACAAATAAAATACCCACATACCAACAAAGAAAACACTGACATACCAGCAAAGAAACTACCAACAAAGAAAATACTGACAAAGAAAATACGGACATACCACCAAAGATAATACTGACAAAGAAAATATCGTCATACCAGCAAAGAAAATACCAACAAAGAAAATACTGGCAAAGAAATACGGACATATCGGCAAAGAAAATACAGACATACCGGCAAAGAAAATACGGACATACCGACAAAGGAAATACGGACATACCGACAAAGAAAATACCGACAAAGAAAATACCGACATAACCACAATGAAAATACTGACATACGGGCAAAGAAAATACGAACATGCCGGCAAAGAAGATACCAACATACCGACAAAGAAAATACTGACATACCGGCAAAGAAAATACCAACAAAGAAAATACTGACAAAGAAAATACGGACATATGGGCAAAGGAGATACCGACATACCGGCAAAGAAAATACCTACATGCCGACAATGAAAATACTGACATACCGACAAAGAAAATACCAATATACCAACAAAGAAAATAACGACATACCGAGAAAGAAAATACCGACATACTGACAATGAACATACCGACATACCGACAAAGAAAATACCAACATAACTGCAAAGAAAATACTGACATACTGACAATGAAAATACCGACATACCGACAAAGAAAGTACCAACATACCAGCAAAGAAGATACTGTCATACCGACAAAGAAAATATCGACATACTGACAAAGAAAATACCGACAAATAAAATACCGACATACCGACAAATAAAATACCGACATACCGATAAAGAAAATACTGACATACCGACAAAGAAAATACCGACATACCAACAAATAAAATACCGACATACCGACAAAGAAAATACCGACATACCGACAAATAAAATACCGACATACCGACAAAGAAAATACCGAAAAATAAAATACCGACATACCGACAAAGAAAATACCGATATACCGGCAAAGAAAATACTGACATAACGACAAAGAAAATACTGACATAACTGCAAAGAAAATACTGACATAACTGCAAAGAAAATACCGACACACCGACAAAGAAAATACTGACTTACCGACAATGGAAATACCGACATACCGACAAAGAAAGTACCAACATACCGGCAAAGGAGATACTGACATACCGGCAAAGAAAATACCTACATACTGGCAAAGAAAATACCGACATACCGACAAAGAAGATGCCGTCATACCGACAAAGAATATAACGACAATGAAAATGCCGACAGACCGACAAAGAAAATACCGACAAAGGAAGCACCGACATACCGGTAAAGAAAATACCAACATACCGGCAAAGCAAATAACGACATACTGGCAAAGAAAATACCGACATACCGACAAAGAAAATACCGACATACCGACATACCAGCAATGAAAATATCAACAAAGAAAATACCGACAAATAAAAAGCCGTACATACCGACAAAGAAAATACCAATATACCGGCAAAGAAAATACCGACAAATAAAATACCCACATACCGACAAAGAAAATACCAATATACCAGCAAAGAAAATACCGACAAAGAAAGCAGCGACATACCTGCAAAGAAAATACCAACAAAGAAAATACTGAAAAAGAAAATACGGACATACCGGCAAAGAAAATACCGACAAAGAAAATATCGACATACCGGCAAAGAAATTGCCAACATAGAAAATACAGACAAAGAAAATACGGACATATGGGCAACGGAGATTCCGACATACCGGCAAAGAAAATACCTACATACTGGTGAAGAAAATACCGACATACCGACAAAGAAAGTACCAACATACCGGCAAAGAAGATACTGTCACACCGACAAAGAAAATATCGACATACCAACAAAGAAAATACCGACAAATAAAATACCAACATACCGACAAAGAAAATACTGATATACCGGCAAAGAAAATATCGACAAAGAAAACACCAACATACAAGCAAAGAAAATACCAACAAAGAAAATACTGACAAAGAAAATACGGACATACGGGCAAAGGAGATACCGACACACCGGCAAAGAAAATACCTACATACTGGCGAATAAAATACCGACATACCAGCAAAAAAAAAACAACATACCGGCAAAGAAGATACCGTCATACCGACAAAGAAAATACCGACATAACGACAATGAAAATACTGGCAAAGGAAATTCTTACATGCCAGCAAAGTAAATAACGATATACCGGCAAAGAAAATACCGACATACCGGCAAAGAAAATACAAACATACCAACAAAGAAGATACCAACATGCCGACAAAGAAAATACCGACAAATCAAATACCCACATACCGACAAAGAAGATACAAACATGCCAGCAAAGAAAATAACAACATACCGTGAAAGAAAACACAGACATACCGACAAAGAAAATACCGACATACTGACAAAGAAAATATCGACATAACTGCAAAGAAAATACCGACACACCGACAAAGAAACAACCGACATACTGACAATGAAAATACCGACATACCGACAAAGAAAGTACCAACATGCCGGCAAAGAAGATACTGTCTTACCGACAAAGAAAATACCTACATAACGACAATGAAAATACAGGCAAAGAAAATACTTACATGCCGGCAAAGTAAATACCGACATACTGGCAAAGAAAATACCGACATAACGGCAAAGAAAATACCGACATACCGACAATGAAAATACCGACAAATAAAATACCCACATACCGACAAAGAAAATACAACAAATAAAATACCCACATACCGACAAAGAAAATACCAATATACCAACAAAGAAAATAACAACATACCGAGAAAGAAAATACCGACATACTGACAATGAACATACCGACATACCGACAAAGAAAATACCAACATAACTGCAAAGAAAATACTGACATACTGACAATGAAAATACCGACATACCGACAAAGAAAGTACCAACATACCAGCAAAGAAGATACTGTCATACCGACAAAGAAAATATCGACATACTGACAAAGAAAATACCGACAAATAAAATACCGACATACCGACAAATAAAATACCGACATACCGATAAAGAAAATACCGACATACCGACAAAGAAAATACCGACATACCAACAAATAAAATACCGACATACCGACAAAGAAAATACCGACATACCGACAAATAAAATACCGACATACCGACAAAGAAAATACCGAAAAATAAAATACCGACATACCGACAAAGAAAATACCGATATACCGGCAAAGAAAATACTGACATAACGACAAAGAAAATACTGACATAACTGCAAAGAAAATACTGACATAACTGCAAAGAAAATACCGACACACCGACAAAGAAAATACTGACTTACCGACAATGGAAATACCGACATACCGACAAAGAAAGTACCAACATACCGGCAAAGGAGATACTGACATACCGGCAAAGAAAATACCTACATACTGGCAAAGAAAATACCGACATACCGACAAAGAAGATGCCGTCATACCGACAAAGAATATAACGACAATGAAAATGCCGACATACCGACAATGAAAATACCGACATACTGGCAAAGAAAATACCCACATGCCGACAAAGAAAATAGCGACAAATAAAATACCCACATACCGACAAAGAAAATACAACAAATAAAATACCCACATACCGACAAAGAAAATACGACAAATAAAATACCCACATACCAACAAAGAAAACACTGACATACCAGCAAAGAAACTACCAACAAAGAAAATACTGACAAAGAAAATACGGACATACCACCAAAGATAATACTGACAAAGAAAATATCGTCATACCAGCAAAGAAAATACCAACAAAGAAAATACTGGCAAAGAAATACGGACATATCGGCAAAGAAAATACAGACATACCGGCAAAGAAAATACGGACATACCGACAAAGGAAATACGGACATACCGACAAAGAAAATACCGACAAAGAAAATACCGACATAACCACAATGAAAATACTGACATACGGGCAAAGAAAATACGAACATACCGGCAAAGAAGATACCAACATACCGACAAAGAAAATACTGACATACCGGCAAAGAAAATACCAACAAAGAAAATACTGACAAAGAAAATACGGACATATGGGCAAAGGAGATACCGACATACCGGCAAAGAAAATACCTACATGCCGACAATGAAAATACTGACATACCGACAAAGAAAATACCAATATACCAACAAAGAAAATAACGACATACCGAGAAAGAAAATACCGACATACTGACAATGAACATACCGACATACCGACAAAGAAAATACCAACATAACTGCAAAGAAAATACTGACATACTGACAATGAAAATACCGACATACCGACAAAGAAAGTACCAACATACCAGCAAAGAAGATACTGTCATACCGACAAAGAAAATATCGACATACTGACAAAGAAAATACCGACAAATAAAATACCGACATACCGACAAATAAAATACCGACATACCGATAAAGAAAATACCGACATACCGACAAAGAAAATACCGACATACCAACAAATAAAATACCGACATACCGACAAAGAAAATACCGACATACCGACAAATAAAATACCGACATACCGACAAAGAAAATACCGAAAAATAAAATACCGACATACCGACAAAGAAAATACCGATATACCGGCAAAGAAAATACTGACATAACGACAAAGAAAATACTGACATAACTGCAAAGAAAATACTGACATAACTGCAAAGAAAATACCGACACACCGACAAAGAAAATACTGACTTACCGACAATGGAAATACCGACATACCGACAAAGAAAGTACCAACATACCGGCAAAGGAGATACTGACATACCGGCAAAGAAAATACCTACATACTGGCAAAGAAAATACCGACATACCGACAAAGAAGATGCCGTCATACCGACAAAGAATATAACGACAATGAAAATGCCGACAGACCGACAAAGAAAATACCGACAAAGGAAGCACCGACATACCGGTAAAGAAAATACCAACATACCGGCAAAGCAAATAACGACATACTGGCAAAGAAAATACCGACATACCGACAAAGAAAATACCGACATACCGACATACCAGCAATGAAAATATCAACAAAGAAAATACCGACAAATAAAAAGCCGTACATACCGACAAAGAAAATACCAATATACCGGCAAAGAAAATACCGACAAATAAAATACCCACATACCGACAAAGAAAATACCAATATACCAGCAAAGAAAATACCGACAAAGAAAGCAGCGACATACCTGCAAAGAAAATACCAACAAAGAAAATACTGAAAAAGAAAATACGGACATACCGGCAAAGAAAATACCGACAAAGAAAATATCGACATACCGGCAAAGAAATTGCCAACAAAGAAAATACAGACAAAGAAAATACGGACATATGGGCAACGGAGATTCCGACATACCGGCAAAGAAAATACCTACATACTGGTGAAGAAAATACCGACATACCGACAAAGAAAGTACCAACATACCGGCAAAGAAGATACTGTCACACCGACAAAGAAAATATCGACATACCAACAAAGAAAATACCGACAAATAAAATACCAACATACCGACAAAGAAAATACTGATATACCGGCAAAGAAAATATCGACAAAGAAAACACCAACATACAAGCAAAGAAAATACCAACAAAGAAAATACTGACAAAGAAAATACGGACATACGGGCAAAGGAGATACCGACACACCGGCAAAGAAAATACCTACATACTGGCGAATAAAATACCGACATACCAGCAAAAAAAAAACAACATACCGGCAAAGAAGATACCGTCATACCGACAAAGAAAATACCGACATAACGACAATGAAAATACTGGCAAAGGAAATTCTTACATGCCAGCAAAGTAAATAACGATATACCGGCAAAGAAAATACCGACATACCGGCAAAGAAAATACAAACATACCAACAAAGAAGATACCAACATGCCGACAAAGAAAATACCGACAAATCAAATACCCACATACCGACAAAGAAGATACAAACATGCCAGCAAAGAAAATAACAACATACCGTGAAAGAAAACACAGACATACCGACAAAGAAAATACCGACATACTGACAAAGAAAATATCGACATAACTGCAAAGAAAATACCGACACACCGACAAAGAAACAACCGACATACTGACAATGAAAATACCGACATACCGACAAAGAAAGTACCAACATGCCGGCAAAGAAGATACTGTCTTACCGACAAAGAAAATACCTACATAACGACAATGAAAATACAGGCAAAGAAAATACTTACATGCCGGCAAAGTAAATACCGACATACTGGCAAAGAAAATACCGACATAACGGCAAAGAAAATACCGACATACCGACAATGAAAATACCGACAAATAAAATACCCACATACCGACAAAGAAAATACAACAAATAAAATACCCACATACCGACAAAGAAAATACCAATATACCAACAAAGAAAATAACAACATACCGAGAAAGAAAATACCGACATACTGACAATGAACATACCGACATACCGACAAAGAAAATACCAACATAACTGCAAAGAAAATACTGACATACTGACAATGAAAATACCGACATACCGACAAAGAAAGTACCAACATACCAGCAAAGAAGATACTGTCATACCGACAAAGAAAATATCGACATACTGACAAAGAAAATACCGACAAATAAAATACCGACATACCGACAAATAAAATACCGACATACCGATAAAGAAAATACCGACATACCGACAAAGAAAATACCGACATACCAACAAATAAAATACCGACATACCGACAAAGAAAATACCGACATACCGACAAATAAAATACCGACATACCGACAAAGAAAATACCGAAAAATAAAATACCGACATACCGACAAAGAAAATACCGATATACCGGCAAAGAAAATACTGACATAACGACAAAGAAAATACTGACATAACTGCAAAGAAAATACTGACATAACTGCAAAGAAAATACCGACACACCGACAAAGAAAATACTGACTTACCGACAATGGAAATACCGACATACCGACAAAGAAAGTACCAACATACCGGCAAAGGAGATACTGACATACCGGCAAAGAAAATACCTACATACTGGCAAAGAAAATACCGACATACCGACAAAGAAGATGCCGTCATACCGACAAAGAATATAACGACAATGAAAATGCCGACAGACCGACAAAGAAAATACCGACAAAGGAAGCACCGACATACCGGTAAAGAAAATACCAACATACCGGCAAAGCAAATAACGACATACTGGCAAAGAAAATACCGACATACCGACAAAGAAAATACCGACATACCGACATACCAGCAATGAAAATATCAACAAAGAAAATACCGACAAATAAAAAGCCGTACATACCGACAAAGAAAATACCAATATACCGGCAAAGAAAATACCGACAAATAAAATACCCACATACCGACAAAGAAAATACCAATATACCAGCAAAGAAAATACCGACAAAGAAAGCAGCGACATACCTGCAAAGAAAATACCAACAAAGAAAATACTGAAAAAGAAAATACGGACATACCGGCAAAGAAAATACCGACAAAGAAAATATCGACATACCGGCAAAGAAATTGCCAACAAAGAAAATACAGACAAAGAAAATACGGACATATGGGCAACGGAGATTCCGACATACCGGCAAAGAAAATACCTACATACTGGTGAAGAAAATACCGACATACCGACAAAGAAAGTACCAACATACCGGCAAAGAAGATACTGTCACACCGACAAAGAAAATATCGACATACCAACAAAGAAAATACCGACAAATAAAATACCAACATACCGACAAAGAAAATACTGATATACCGGCAAAGAAAATATCGACAAAGAAAACACCAACATACAAGCAAAGAAAATACCAACAAAGAAAATACTGACAAAGAAAATACGGACATACGGGCAAAGGAGATACCGACACACCGGCAAAGAAAATACCTACATACTGGCGAATAAAATACCGACATACCAGCAAAAAAAAAACATACCGGCAAAGAAGATACCGTCATACCGACAAAGAAAATACCGACATAACGACAATGAAAATACTGGCAAAGGAAATTCTTACATGCCAGCAAAGTAAATAACGATATACCGGCAAAGAAAATACCGACATACCGGCAAAGAAAATACAAACATACCAACAAAGAAGATACCAACATGCCGACAAAGAAAATACCGACAAATCAAATACTCACATACCGACAAAGAAGATACAAACATGCCAGCAAAGAAAATAACAACATACCGTGAAAGAAAACACAGACATACCGACAAAGAAAATACCGACATACTGACAAAGAAAATACCGACATAACTGCAAAGAAAATACCGACACACCGACAAAGAAACAACCGACATACTGACAATGAAAATACCGACATACCGACAAAGAAAGTACCAACATGCCGGCAAAGAAGATACTGTCTTACCGACAAAGAAAATACCTACATAACGACAATGAAAATACAGGCAAAGAAAATACTTACATGCCGGCAAAGTAAATACCGACATACCGGCAAAGAAAATACCGACATAACGGCAAAGAAAATACCGACATACCGACAATGAAAATACCGACATACTGGCAAAGAAAATACCCACATGCCGACAAAGAAAATAGCGACAAATAAAATACCCACATACCGACAAAGAAAATACAACAAATAAAATACCCACATACCGACAAAGAAAATACGACAAATAAAATACCCACATACCAACAAAGAAAACACTGACATACCAGCAAAGAAACTACCAACAAAGAAAATACTGACAAAGAAAATACGGACATACCACCAAAGATAATACTGACAAAGAAAATATCGTCATACCAGCAAAGAAAATACCAACAAAGAAAATACTGGCAAAGAAATACGGACATATCGGCAAAGAAAATACAGACATACCGGCAAAGAAAATACGGACATACCGACAAAGGAAATACGGACATACCGACAAAGAAAATACCGACAAAGAAAATACCGACATAACCACAATGAAAATACTGACATACGGGCAAAGAAAATACGAACATGCCGGCAAAGAAGATACCAACATACCGACAAAGAAAATACTGACATACCGGCAAAGAAAATACCAACAAAGAAAATACTGACAAAGAAAATACGGACATATGGGCAAAGGAGATACCGACATACCGGCAAAGAAAATACCTACATGCCGACAATGAAAATACTGACATACCGACAAAGAAAATACCAATATACCAACAAAGAAAATAACGACATACCGAGAAAGAAAATACCGACATACTGACAATGAACATACCGACATACCGACAAAGAAAATACCAACATAACTGCAAAGAAAATACTGACATACTGACAATGAAAATACCGACATACCGACAAAGAAAGTACCAACATACCAGCAAAGAAGATACTGTCATACCGACAAAGAAAATATCGACATACTGACAAAGAAAATACCGACAAATAAAATACCGACATACCGACAAATAAAATACCGACATACCGATAAAGAAAATACCGACATACCGACAAAGAAAATACCGACATACCAACAAATAAAATACCGACATACCGACAAAGAAAATACCGACATACCGACAAATAAAATACCGACATACCGACAAAGAAAATACCGAAAAATAAAATACCGACATACCGACAAAGAAAATACCGATATACCGGCAAAGAAAATACTGACATAACGACAAAGAAAATACTGACATAACTGCAAAGAAAATACTGACATAACTGCAAAGAAAATACCGACACACCGACAAAGAAAATACTGACTTACCGACAATGGAAATACCGACATACCGACAAAGAAAGTACCAACATACCGGCAAAGGAGATACTGACATACCGGCAAAGAAAATACCTACATACTGGCAAAGAAAATACCGACATACCGACAAAGAAGATGCCGTCATACCGACAAAGAATATAACGACAATGAAAATGCCGACAGACCGACAAAGAAAATACCGACAAAGGAAGCACCGACATACCGGTAAAGAAAATACCAACATACCGGCAAAGCAAATAACGACATACTGGCAAAGAAAATACCGACATACCGACAAAGAAAATACCGACATACCGACATACCAGCAATGAAAATATCAACAAAGAAAATACCGACAAATAAAAAGCCGTACATACCGACAAAGAAAATACCAATATACCGGCAAAGAAAATACCGACAAATAAAATACCCACATACCGACAAAGAAAATACCAATATACCAGCAAAGAAAATACCGACAAAGAAAGCAGCGACATACCTGCAAAGAAAATACCAACAAAGAAAATACTGAAAAAGAAAATACGGACATACCGGCAAAGAAAATACCGACAAAGAAAATATCGACATACCGGCAAAGAAATTGCCAACAAAGAAAATACAGACAAAGAAAATACGGACATATGGGCAACGGAGATTCCGACATACCGGCAAAGAAAATACCTACATACTGGTGAAGAAAATACCGACATACCGACAAAGAAAGTACCAACATACCGGCAAAGAAGATACTGTCACACCGACAAAGAAAATATCGACATACCAACAAAGAAAATACCGACAAATAAAATACCAACATACCGACAAAGAAAATACTGATATACCGGCAAAGAAAATATCGACAAAGAAAACACCAACATACAAGCAAAGAAAATACCAACAAAGAAAATACTGACAAAGAAAATACGGACATACGGGCAAAGGAGATACCGACACACCGGCAAAGAAAATACCTACATACTGGCGAATAAAATACCGACATACCAGCAAAAAAAAAACAACATACCGGCAAAGAAGATACCGTCATACCGACAAAGAAAATACCGACATAACGACAATGAAAATACTGGCAAAGGAAATTCTTACATGCCAGCAAAGTAAATAACGATATACCGGCAAAGAAAATACCGACATACCGGCAAAGAAAATACAAACATACCAACAAAGAAGATACCAACATGCCGACAAAGAAAATACCGACAAATCAAATACCCACATACCGACAAAGAAGATACAAACATGCCAGCAAAGAAAATAACAACATACCGTGAAAGAAAACACAGACATACCGACAAAGAAAATACCGACATACTGACAAAGAAAATATCGACATAACTGCAAAGAAAATACCGACACACCGACAAAGAAACAACCGACATACTGACAATGAAAATACCGACATACCGACAAAGAAAGTACCAACATGCCGGCAAAGAAGATACTGTCTTACCGACAAAGAAAATACCTACATAACGACAATGAAAATACAGGCAAAGAAAATACTTACATGCCGGCAAAGTAAATACCGACATACTGGCAAAGAAAATACCGACATAACGGCAAAGAAAATACCGACATACCGACAATGAAAATACCGACAAATAAAATACCCACATACCGACAAAGAAAATACAACAAATAAAATACCCACATACCGACAAAGAAAATACGACAAATAAAATACCCACATACCAACAAAGAAAACACTGACATACCAGCAAAGAAAATACCAACAAAGAAAATACTGACAAAGAAAATACGGACATACCACCAAAGATAATACTGACAAAGAAAATATCGTCATACCAGCAAAGAAAATACCAACAAAGAAAATACTGGCAAAGAAATACGGACATATCGGCAAAGAAAATACAGACATACCGGCAAAGAAAATACGGACATACCGACAAAGGAAATACGGACATACCGACAAAGAAAATACCGACAAAGAAAATACCGACATAACCACAATGAAAATACCGACATACGGGCAAAGAAAACACGAACATACCGGCAAAGAAGATACCAACATACCGACAAAGAAAATATCGACATACCAGCAAAGAAAAGACCAACAAAGAAAATACTGACAAAGGAAATACGGACATACGGGCAAAGGAGATACCGACATACAGGCAAAGAAAATACCTATATACTGACAATGAAAATACTGACATACCGACAAAGAAAGTACCAACATACCGGCAAAGGAGATACCGACACACCGGCGAAGAAAATACCTACATACTGGCAAATAAAATACCGACATACCGGCAAAAAAAAATACCAACATACCGGCAAAGAAGGTACAGTCATACCGACAAAGAAAATACCGACATAACAACAATGAAAATACTGGCAAAGGAAGTTCTTACATGCCGGCAAAGTAAATAACGATATATCGGCAAAGAAAATACCAACATACCGGCAAAGAAAATACGAACATACCAACAAAGAAGATACCAACGTGCTGCACAAGAAAATACCGACATACCAACAAAGAACATACCGACAAAGAAAATACCGACATAACTGCAAAGAAAATACCGACACACTGAGAAAGAAAATACCGACATACTGACAATGAAAATACCGACATACCGACAAGGAAAATACGGACATACCGACGAAGGAAATATGGACATACCGACAAAGAAAATAAGGACAAAGAAAATACTGACAAAGAAAATACGGACATACGGGCAAAGAAAATACCTATATACCGACAATGAAAATACTGACATACCGACAAAGAAAGTACCAACATACCGGCAAAGGAGATACCGACACACCGGTGAAGAAAATACCTACATACTGGCAAATAAAATACCGACATACCGGCAAAAAAAATACCAACATACCGGCAAAGAAGGTACAGTCATACCAACAAAGAAAATACCGACATAACGACAATGAAAATACTGGCAAAGGAAATTCTTACATGCCGGCAAAGTAAATAACGATATATCGGCAAAGAAAATACCAACATACTGGCAAAGAAAATACGAACATACCAACAAAGAAGATACCGACATGCCGAACAAGAAAATAACGACATACCGAGAAAGAACACACCGACATACCGACAAAGAACATTCCGACATACTGACAAAGAAAATACCAACATACCGACAAAGAAAATACCGACAGAACTGCAAAGAAAATACCGACACACTGAGAAAGAAAATACCGACATACTGACAATGAAAATACCGACATACCGACAAAGAATGTAGCAACATACCAACAAAGAAGATACCAACATGCCGACAAAGAAAATACCGATATACCGACAAAGAAAATACCGACAAAGAAAACACCAACATACAAGCAAAGAAAATACCAACAAAGAAAATACTGACAAAGAAAATACGGAAAAACCACAAAAAAAAATACTGTCAAAGAAAATATCGTCATACCGGCAAAGAAAATACCAACAAAGAAAATACTGGCAAAGAAAATACGGACATATCGGCAAAGAAAATACCAACAAAGAAAATACTGGCAAAGAAAATACGGACATACCGGCAAAGAAAATACAGACATACCGGCAAGGAAAATACGGACATACCGACGAAGGAAATACGGACATACCGACAAAGAAAATAAGGACAAAGAAAATACCGACATACCGACAATGAAAATACCAACAAAGAAAATACTGACAAAGAAAATACGGACATACGGGCAAAGGAGATAGCGACATACCGGCAAAGAAAATACCTATATACCGACAATGAAAACACAGACATACCGACAAAGAAAGTACCAACATACCGGCAAAGGAGATACCGACACACCGGCGAAGAAAATACCTACATACTGGCAAATAAAATACCGACATACCGGCAAAAAAAAATACCAACATACTGGCAAAGAAGGTACAGTCATACCGACAAAGAAAATACCGACATAACAACAATGAAAATACTGGCAAAGGAAATTCTTACATGCCGGCAAAGTAAATAACGATATATCGGCAAAGAAAATACCAACATACCGGCAAAGAAAATACGAACATACCAACAAAGAAGATACCAACGTGCTGAACAAGAAAATACCGACATACCAAGAAAGAAAACACCGACATACCGACAAAGAACATACTGACATACCGACAAAGAAAATACCGACATAACTGCAAAGAAAATACCGACACACCGACAAAGAAAATACCGACATACTGACAATGAAAATACCAACACACCGGCAAAAAAGATACTGTCATGCCGACAAAGAAAATATCGACATAATGACAAAGAAAATACCGACAAATAAAACACCGACATACCAGCAAAGAAAATACCAACAAAGGAAATACTGACAAAGAAAATACGGACATACCACCAAAGAAAACACCGTCAAAGAAAATATCGTCATACCGGCAAAGAAAATACCAACAAAGACAATACTGGCAAAGAAAATACGGACATACCGGCAAAGAAAATACAGACATACCGGCAAAGAAAATAGAAACATACTGACGAAGGAAATACGGACATACCGACAAAGAAAACACCGAGAAAGAAAATACCGACATACCGACAATGAAAATACCGACATACCGGCAAAGAAAATACCAACATACCGGCAAAGAAGATACCGACATACCGACAAAGAAAATACCAACATACCAACAATGAAAATAACGGCAAAGAAAATACTTACATGCCGGCAAAGTAAATAATGATATTACGGCAAAGAAAAAACCGACATACCGGCAAAGAAAATACCATAATACTGGCAAAAAAATACCAACAAAGGAGATACTGACATACCAGCAATGAAAATACCGACAAAGGAAGCACCGACATACCGGTAAAGAAAATACCAACATACCGACAATGAAAATACCAACAAAGAAAGCAAAGAAAATGCCGACATACTGGCAAAGAAAATACTGACATACCGACAAAGAAAATACCGACAAACTGACAAAGAAAATACCGACATACCGGCAATGAAAATATCAACAAAGAAAATACCGACAAATAAAACACCGTACATACCGACAAAGAAAATACCGATATACCGGCAAAGAAAATACCGACAAAGAAAACAGCGAAATACCAACAAAGAAAATACCAACAAAGAAAATACTGACAAAGAAAATACGGACATACCGGCAAAGAAAATACAACAAAGAAAATACCGACATACCGGCAAAGTAAATAACGATATACCGGCAAAGAAAATACGGACATACGGGCAATGGAGATACCGACATACCAGCGAAGAAAATAACTACATACTGGCAAAGAAAATACCGACATACCGGCAAAAAAATACCAACATACCGGCAAAGAAGATACCATCATACTGACAAAGAAAATACCAACATAACTGCAAAGAAAATACCGACACACCGACAAAGAAACAACCGACATACTGACAATGAAAATATGGACATACCGACAAAGAAAGTACCAACATGCCGGCAAAGAAGATACTGTCATACCGACAAAGAAAATACGTACATAACGCCAATGAAAATACAGGCAAAGAAAATACTTACATGGCGGCAAAGTAAATAACGATATACCAGCAAAGAAAATACCGACATAACGGCAAAGAAAATACCGACATACCGACAAAGAAAATACCGACAAATAAAATACCCACATACCGACAAAGAAAATACCGATATATCGGCAAAGAAAATACCGACAAAGAAAACACCGACATACCAGCAAAGAAAATACCAACAAAGAAAATACTGACAAAAAAAATACGGACATACCACCAAAGAAAATACCGACAAAGAAAATATCGTCATACCGGCAAAGAAAATACCAACAAAGAAAATACTGGCAAAGAAATACGGACATATCGGCAAAGAAAATACAGACATAGCGGCAAAGAAAATACGGACATACCGACAAAGGAAATACGGACATACCGACAAAGAAAATACCGACAATGAAAATACCGACATAACCACAATGAAAATACCGACACACGGGCAAAGAAAATACGAACATACCGGCAAAGAAGATACCAACATACCGACAAAGAAAATACTGACATACCGGCAAAGAAAATACCAACAAAGAAAATACTGACAAAGAAAATACGGACATATGGGCAAAGGAGATACCGACATACCGGCAAAGAAAATACCTACATGCCGACAATGAAAATACTGACGTACCGACAAAGAAAGTACCAACATACCGGCAAAGGAGATACTGTCATACCGACAAAGAAAATACCGACATAACGACAATGAAAATACCGGCAAAGGAAATTCTTACATGCTGGCAAAGTAAATAATGATATACTGGCAAAGAAAATACCAACATACCGACAAAGAAAATACAAACATACCAACAAAGAAGATACCAACATGCCGAACAAGAAAATAACGACATACCGAGAAAGAACACACCGACATACCGACAAAGAACATACCGACATACTGACAAAGAAAATACCGACATACTGACAATGAAAATACCGACATACCGACAAAGAAAAGTACCAACATACCAGCAAAGAAGATACTGTCATACCGACAAAGAAAATATCGACATACTGACAAAGAAAATACCGACAAATAAAATACCGACATACCGACAAAGAAAATATCGACATACTGACCAAGAAAATGCCGACATACCGACAAAGAAAATACCACCATACCGACAAAGAAAATACCGACAAATAAAATACCGACATACCGACAAAGAAAATACCGATATACCGGCAAAGAAAATACTGACATACCGGCAAAGAAAATACCAACATACCAGGAAAGAAAATACTGACATAACTGCAAAGAAAATACTGACATAACTGCAAAGAAAATACCGACACACCGACAAAGAAAATACTGACTTACCGACAATGGAAATACCGACATACCGACAAAGAAAGTACCAACGTACCGGCAAAGGAGATACTGACATCCCGGCAAAGAAAATACCTACATACTGGCAAAGAAAATACCGACATACCAGCAAAGAAGATGCCGTCATACCGACAAAGAATATAACGACAATGAAAATACCAACAGACCGACAAAGAAAATACTGACAAAGGAAGCACCGACATACCGGTAAAGAAAATACCAACATACCGGCAAAGCAAATGACGACATACTGGCAAAGAAAATACCGACATACCGACAAAGAAAATACCGACATACCGACATACCGGCAATGAAAATATCAACAAAGAAAATACCGACAAATAAAACGCCGTACATACCGACAAAGAAAATACCAATATACCGGCAAAGAAAATACCAACAAAGAAAATACTGAAAAAGAAAATACGGACATACCGGCAAAGAAAATACGGACATACCGACAAAGAAAATATCGACATACCGGCAAAGAAATTGCCAACAAAGAAAATACAGACAAAGAAAATACGGACATACGGGCAACGGAGATTCCAACATACCGGCAAAGAAAATACCTACATACTGGTGAAGAAAATACCGACATACCGACAAAGAAAGTACCAACATACCGGCAAAGAAGATACTGTCACACCGACAAAGAAAATATCGACATACCAACAAAGAAAATACCGACAAATAAAATACCAACATACCGACAAAGAAAATACTGATATACCGGCAAAGAAAATACCGACAAAGAAAACACCAACATACAAGCAAAGAAAATACCAACAAAGAAAATACTGACAAAGAAAATACGGACAAACCACAAAAAAAAATACCATCAAAGAAAATATTGTCATACCGGCAAAGAAAATACTAACAAAGAAAATACTGGCAAAGAAAATACGGACATACCGGCAAAGAAAATACAGACATACTGGCAAAGAAAATACGGACATACCGACGAAGGAAATACGGACATACCGACAAAGAAAATACTGACAAAGAAAATACCGACATACCGACAATGAAAATACCGACAAAGAAAATACTGACAAAGAAAATACGGACATACGGGCAAATGAGATACCGACATACCGGCAAAGAAAATACCTATATACCGACAAAGAAAGTACCAACATACCGGCAAAGGAGATACCGACACACCGGCAAAGAAAATACCTACATACTGGCGAATAAAATACCGACATACCAGCAAAAAAAAAAACAACATACCGGCAAAGAAGATAGCGTCATACCGACAAAGAAAATACCAACATAACGACAATGAAAATACTGGCAAAGGAAATTCTTACATGCCAGCAAAGTAAATAACGATATACCAGCAAAGAAAATACCGACATACCGGCAAAGAAGATACCAACATGCCGACAAAGAAAATAACGACATACCGAGAAAGAAAACACCGACAAATAAAATACCGACATACTGGCAATGAAAATACCGACAAAGCAAACACCAACATACCAGCAAAGAAAATACCAACAAAGAAAATACTGACAAAGAAAATACAGACAAACCTCCAAAAAAAATACCGTCAAAGAAAATACCAACAAAGAAAATACTGGCAAAGAAAATATGGACATACCGGCAAAGAAAATACAGACATACCGGCAAAGAAAATACCGACATAAATGCAAAGAAAATACCGACACACCGACAGAGAAAATACCGACATACCGACAATGAAAATACCGACATACTGACAAAGAAAGTACCAACATACCGGCAAAGGAGATACTGACATACAGGCGAAGAAAATACCTACAAACTGGCAAAGAAAATACCGCCATACCGGCAAAAAAATACCAACATACCGGCAAAGAAGATACCGTCATACAGACAAAGAAAATACCGACATACCGACAATGAAAATACCGACAAAGAAAATACCAACATACCGACAAAGAAAATACCAACCTACCAATAATGAAAATACCAACGTAGCGGCAAAGAATATACCGACATACCGACAATGAAAATACCGGCAAAGAAAATACTTAATGCTGGCAAAGTAAATAACGATATTCCCGGCAAAAAAAATACCAACATAACAACAAAGAAAATACCAACATGCCGACAAAAAAAATACTGACATACCGAGAAAGAAAACACTGACATACCCGCAAATAAAATACCGACATACCGGCAAAGAAAATACCGACATACCGGCAATGAAAATAACAACAAAGAAAATAGCGAAAATGAAAACACCGACATACTGGCAAAGAAAAGACCTACAAATAAAACACCGACATAACGCCAAAGAAAATACCAACAAAGAAAATACTGACAAAGAATACACGGACATAACGGCAAAGGAAATACCAACAAAGAAAATACAGACATACCGACAATGAAATACCGGCAAAGAAAATACTTACATGCCGGCATAGTAAATAATGATATACCGACAAAGAAAATACCAACATACCGGCAAAGAAAATACCGACATAACTGCAAAGAAAATACTGACACACAAACAAAGAAAATACCGACATACCGATAGTGAAAATACTGACAAAGAAAATACCAACATACCGGCAAAGAAAATACTGACATAACTGCAAAGAAAATACCGACACACCGACAAAGAAAATAACGACATACCGATAATGACAATACCGACATACTGACAAAGAAAGTACCAACATACCGGCAAAGGAGATACTGACATACTGTCGAAGAAAATACCTACAACTAGCAAAGAATATACCGACATACCGGCAAAAAAACTACCAACATACCGGCAAAGAAGATACCGTCATACCGACAAAGAAAATACCAACATACTGACAATGAAAATACCGGCAAAGAAAATACTTACATGCCGGCAAAGAAAATAACGATATACCAGCAAAGAAAATACCGCTATACCGATGAAGAAATTACCGACATACCGACAAAGAAAGCACCGACATGCCGACAAAGAAAATACCAATATACCGGCAAAGAAAATACCAACAAAGAAAACACCGACATACCGGCAAAGAAAGTACCAACATAGAAAATACTGACAAAGAAAATACAGACATACCGGCAAAGGAAATACCAACAAAGAAAATACCGACATACCGGCAAAGAAAATACCAACATAGAAAGTACTGACAAAGAAAATACGGACAGACCGGCAAAGAAAATACGGACATACCGACAAAGAAAATACAGACATAGCGACAAAGAAAATACAAACATCCCGACAAAGAAAATACCGACATACCGACAAAGAAAATATGGACATACCGACAATGAAAATACCTACAAAGAAAGTACCAATATACTGTCAAAGAAGATTCCGACATACATGCGAAGAAAATACCTACATACTGACAAAGAAAATACCAACATACCGACAATGAAAATGTCGGCAAAGAAAATACTTACATGCCGGCAAAGAAAATAACGATATACCAGCAAAGAAAATACCGACATACCGACAAAGAAATTACCGACATACCGACAAAGAAAACACCGACATACCGACAAATAAAATACCAACATACCGACAAAGAAAATACTGACATACCGACAATGAAAACACCGACATACTGACAAAGAAAATACCAACATACCAACAAAGAAGATACCAAAAGACAGACAAAAAAAAATAACGTCATACCGAGAAAGAAAACCCCGACATACCGGCAAAGAAAATACTGACATACCAACACTGAAAATACCGACATACCGGCAAAGAAAATACCAACATAACTGCAAAGAAAATACCGACACACCGACAAGGAAAGTACTGACATACCGACAATGAAAATACCGACATACCGACAAACAAAGTACCAAAATACCGGCAAAGGAGATATCGACATACCAGAGGAGAAAATACCTACATACTGGCAAAGAAAATACCGACATACCGGCAAAAAAATAACAACATACCGGCAAAGAAGATACCATCATACCGACAAAGAAAATACCATCATACTGACAATGAAAATACCGGCAAAGAAAATAACAATATACCGGCAAAGAAAATACTGACATACCGACAAAGAAAATACCAATATACCGACAAAGAAAATACCAACCTAACAATAATGAAAATACCAACATACCGACAATGAAAATACCGACATACTTACAAAGAAAGTAGCAACATACCAGCAAAGAAGATACCGACATACCAGCGAAGAAAATACCTACATACTGGCCAAGTAAATACCGACATACCGGCAAAGAATATACCGACATACCGATGATGAAAATACCGGCAAAGAAAATACTTACATGCTGGCAAAGTAAATAACGATATACCGGCAAAGAAAATACCGACATACCAGCAAAGAAAATACCAACATACCAACAAAGAAGATACCAACATGCCGACAAAGAAAATACTGACATACCGAGAAAGGAAACACCGACATACCGGCAAAGAAAATACCGACATACCGGCAAAGAAAATACCGACATACCAGCAATGAAAATAACAACAAAGAAAATACCGAAAAAGAAAACACTGACATACCGACAAAGAAAATACCAATATACCAGCAAAGAAAATACCAACAAAGAAAATACTGACAAAGAAAATACGGACATACCGGCAAAGGAAATACGAACAAAGAAAATACCGACATACCAGCAAAGAAAATACCAACAAAGGAAGTACTGACAAAGAACATACGGACATACCGGCAAAGAAAATACCGACATACCGACAAAGAAAGTACCAACATAACAGCAAAGAAGATACCGACATACCGGTGAAGAAAATACCTACATACTGGCAAAGTAAATACCGACATACCGGCAAAAAAAATACCAACATACCAGCAAAGAAGATTACGTCATACCGACAAAGAAAATACCCACATACCGACAATGAAAATACCGGCAAATAAAATACTTACATGCTGGCAAAGTAAATAATGATATAACAGCAAATAAAATAGCGACATAGCGGCAAACAATATACCAACATAACAACAAATCAGATACCAACATGCCGACAAAGAAAATACTGACATACCGGCAAAGAAAATACCAACATAACTGCAAAGAAAATACCGACACACCGACAAAGAAAATACCGACATACCGACAATGAAAATACCGACATATCGACAAAGAAAGTACCAACATACCGGCAAAGGAGATACCAACTTACTGGTGAAGAAAATACCTCCATACTGGCAAAGAAAATCCCGACATACTGGCAAAAAATAAACCAACATACCGGCAAAGAAGATACCATCATACCGACAAAGAAACTACCGACACACCGACAATGAAAATACCGGCAAATAAAATACTTACATGCTGGCAAAGTAAATACCGACATACCGGCAAAGAGAAAACTGACATACCTACAAAGAAAATACCGCCATACCGGCAAAGAAAATACCGACATAACTGCAAAGAGAATACCGACACACCGACAAAGAAAATACCGACATACCGACAATGAAAATACTGACACACCGACAAAGAAAGTACCAACATACCGGCAAAGGAGATACCAACATACCGGCGAAGAAAATACCTACATACTGGCAAAGATAATAACGACATACTGGCAAAAAAATACCAACATACCGGCAAAGAAGATACCATCATAGCGACAAAGAAAATACCGACATACTGACAATGAAAATACCGGCAAAGAAAATACTTACATGCCAGCAAAGTAAATAACGATATACCGGCAAAGAAAATACCGACATACCAGCAAAGAATATACCAACATACCAACTAAGAAGATACCAACATGCCGACAAAGAAAATACCGACATACCGAGAAAAAAAAACACTGACATACCGGCAATGAAAATACCGACAAAGAAAATACCGACATTCCGAGAAAGAAAATACCGACGAAGAAAATACCGACATACCGACAATGAAAATACAGGCAAAGAAAATACTTACATGCCGGCAAAGTAAATAACGATATACCGGCAAATAAAATACCGACATACCGACAAAGAAAATACCGACATACCGACAAAGAAAATACCGACATACCGACAAAGAAAATACCGACAAATAAAATACCGACATACCGACAAAGAAAATACCGACATTGAGACATAGAAAATACCGACATACCGGCTAAGAAAATACCGATATACCAACAAATAAAATACCAACATACCGGCAATGAAAATACCAACAGACCAACAAAGAAAATACCGACAAAGGAAACACCGACATAACGGCAAAGAAAATACCGACATACTGGCAAAGAACATACCAACATATCAACAAAGAAAATACTGACGTACCGACAAAGAAAATACCGACATACCGGCAAAGAAATACCGACATACCAGCAATGAAAATACCAACAAAGAAAATACCAACAAAGAAAACACCGACATACTGGCAAAGAAAATACCGTTATACCGGCAAAGAAAATACCGACAAAGAAAACACTGACATACCGACAAAGAAAATACCAACAAAGAAAATACTGACAAAGAAAATACGGACATACCAGCAATGAAAATACCAACAAAGTAAATACCAACATACCGGCAAAGAAAATACCGACGTATCGACAAAGAAATTACGGACATACCGACAAAGAAAATACGGACATTACGTCAAAGAAAATACGGACATACCAGCAAAGAAAATACCAACATACCAGCAAAGAATATACCAACATACCAACTAAGAAGATACCAACATGCCGACAAAGAAAATACCGACATACCGAGAAGAAAAACACTGACATACCAGCAATGAAAATACCGACAAAGAAAATACCAACATTCCAAGAAAGAAAATACTGACGAAGAAAATACCGACAAAGAAAATACCGACATACCGACAATGAAAATACAGGCAAAGAAAATACTTACATGCCGGCAAAGTAAATAACGATATATCGGCAAAGAAAATACCGACATACTGACAAAGAAAATACCGACATACCGGCCAAGAAAATACCGACAAATAAAATACCGACATTGAGACAAAGAAAATACCGACATGCCGGCTAAGAAAATACTGATATACCGACAAATAAAATACCGACATACCGGCAATGAAAATACCAACAGACCAACAAAGAAAATACCGACAAAGGAAACACCGACATAACGACAAAGAAAATACCGACATACTGGCAAAGAAAATACCAACATATCAACAAAGAAAATACTGACATACCGACAAAGAAAATACCGACATACCAGCAAAGAAAATACCGACATACCAGCAATGAAAATACCAACAAAGAAAATACCAACAAAGAAAACACCGACATACTGGCAAAGAAAATACCGTTATACCGACAAAGAAAATACCAACAAAGAAAATACTGACGAAGAAAATACGGACATACCGGCAAAGAAAATACCGACAAAGTAAATACCAACATACCGGCAAAGAAAATACCGACGTATCGACAAAGAAATTATGGACATACCGACAAAGAAAATACGGACATTACGTCAAAGAAAATACGGACATACCGGCAAAGAAAATACCGACATACCGACAAAGAAAATACCGCCATACCGACAAAGAAAATACCGACATACCGGCAAAGAAAATACCGACATATCAACAAAGAAAATACCGACATATCAACAAAGAAAATACCGACATACCGGCAATGAAAATACCAACAAAGAAAATAAAGACAATGAAAACACCGACATACTGGCAAAGAAAATACCGATATACCGGCAAAGAAAATACCAACAAAGAAAACACCGACATACCGGCAGAGAAAATACCAACAAAGAAAATACTGACAAAGAAAATACGGACATACCGGCAAAGAAAATACCAACAAAGAAAATACCGACATACCGGCAAAGAAAATACCGACATATTGACAAAGAAATTACGGACATACCGACAAAGAAAATACGGATATTCCGGCAAAGAAAATACGGACATACCAGCAATGAAAATACGGACATATCAGCAAAGAAAATACGGACATACTGACAAAGAAAATACCGACAAAGAAAATACCGACATACCGACGAAGAAAATACGGACATACCAACAAAGAAAATACGGACATACCGACATAGAAAATACCAACACACCGACAAAGAAAATACCAACACACCGACAAAGAAAATACCGACAAAGAAAATATGGACATACCGATAATGAAAATACCGACATACCGACAAAGAAAATACCGCCATACCGACAAAGAAAATACCGACATACCGACAATGAAAATACCGACATACCGACAAAGAAAATACCGACATACCGATAAAGAAAATACCGACATACCGACAAAGAAAATACCGACATACCGACAAAGAAAATACCGACATACCGACAAAGAATATACGGACATACCAGCAAAGAAAATACGGACACACCAACAAAGAAAATACGGACATACCGGCAAAGAAAATACAGACATACTGACAAAGAAAATACCAACACACTGACAAAGAAAATGCCGACATACCGACAAAGAAAATATGGACATACCGATAATGAAAATACCGACATACCGACAAGGTAAATACCAACATACCGGCAATGAAAATACCAACAAAGAAAATACCGACACACGGACAAAGAAAATACCGACATACCGGCAAAGAAAATACCGACATACCGACAAAGAAAATACCGACATACCGACAAAGAAAATTCTGACATACCGACATCAAAAATACCGACATACCGGCAAAGAAAATACCAACATACCGACAACGAAAATACCGACATACCAATAAAGAAAATACCGACATACCGATAATGAAAATACCGACATACCGGCATAGAAAATACCGACAGTGAAAATACCGACATACCGACAATGAAAATACCGACATACCTATAATGAAAATACCGACATACCGACAAAGAAAATACCGACATACCGACAAAGAAAATACCGACATACCGATAATGAAAATAATAACACACCGGGAATGAAAACCAGCTATATCAAAAATAGTCTTAAGACAGCTGACAACACAAGTACAGCCCTGCTAATAAACCAAAAAGTTGCTGAAAAGAAATACTTGTTTTTATTCATTACCTTTCACAGCCTCAGGATATCTCACAGCAAGTTTAAAGTGTAGTTGCTGTTGTAGTTGCCCAATCAGCAATTAAATGAATGACCAGAAAATCTGTTTCAGATGTTGGATGAAAGGTACATTTTGCCTCAGAAATGAAAAGCTGCACAAGCTCTGTAACTTAAACTGTAAGAATACTCAGCATTCCTTGCCTTAGAAAAAAACGGCACATACATAATAACCAGCAGGGGTTAGTTTAAATATTGAAAGCAAAGATTTGGCAGTGCATTTTGTGGGGCTATCCAATGCATGTCTTCCACAAAAAATGCAATTTTACATTAAGAATGATACAATCCAGTGCATCTTAAGCACTTACATATTTTACAAATGAGATTTTTAATCTAAGGTAAAGGAAAGCTATCGCTTTTGGATTTTAAATACATTAACTGCACCACGCTTTCCCAAAAGTATGTTTTGGGCAATGATGTATTTTGTATATTTTGGCATTGTATTAATTATACCCTGAAATTCGCTTCCTTGATAGTGAGATACAAAATGGTTTGTAGCAAAACACAACTCATTTTATTGTCTGTAATTGTCAAGGCAGCCATTTGGAAATCAGGCTTCTAAAGCAGCTGGGGCACCTCATCGCACAGTTGGTGGAGCATTGCAGTAACCTTTTGTTGCTTTTTCTTAAAATTAAGATTTATTAAACCAATGAAAAATGGATTGTGCTGTTAAGGGTAAACATTCTGAGGATTCCTTCCATTACAAGAGCTTCAGTTAAGCAACATTTATGGCACATACCTCCCTTAACTCATTCTGAGACATTTTACTAAGCACGTGTGAGGCCAAAAGTATTATTATTTGTTTTACTAGAGAACCTGAAGTTCCAGAAATTCATGCCTGACATGTTTTGTTAGATTTTAAATTATTTCCATATTATTTTACCTATTCAGGTATGTAAGGGGATACAAGTGTGACAGCCCAGGTTCAATCTGAGTATATGCTATGTGACAAATGCAAGTCTTTTCAATGTGAGTTTATATTGTAGTAATTATACTTCCACAGGTGGTAGCTCTGTATGGTCATTTTTAAACTAGTATTGATTCAATTCAGATTCTAGGTGAGCTACTTCTGATATTTAAATCTGGGATCCCTTATCCCGATGGTAGGGGAGAAACCGGGGGATGAATTTTATACTTTTTGGCAGGGGTGAACCTGGAAGTGTGAGTTTCACCGACTCCTGCTCCTGCTCCCGATTATCAGCCAGTTAGCAGCCACCTGGGAAGCCAGTCAACAACCTAGAAGGGTGGGCCATGTGCCCAATCAGGACTCCATGTCTGGAAAGTGAGGGGTCAGGCCATGAACCAGACGTTGGTCACAGCCAGCCATTTAAAGGACCCTGGCGTGGGTTGGTGCCACTTCACAACAATTAGGGGTGTGGAGGCAGATGCTTGGACCAAGGAGACTAGTAAATCCATTGAACTATTGGAGCAGCAGCAGGTAAGAGCTTGTTTCATATTTGGGTAATTATTGTGCCAGCAGTGTATTGTTCGGAACCCTTGCCAGGAGGAAAGAACATTTGAGCACACCTGTCCAATTCTCCTTCTGAATAACAAGTGTTTAGGAAAAGACTCAAATTCAATTCTTTAGCTCCCTTTGTCTCTCCACAGAGGCTGGAAGGTCACCATATGGTGGAGAGAGTGGAGGGACCAGCTGCTGAGGGGCCCAGGCCAAGGGCGGCCTCCCTGCGAGTCCTCCTCCAGGCTGTGAGTGATCCACAGGAGGTCCTCAGGCCTGCTAATGGGAAGAGGAGATCTCCCAACGAGGCCAAAGCAGCCTGGATGGAGGCTGCAGAGGTAGCGAGCAGCCATGGGGTCATCCACAGGACATGGCTGCAATGCTGTAAAAGGCTAACTGACCTGTTGTGATCCGTCAGGGTTAGTGTGTATCCATTTTGTAGACGGGTATATATGGAAGGGTGTGAGCGTGTGATGTGTGTCAAGTATGGGATGGCCTAGTGTCTTGGCCAAGTGTACAAGGTGACTTGCTACTCTGTAAGGCACTGGGACATTTTGGGGAGCGGGTTTATAAACTGCAACACCTGTTAGTAAGCAAGGATCATTGGGAATTGTTGGCCACTGAAGAAGGACATGTTGGGCACACAATTGAAAGCATGATTTTTCCACAGCAGATTCATTACCATGGCCCTTTTTATTAGCAAGAGAAGAAGGCACACAACGCCCAAGAGAGGGCCAGGGACCAGAGGTGGTAAACCCAACTTGTCAAATTTTCTCCCCTCTAGAGGAGCAAGTGCTGGAGCTGGCAGCGAATAGGTGGAGCCACACGACTGGGCAAGGTAAAGTTGGAGGAAGGTCCTAGGGGGTTGAGATTCCAAAGGTGTGCAGCTCTCTCCTGCAATGATAATGCTGAAGAAGGTGGTGGGGCAGAAACTGGGGGAGGTGGTGGGGACGTAGCATTGATGAGTTTGGACTCTGGAGGCCTGCAGAATTTGAGGAGGAACATGTGTCTCAATGTTGAAGAAGCTGAGGTTTAAACCATGGTTATCATCTCCCAGTGGGGCCGGTGTGTCTGTTTAGAAAGTGTGTCTCTGTGAAGTCATTTCAAATTCATTCTCCTGGCTTGTTTCCCCCACAGGTGAAACCTTGGCAGCTGCACCAACCATCCCTGATGGATCAGCATTATCCACCGAGGAGGAGGAGGAGGGAGTCTCAGAGGGTTCAGCATCATATCCTTGCTCTGTATTTAGTACTAGTGCAGATACATGCACCTCAGTGGGAATATGCAAGGCAGCTCAAAAGGATCCAGACACTGGTGCAAGCACATCAAAGTCAGCAGACAAGCTGTCGGAGACTGGGATAGTGCAGGACTCTGGCGAGCGGAGTAGTGTCGGAGGCAGCCTACTCGCTGAGGCCCAGGCTAATGATAAGCCTCTGGAGTCATCCATTAGGTGGCAGATCCTGGACATACAGCGTGAGGTCTGATAAATCATTTAATATTTTGCTGCTTCTGAGTCCTCCAGTTCTATTCTGTAATGGTCTGTGTGGCTGTGATGAGCACAGTGCCATTAACTCAGCAAACCTGTTCTCACTATTGATTTTAACGCAAGGATAAGCAATGTTAATTAACTGTTTCACCTTTTTGGTGAGGGTCTCTGTGCTGCAAATCAAAAGTCCCAGGATATCATAGTGTGGGGAACATAATGGCATAAGGACCTCACGCCATGATCTGGAATCTCTATGCCAGAACAATGTTGTACATTGTGCCACACACGTGCCAGACAATGACCATCTCCAACAAGATTTCTCCTTTCGTTTCCCCTTGACAGTCAACGGCATTACTTTCATGGAATCCCTTACTATCAAGAGCCTGGGGAAAGTGGCTATCATTAATCAGAAACTTAACTGGACCAGCTATATACAGGGGCTACAAGAGCAGGTCAGAGGCTGGGAATTCTGTGTAGAGTAACTCACTTCCTGATTCCTCAAAGCCTGTCCAATCATTTACAAGGCACGAGGCAGAAGTGTAATGCAATACTCTCCACTTGCCTAGACGAGTTCAACTACAACAACACTCAAAAAGCTCGAAACCATCCAGGACAAAACAGCCCGCTTGATTGGCTCTCCATCTACTACCTTAAACATTCACTTCCTCCACCACCAGCAGCAATGTGTACCATCTATAAGATGTACTGCAGAAACTCACCAAGGCTCCTTTGAAAGCAGCTTCCAAACCCATGATCTCGACCACCTAGAAGGACAAGGGCAGCATGCGCATGAGGACCCCTGAAAACTTCCCTCCATTTCATAGACCATCCTGGCTTGGAACTATGTCACCGTTCCTTCAATGTCCCTGCATCATAATCCTGGAACGCCCTTCCTTACAGCACTGTGGATGTTTCTATACCACATGGACAGCTGCAGTTCAAGAAGGCGGTTCACCTCCATCATCTCAAGGGCAGGTAGAGGCGATTAGCAAATGCTGACCTTGGCAGACATGCTCACATCTCAGGAACAAAGCTAAAAAATACTGAGCTGCAAGTTTTTAGCAAATTCAGGCCAATTGCCTAGTAAGATGTAGAGGTTCCAAAGGACTATGTCTTCATAAAGCAAAGACAGCCCTGCCTAACCAGCTCCACAAACATATAATCTTGTGTCTTTGATTTGCATTATAGAAGACAATAAAAGTATAACATGTGATAAAAGAAACAGCAGTCTGCTAAATTGTGTCTTCACAGGGTGAAATGATCTCTTGCCTGCATAGGTGAAACGCCATGAAAACTGGACTCACCATAATGCCACATCCATAATTCATGACCTAAATGGAGGTGAAAGGACTCAATGTCGCAAAAAAGAGAGACACTCCATTGAATGATAATGACTCTTTAAGGTATTGATTTTAACCCTACCCACCAAATGTCATGAAGAGAATGTGTGTGTTCCCATTACTGTCTTGATCAGTATGTTTTCCATGTAAGAGGCGTGTCTTTTCTTACCTTTGAAGATTGTATCCCAATTAAATAATTTTAGCAGCAAGCTTTTGTGAGTTTATAACAAAAATGTTATTTATTCTCACACACATAATCTGAAAATAATGCTACGTTATCCCCTCAATCCCATTCACACTCTTACATATACACACGTACACACAAGGATTGGTTACAGATAATCTGCATGCTGTACAAATTATACTCATATCATGTTCCAGCATATTATGAACTTTGAGTCAATGCTTTAAAAATTTTGAACACAGTCTAATAACATGGCCACTGCGAATCATGTTTCCTTTCGGTTTCTGAGCTCCAGATAGTCTTGAGTCTCAAGCAAATACCTAATTAAATATGGAGATTCACAGCCATCTGAGAATTCACGCATCCTTTTTAAAGGAGGGGCTATCAACAAAAGAACGATAGCATGCCAGCTGACTAATATTTCTGTTTTGCCATGGGCAAAAGAAACATCAAAATTCCATAGGTAATAACCTCTGACTAGCGTTGGAAAGTGCTAGCCTGCAGAAATGAGAAGAAATAAATATGTACTTACCTGGTCTTGAAAATTGGGTGGCCACTTCTACTCACTGGAGCTGCTTCGGGCCTGCAACAAAAGGCTCCTCGCCAGCCCCCATGAAGTGTAGCTCCAGCTAATTCAAGGAAGTCCCTTTTTTGCGGCACTAGCTGCCATAAAGCAGGTAAGTGTTAAGGGCCAGGGAAATTGACAAGCCAAGGAGAAAGTAAATGTCTAAGTTAAGTGGATAGGATTTGTGGGTTGAGGGTGTAAGGCGGTGCTCAGGGTCTCCGAGATCAGGGGGTGTTGGGGGATCTGGGGGTCCAAAGTCGGGGAGGGGATCAGGGGTTTGAGGTCCAGTGGGGTCCAAGGTCGGGGGGGGGATCTGAGGTCAGGGGTCAGGGTTTTCGAGGTGTCCAAGGTCAGGGAGGTTTAGGGGGGGTACTGAGGTCAGGTGGGTGTCTGAGTTCAGGGGTCCTCGGGGGTTCTGATGTCAAGGGGTGTGGGCGAGGTCTGGGGAGATGGGGAGTTCTGAGGTTTGGGGGGGGGGGGCGGGGGTTCGGGGGTTCCGAGATTGATGGGGTTCAACAAGTAGGATTGGGGAAACATGAAGTCGGGGAAGGGTGTTCGGAGGTTCCGAGATCCAGGGGGTCGAGGGGAGCCGAGGTCCAAGGTCGGGGGTGGAGGGTTATCCAGGGTCGGGGGTGTGGGGGAGGCCCTTGGGTGGGGGCAGGGGTGGGGGCAGGGGTGGGGAATGGAGAGACTCCCATGGGTGGGGGTGGGGTGGGGGCAGGGGTCAGGGGATGCGGAGACTCCCGTGGGTGGGGGTGGGGTGGGGGCAGGTGTCGGGGGGGGATGGGGAGACTCCTGTATGTAGGGGTGGGATGGGGGCAGGTGTTGGGGAATAGGGAGACTCCCGTGGGTGGGGGTGGGGTGGGGTGGGGGCAGGTGTCGCGGGGGATGGGGAGACTACCGTGGGTTGGGGTGGGGTGGGGTGGGGGCAGGGGTCGGGGGATGGGGAGACTCCTGTGGGTGGGGGTGGGGTGGGGGTCGGGTGGGGGCAGGGATTGGGGGGGTAGGGAGACTACCATGGGTGGGGGTGGGGTGGGGGAAGGTGTCGGGGGATAGGGAGACTCCTGTGGGTGGGGGTGAGGTGGAGGCAGGGATCGGGGGTGATGGGGAGAATCCCGTGGGTGGGGGTGAGGTGGAGGCAGGGATCGGGGGTGATGGGGAGAATCCCATGGGTGGGGGTGAGGGTGGGGGATGGGGAGACAGGGTGGAGGTCGGCCTGGGCCTTTACAATAGTTACCCAGAAGTTAGAAGAGGTTTTAATTTTTGTAAATTTCCTGGGGAACTATTGGTCTAACCCCAGCGGAAATTTCCCAACTTTGCAATCGAAATGGTATATTCAGATGGTACCCAGTGCAAGCCAATTGTCCAGAGGAGGTTAGCACTTCTGGGCAATTGCCTTGCAAGCCCTTACCTGGGAATTTGCCAGAGGGATTCCGCAGTGTATCTTTGGGGTGCCCCCAAATCCGACACTGGGAAGCGCTGGGAAGGTAGCGGCCAATGTGCGTTAGACAAAAGTCAATGGATTCCCATCAATGGTGTCTCATACCCAAACTAGGCGTCAAGCTACAACACAGGATGATCAGTACACCCCACCCACTTTGGGAGAACTTGTACAAGTCACTTGGCGAGGAAGCCATTTTGTGGTCTACTTTAAAAATTCAGCAATAAGATGCTGCCATTCAGAAATCTATCAGACAGCCATCAAACCAACTGCACGTCAACTGAGCAGCCCAGGTAATAAACAGCTATACCCTGAAAGTGGGAGAAGGACACTCCCTAACCTGTTCCAACTTCAAGTTCACTTGAGAACTAGCTTCATGGAACGGTGATGACTACAAGGGGCTTCACATCTTCCTGAAAATACATTGCTTTCCAAGACTTGACTTCAACCAAAGCATCAACTTATTTAAGAAACTATAGGTCTGCTACAAAAGAGACTGAGACGGTCATAAATTGTAATTGTGTTGCTTCTTTACCCCCCCCACCGCCTCATTTATATCTAATCTTCGTCTGAGTGATAGTGCGGGTGAGTTCAGTGAGTGAGACATCACATTTTTAAATCTCCGGAACAAGTGTGTGATAATAATTTAACAAACCTTATTTTGAAGTTCACAAAAGGTTTGCTGCAGGAATTGTTTACAGTGGAACAATCACTCTGAGGGTCAGGAGACACACAGCTCTCACACACAAAACGCACTGATCAAGGGCAGTAAGAAAGCACATGGGGCAGAATTTATGGCTTGTCCAACGAGAGCCCAATGTCATCATGCGCTCACGTGATATTTCAGTCAGTGGACGCGCAAGGGAGTCAGGCGGACACCTGACGACAATTAAGTGGCTTATTAAGGCCCTAATCAACTAATTGATGGAATTTTTTTGCCGTCTGTCCAATGGAACGTTGGTGAGCAAGCGAAAAGGCCAAGCGGCCTTTGCATTTTTGGTGAAACCTCATCCACGGGCGCAATGAGATTCCATCCAGTGATTTAAAAAAATGTTTTTAACACTCATATTTAACGTGTCCCTGCTCATGTGACAGAGTCACACGAGGGGACATGTTTTCATTACTTTAAAATCCTTCATTTTTATTGACAAAAGTCTTCAGCTCCCTAAGGCAGTTCTGTGCCTCAGGGAGCTATTACTGCGCGCACCCCTACGCGTGCACAAACTTCACCCCTCGCGGGCCTCTTGCTCCCACCCCGGCAGTGCTGAGTGCTGCTGCACGTGTTTCACTGGCCAATCAGCGTGAAGTGGTGGTCAGGGCCCGATGACAGGCGGTGGTCCATTTCATGGCCGCTCCCGCTCTCACCTCCACCGATGATGACCAGAAACTCCTGGCCATAAAGTCTGCCTGTGACAGTTAACTCAGCTTTTGGTTTCTGATCTCCAGTCTCCCATGTGGCTGGCCTGGTTTCTTGCATGAAGCTGATGCTTTAACATTGAAGTGAGTGTCTTGTGAAGTGAGGGGTTCTCGGCAGGCAGTGAGTTTCTTGTCGCCAAATTTCAAGGAAGTTGGTTCTCAGGTGAGCTTTAAGCTGAAACAGGTTACATGCTCTGGCTACTTGATGTCTCACAGCTTTTCTGAGTCTGGGTTACAGACTGATTGAACTGATAATTCAATGGCTCTCGTGGAAGTAACTGCACAGAGCTTCTAGCTGTTCTTTTAGCCTGACCATGAAGACATGGTTGTTTCATCAGGTGACCTTTCACAAGTCCAAAGTATCTTCTAAATAAGGTGGTAGTGTACATGTTGGTTACACATCCTGTGCTGTGGGCTAACACCTCTGAGACAGTCATCGTCTTTATTTTTGAATGACCCATTCAATCTGATCATAGACTTTTGATTGTTTTCAGTGAAGGACACTCGTTCACATCAGATAGGAATGTTCCTTTGCTTCCTCTTGAGGTGGGGAGTGGTTCTAACCCACAAAAGAAGTCAGGTGACCCTTGGGCAGCCATATTTTTCAGCCTTTGTGTCTAGTTTTAAAATTCAAAATTTAGTCTTAAGTTTGGTAAGGACATGCGAACATTGGGCATGACACTAACATGTATACAAAAAACAAACTGCATCTTTTTTCTCTATACGATGACTCATGCAGTTATTTTATGGATTCTTCTTTGGAGAGATCAGTTAGAGATTGTGGTAAGATCCTTGTTCAAGTACATCCCACACTAGCTCATCTTTCACCCATTGGTGTTTTTAAGGAGCAGAAAGAATTTCTAAGGAGCATTCCCTTTTATAGTTTAAAACCGGCAGAGGATGTGGTTCGACACTGTCAGCAAACTGCATTTGTACTGGTGTCAAATCAAGAGTAATTTCTTTAAGGGATTATTGTGGCGATACTTTATGCTTTGACAAAGAGAGCAGAGTACTCTTACTCTTTGTGTCATGGTTGAGCCATGATACACTTTTGTAATGTCAGTGCTCCTTACCAAAATGCAGAAATTCCCATGTGTACGCAGACAGCTGCCCATTAGGCTGCTGCATTCAGCCTGTGCTGCTTCAGAGAGCTCAGGATGGATAAATTTCCATTCATCCCCAATTTCAAGGAATGGGAATGTTGTCCTTTTATCCATGTCACATGCCATTTCATGCTCTTTTTATTGTTAACAGAATGCAGCTGGGGAGTGGGAAGAGCAGATTTAGTTCTTGGCAGAGTGTGTGGTTTTAAGCTCACATTCTGCCAAATGCAAAACCAGGCAGGGTGAAAAATGGGCAAGAGCAGGGTGGTGAAGCCATGGCTTGAGTTGTGTGGTTTGCTATTCTGGAGGTGCAAATTCATCAACATCATTGATAAATATATAATATAGAAATATGTAATATGCAGACATAGAGGATTTTAAAATACTTTTATTTTCAAAGTTAGACTTTGGGTGTTTGGTTTATTAGATATATCTCCCTCGAGGATCAGATTTTCTACTAAAATGATCTTCTGCTGTTTATTTCTATCACTCCAGAAGAGTGATAATGATGTGGAAGGATGCAACAAGTGTCTGCAAATTGTGATTTTCATGCAACATTTAAGCTGGCAAAGTGAAATTCCTCTCGTATCATCAAATGCAAGCTGACTTTCGAGCTGCACCAAACACAGGGTGCAACACGTCACTCCCGCACCCCCGCTAATGAACTGTTTGACAGTGGCATTGATAGACATCCTCAAGCTATCTTTTAGAACTCTGAATATATAACCCTGCTGGGAATGTATTTGGTTCAACAACAGGGAATTGACAGCTCACTGAAGAACAACAGAGCACACCTGTGGCAAGCATATCGACAACAGCTAAAAGCCAAGCACAAGTTACGTGATTTATATAGGTCTTCACATTCACCTTAATAAGAATTACTTTGTGGAGCAACCCAGATAATGTTTCCAATAACACAACTTTAACTCCTTTTGACCTGAAACAGGTTGACTTTGGTTTTGGATTCCTGCTGAAAATAGTATTCCAGCTAATACTTTTGCAGGGAAAGTGTTTTAGGTTCAAAAGCTTAGTCAACATCAACTGGCAAAAACACTTCACAATTGTCACCACCTGCTCCAGTGCATACACTGCTACCGGACCAATTATCATGCTATTTTGTGCATGCTACTCAACAATTGTTGGAGTGATGTTCTTCACAAATTTGCAACCCCCAGAAATTAACTTAGAATGGGCAGGAAGGTTCAAAATTAAAATGCACAGAATGCTTACCCAACACACCATGCAAGTGTCCAAGGCCATTATAACAGCAATGGATATCAAGAGATTGGAGTGTCCCACCTTAGAGAGGGGTGCTTAATTAATACAGTGCAATTGGGTTAAAAACAAAAAACTGCGGATGCTGGAAATCCAAAACAAAAACAGAATTACCTGGAAAAACTCAGCAGGTCTGGCAGCATCGGCGGAGAAGAAAAGAGTTGATGTTTCATGTCCTCATGACCCTTCAGCAGAACCAATTGGGTGCCTGATTTGAAAGTTACTACTGCTGCAGGGGAGATGAGGAGAAACTTTCTTTTACACAGTGAGTTGTTGTGATCTGCCTGAAAGGATAGTGGAAATAGATTTATTAGTTACATTCATAAAGGAATTGGATAGATATTTGAAAAGGAAAAAAATTGCAGGACGAAAGGAAAAAGTGAGACTATTTGGGAAACCAACCAGGAAAGGAAGAGGGAGCTGCTGGCTCTACAGGGTAAGTGCCCCTTTACAGCATCCCTGCAAGCCAGGAAGAGAAAAGGTGCAACCCCTAATTCCTGACCCCTCAAAGAAGTCTGCAGGCCAGTTCAGCACTAGCCAGCAGCCTCCACCACCTCCAATCATCGGCCTTCACCCAGCCCTAACCTCACCCGCAACTCAATAACGGTACCACCTGGACCATCAAAGAAGCATTTGGCTTCCTTCAGCTCTGATCGCCCAATAGACTGAGGGAGAAGGCACAGCCAAAGCTGACTCTTCCTCATCATTTCCCTATCCCTTTAAAGGGTAGGCATTAGGCCCTGAGCCCAGCCTGTTTCAAATCGGAGGCAACAAGAAGATGGAGCCCAGAAAATAGTGAAAGTACTGTTCCTTTGCAGGCATTATGGGCACCAGCTGGGGGGGCCTAGAGACCTTCAGGCTGCTTTTTTTGGAGAGCAGCCAAAAGGCTCCACAGCAATCATCACTCCTGTTGCAGGCGACTGAGGCTTGCAGCAGCAATTGGATTTCTGCCCTGTTTCTAGGTACATGATTCTCTCAGGAGACATGCTGGGGAGCATCTGACCTCGACTAATGACCTGAGTCTGGAAATCCAGCTGGGTTCAGGTCATGTCAACCAGATTGCATTTCATCTGAGTAGTGCCCAGGCATGTAGGGGAGAGGAGGGACCCTACAATTTGCACATTTAATACATTCTGTAAACAAAGCAAGCAATGACGACATTTTATATTTGTATGAGTATAATGTGTAACTATAGATGTTAATGTTATTTTCTCAGTTTTGAATTCAGCTTTATATAAGGTACATTGAACAACTACAAACTATATTCCCCAAGCTTTAAAAATGTTGCATTCAATCGTCAGTGGAACCCTGAATATTTTTAGGGTTACATGAGTACAGTTAGCCACGTATTTCATATCTTGAGGGCTGGCAGGCTTTATTCTGCTAGCAGAATTGATTACACTATCCGGCCCCTAATGCAATGCTATTTCTTTTCCATTTTTTACTCCCACGGCAACCTCCAGCTGTTGCTTTAACTGAGCATGTTTAACTCTTAAATCATGGGAGCAGTCAGCAAGCCTACAATGTGCTATTGAGCTCGGATTACCTGTTACCATAGCTCAAGACTGGCCAAGTGGCTCCACACTATTGGGTGTGTAACGTAACTCATCCAGTGAAAGTACAAAAGGTCATCCAACATTGATAATGGAATTGGCCTAATTTCTCTGTTAAATGCAAAAGTACACAAGGCTGTGTTAACCCATCCCACCGCTTGGAAAACTGACCGGATTGGGTGCTATGCTAGTTACACCCATCCAATTGATGTAAAAGGAGGGTAACATTGGTGAGAGTGTAAAACTGATGTTTCACCTAATCCCTCAGGTCATGTTCAAATTACCTCCAGTATTTCTCAATTAGAATAGTTTGGGATTTTCTCCCCTCCCCCTTCCCAAACACAGATAACTTCTATAAATGTTGTGGGTGTTCAAGGTGGTACAAGAATAATCAAAGTTTTGTTAATGCATTTGCAAAGCATAGCTTTGATTTTCCATTGACTTACTGGAAATGGACCTGTCCTGAAGCTACCAAACAACATGAAGACGCTTTTCCATCCAGTGTCTGATTAGTTCCGGTAGCAAGAGAGGGATAGTGAGAAACTGTTTGCACTGACCGGCAGGAGGGCTTATAACCAGAGGACACAGATGTAAAGTAATTAACAACAGAACCAAAGGGAAGATATGTTGTATGTTGAGTAGGTCTCACAAAGAGGTCCTGAGTCTTGTATGGTTGAACATTAAGGGTAGAATTTTCCATACCTGTTGGCAGCGGGAGTGGCCAATAAGGTGGGAAGGACAAAAATCAGTTTTACTACATTGTGAAACCAGTTTACAATCATCCACTCTACTTGTCAATGGCGGGCTGTGTTTCTCATCAATGGATGTTGGGAACTTCATTGTAATACATCTGCATTTCATTATAAGCCCAGCTCACCGGAATCATCGCCCCCACACTGGAGCATCCGAGCAGGTTGGCGTGGTTGTACACCACGTATTTCATAACTGTATATAAGTGACGTGCACTTCACTCAGGACTTCAAGGCTTGTTTGCCTACCTTGCTTTGGGCAGCATCCACAGTCATCAGCGCCAGGCTTCACAGACAGCACCACACCACTGTTAGGGGGGCCCATGGACATGTCTCTACCAACCAGGCCTGCCGTAAGGTGGAGGTGGCTTTCCAATGGCTGCAGGGCTAGGGCTTACTTGGGGAAGGGGGAGAAGTGGCCTCAGGCAATGGAAGAGGCAGCAGGGCGAGGGCTGTACTGGGGAAGGAGGGTATCCCAGGGTGTGTGTGGGGGCACATGTTGATCTGTGCAAGTGGCCTCAAGAGGGTGAGGGCTGAGAAGGCAGCCTGCAGAGGAGATGAGGCCACATGGAGGTGTGAGGGTGTGTGTGTGAGAGTGTGAGTGGTAATGTCCCTTGAGCTGCCAGTGAGTGAGATGCCAGTGAGTGTGTGATGGGCTTGTGAGTGTGTGAGTTTAGGGTGATGAGGTGGTTGCCTTACCCTGGGGGCCTGATGGGATCATTCATCCTCTATCTGATTGGATGGCCGACCTCTTCTGTGCAGCATTGGCACTGACCACCACTGCCATCACCTACCAAGCCGGAGTGGTGAGATTGCTGGACTTCCTGCGGCCAGAGCAGGGGTATAGGGCATCTATAGGGCATCACGGGGGCCTCCATGGCATCCAAAAGGCGTTCCAGGGATGCGTCACTGAATCGGGGGGCTGTAGTCTTCTTGCCTTTTGGGGCCACATTTTCTGTGCAGCAGTCCTGGATATCAAAGATATCATCTCTCTGCAATTTGAACTAACTGGGGGACAATGGTACAGAAGCTTTTCAAATTCAGCTGTGTCCATGACTCACATTACAGTTTGGTTGCCAGTTTTCTACTCCCGAGAGCATTGACATCTGCTGGGGTCAAATTCTGGAGGTGGCATCAGTACCTTGCCCAAGTGACCATTCTTCTGATGTATAACGTGCATGAAGTCAGCAAACATTTCTTACACAGTGAAATTCTCTGTCACATTTAGAGGAAAAAAAACCAGCAGCTCCATTAAACCCCACACTCCCATTGTCTGGAATATCAGGACTTGACAACTGAGGATTGTAATCTCCAGGGAGAGGTTTAAAAAAAAACAAAAAAACATAGAACCGATGAAGGGGAAAAAAATTGGAAAATTCCTCCCAGATCCCCTAGGTGATTGAACTAAATCCAAGGGACTAAATATACATTAACTGCCCTTCTCCTGAGACATTCAATGACTAAATGTTGGTTGGCATTTAGTCTGCTAGACCATGTATGGTGGTCACACCGGAGTTGAGTCCTGTCCTTATCCAAAGACTGCACACATTCTCACGTTCCAACAGATTACTAGATAGCAATGTTGGGAAAGGAACCCTGGCTGTTTCCTTTTCCCCTCACCCAGTGTGGTGAAGCTTATTGGGGAACCCCTGGTGACAGCAACTAGCACAGCACAGATTCCTAAATATATAATAATCAGTGTTACTTTCCTGGGCTGTAGAGTTCAGTAGTCCTACAGTGAACCATGCATTTACCCTTAAGGCTGTTAACAGACCTACAGGTTTTTTTCCAGTTGGTTTTCATGCTCATTGTGATAAAGGATATTAGCGCTGGGAAACAAAGTACCTTCTTTTCCATTATGTGCCAGAATTAAATAGTCTTAGGTCAAACAAATATAGAATTAATACACAATTGTTTGGCAGATTTTTTTTGGAGGTAAATGAGAAATAAATGAGCCATGCATCATTTTTGACACAACAAAGTCACATTGAAGCAATGTGAAGTAGTGATGAATTTTGGCTTGATTATGTCATTGCATCTGATGTTTGCCAGCAGTAAAAGGTTAGTCAAATACCTTTCTGTGGAGGTAGTCTCTTTAATCACAGGCACAGTTCATATTACTGAAACTGCTTGAAGCCATTGTGCAATAACACTGGAGAGTCTGAGCTCGCTGGAATCCATCCTGTTTTTAATAGGGGACACATTCCACAGCACCAAAACAACAGAAAAACCACTTAACAGCTTGACATTGGCTCTCAAGCAATTCAGATTGAAAATCGCCATCCTAACTTGCAAATCTCCCTAGCCTCTGGAGACTCCTTTAACTCAAGGGTCCCCTTTCTCCCCACTCTATTACTCTGATTTTGGCTAGCAGTGGATTCCTCTCCCACTGGTGGCAGTGTTCAGTCGCTTAAATCTGGCTCTCTTGAATTCCTTTCCTAAACCCCTGCAGCAATTTCCTTTCAAAAGCCTCTGCAAAACTCTTCAGTCAAGTTTGGGTGGCCTCTTGTAATCTCACTCTTTGGCTGAGCATCCATTTTCCAATACACCAACCTGCAAAATACCTTGGGATAATTTCTGTTTCTCAACTACATGCTGCCCCTCAGCAACATTATCCAAAGCCAGAGTTAGTAGACTGACAACACCTAGCTCTACCTCACTACCACCTCTCTTGATATTTGGCCCATCATGTCTGCGCTAGACTCTCCAAAGGATCAATTTACCTAGTGCCACTCCCTGGTCTTATACTTGTAGCCTGTTTGCCCAACCTTCAGTACTGGATGAGCAGAAATGTCTTCCAATTATATATTGGTAAGACTGAAACCAACTCCAAACTATGTTCCCTAACTAGTGACTCCTTCCCATTCCCTTGCAACAGTTTTGGAGTAAACCAGACTGTTCACAACCTTGGTGTCATAGTTGGCCCTCCAATGAGCTTCTGATCTTATCAACAAATGCCATCACTAAAACCACCTATTTCCTCCTCTGTAACATTGCTTAGCTTCACCCCTGTCTCAGCTTATTTGCTGCTGAAACCCTCAATCATCCCTTTGTTACTTCTCGATTTGATAAACCAATGCACTCCTGGCTGGTCTCCCATATTCAATCTTCTGCAAATTTGAAGTTATCCAAAATTCTGCTGTCCATATCTTAACTTGCACCAAAGTCCCATTACCTGTCAACCTGTGCGGACTGACCTACATTGGCTCCTGGTGAAGCAACACCTTGATTTAAAAATTCTTCATCCTAGTTTTCAAATCCCTCCATGGGCTCGCCCCTTCCTAACTCTATAATCTCCTCCGACCCCACAACCCTCCAGGATATCTGCACTCCTCTAATTCAGGCCTCCTGAGCATCCCCAAGTTTAATTGCTCCATCATTGGTGGCTACACCTTCAGTTGTCTATGCTCCAAGCTCTGGAATTCCCACTCTATATCTGTCTACCTCTCCACCCCACTTTGTTCCTTTAAGACACTTCCTAAAACCTCCATCTTTAATCAAGTTTTTGGTCATCTAACCAAATCCCTCTTTATGTGGCTTGGTGTCAAATTTTGTTTTATTGTGTTCCTGCAAAGCACCTTGGGACATTTTATTATGCTAAAAGCACTATAAAAATATAAGTTGTTGTTATTGATAAAGGAGCTACATAAATGCAAGTTACTTCTGATCCTACTTTAGTGCCACTGTTCCCATATTCTAGTTCACAATACAACAAACAAAGCTTTGTTGACAGAGTAACTTATTGCATCCTCAGTACATCCCAAAGTGATTTACAACCAATGAATTATTTCTTAAGTTCAGTGGCTATTGTAAAGTGCTCAGACAGAGGAGCGAATTTGCGCACATTTGTGCATAAACAGCAAATGATTAACTAGATAGTCTGTATTTGGTGATGTTAATTGAGGGAGGAATGTTGTCCAGTTACTGGGACAATCCCCAGTTCTTCCATTGGCATGGGGAATCTCACATCTACCTGAGGAGGCAAACAAGGTTAGAAGTTTCATCCCAAAGTCAGCACCTCCAGCAGTGCAACACTGAAGTGTCATTGTGTCAGTCCAGTTCATGTCCTCAAATCCCTGGAATGGGTTCTAAACCCACAGCCTTGTGGCTCAGAAGTGAGAGTGCTGCAAACTGAACTAAACTGGCACATGAAAGTTTTGAGAATTGTACCTGTTAGCATTGCTTCCTGGCTGTTGTACTTTTCACTCTGTCGCAGGAAGGTATTTACAGGTCATCAAATATAAAAGTATTATTCGACTATACAGATGAGCTGAGTCCCTCAGTCCACGGGCAGATTTAAGCCTGAAAGCTACTGTCTTCACCAGTGCTACTTCCAGAGCTGTTAATGAAAATTGTTGCTTCCTGTGGATGTCTAAATATCCAAATGCTGTGAAGACATCTTATTTATCACATTGTTACCAAAGTCGTTCTGCAGTTTCTTGTTTCCCCAAATTGGATAGCTACTCAAGGGAGCCATTCAGCCAGTAGATTTGTGTCTCGGTTCATTGACATATCCAAAACACATGTTAGGATAGCTCTGTGCTAGAAATGTATTCTGGAGATGTTGAGTGGTTGCATTTTTTCACCAACTTTCATCAGTCTGGAACTGGGGTATAGGGGAACAGGCATGGATTGAAGCTTGGAAGAGAGAAGGTGAACAGGCAATTGATAGTTAACCACCTCTCCCAGAAGGTAATGAGTGTATGGATCAGACTGTCAGCGAGACAGTGGAGGTGAATAGTGCTTGCAAGTTCACATAGGAGCAAGAGTTTATTTTGGTCAAAGTGATTGAGACACAAGTGATTGAGACAAAGTGAGTGTGTAGTATGTTTTTGAACTTTGCAAGTAGTCCGAGGGGCTGCGACGACCTTTTATTTGGACATGCCGATATGCAATCTTCTTAAGAAAGAAAAACTTCTTGGTTTTAGTTGAAAAACAGAATCTCAATTGTCAAGACTTTTGCTCCTTTGGCCTCTTATTTCCTCTGTCATTCCTGGTATTCAGCCAAGTTCCTTCAGTTTGTTTCACTACCTCTGTCGGCACATGCTTCTAAATCTTAAATGGTAACTGTAACATAAAAACTGCAGTGATTGCACAATTCTCCAGCTCATTCCACACATTTTACACCTCTTAATTGTGCTTTTGCACTTGGATCACAGGGAAGAGGGACGTGGGAGGCACTCCCAACATTTCATAGAATATATCACAAAAGAAGGCTTTTCAACCCATTATGATACAGTTATCAGATCTCTGAAAGAGCTAAAAAGTTATCCCACTCCTCTGCCCTTTCCCTGGAACCCTGACCTTTTCCTTCCTTTTTAATCCAATTCATTTTTGAAAATCACCATTGAATCGGCTTTCACCCCCCTTTTAGGCGATGCATTCTAGAAGCTGCTGAGTAAAAGCAGTTTGTCCTCACTCTCCTCCCTATCAAAACACCTCATAATCTCAAAATCTGCTCCTAACCCTCTTTGCTCTAAGCAGCAATCAAAAAACATCTCCTTGTCCTGGCTGCAAAATTCATCAAAATGTTGATCCACCAATAGGGAGAAGGGAGACCTGCACAGGTAGCAAAGGAGATTTGTAATTTAAGAAATTAGTTTTCCAGCTAGGTTTCTCTTATCCTCTTGTATAAAGGTTCCATAAAGCGAAAGCAGTGTTTGTTTTGAAAATCGGGAAAATAAATCACTACTATCCAAATGTTGGAGGCCAGAGGCTGGTATCAGCTTAGCTGGTCTGAACTCCTGCTGCGTTTTATGCTGTGCCCCACTGTGCTAATTGATTTAGAAGCCAAATGGACTTCAGAGCTAGTTAATAAGGTTATAGTGTACTCCTGAGCTGCTCTCATGTCTTCTCAATCTGAAAGGGGGACAATACTATGAGATGATAGGGCAGACTGTTTCCTATTAAGCATTTGTACCTAGCAGTTGAAAATAATAGACAAAGTCATTGCTCATCGCTGACTCCCAAATAAACTTTAGGTTGGCAGTTGCTTTCTATCTGGACATGGCTTCTGCTCCAGATTCACTTTTCCTCATCTGAGGTCAGGAAGCTAAGGAGTGAGATGGCTTTCTCATAAAATGACTGGTTTGAATTTGGATTGCTCTTTCCACCAGCTTCCTGTGAATTTGGACATGCTCTGCTGATTTTGATGCAAGCCAGCTGGTACTTAGCCCATGTTCTTTCCCAACCCAGCAATTCCAGACACAATTGGCTTGAGGCACATGGAACTGCTTTACACTCTACCCACGCCCCATCCCCCTCCCTCCTCTTCCTTGCAGCTTTTCTCAAGCAGGATCAAGCTTTCCAGCAGTCAGAGTGAGTGCACTCTGAACGGAGGAACTCTTTTCGCTTCATTCTCATGCTTTTGAGTTATTGCACTGACGAATGTTTTCAGATTGTGTCCTACAGGGGCCACAATTACTCTCTGAAGCATGCGAAGGATAATAAGCTATGTGAAACTCCCACTATTCGGCATTTGTGAGAATTTATGGATTAAAACAAAAGATATTGTAGCGTTTTGAACTGCAAGAGGCGTCTTACGTTTAATACAAATGGGTATGTTGATGCTCAACTTCAGAGTTTGTAAGTAGTTTATAATATTTAACTCATTCGTTTCAGTGCCAACTTTGTGCAGTTGCTTATTGCAGCTCATATCTCTACCCTCACAATTCCAATAGTGATTACACTGAGCCCCAATTCTCCATTCTGCTCAATACTGTCATCAGCAGAAAATGAACTGAAGACAATATCTATTTTGATCTTTTATGACTCTTATCAAATATTACCACTGAGCAGGCAATTCTGTTATTAAAGAAAATGGTAATTTGCTCAAATAGTACAGAGCAGTAATACTCACAATAAATCCAGGGGACACTCTTAATTCATTTCACTTTCCCAGTTTTAAAATGTTTTAAAGGCTGATAATTCTTTTTACATACTCTCTTAAGTATTTCAGTTCTAGTCATATTCTGATTCTTGGACCTTAGAAACTCCCACTTGTGTGCCTGTACTACAGATGGTATCCAGACCAATTGTCTCTCTCTAATGGAGTGAGATGCCCATGGTCCTTTGTGGACTACTTACTTACTTAGCCACTATCTACACTGCCCATTCAAACCAGGAAGTGAACAGCCACACACTTGCTAACTTGCCTCCTCTATAGGTTTTCCTCTCTTATTTCTCCACTAAATGACTGTGTTATTAAAATCCTCCATGATTAATGTTCTGCCCATATTTCAGCCTCCTTTATGAAAACAACTTCTTGAATACTTGTCTGGGTGGTACTTATGGAGGTGATGGGCTCTCGCCTATTGGCTGGAGAGCCAACGAGAGTCCCACAATTAGGTGCTAATCAGGCACTTGACTGGGCAGCAGCAGCAGGGCTTCCTGGGGTCAAGAACCCCAGGGCTGACTTCATGCCTGCCAAAAATTGCCAGCCAATCAGAGGCTAGCAGCTCTTCATTAATTGGCAGCCCCACTGAGGAGGCAGTGGCTACTGCCAGTACTATAGCCACACAAGACCTAGGATCACCACAGACCCAGGAGACAGAGCCGTGGGGTTGGGTCTGGGGGGAATGGGGACGGCAGTAAAGGTAGGGGGCTGACTCTCAGTGGGCAGGACTTCCACAGCCAATGACCAGTCCCTCGCTGTCACACTCCCACCCCTAGAAGCCCAGAAACAAATGCACCAGGGTTTACTTTTCAGGCTTCCTACATGGTGATCCTCCCGCCCGGTGAATGGAATGAGGCCCTTAAGTGGGCATTACTTGCCCACTCAAGGCCTCAACTGGTGTTGAGATGGGAAAGCTGTCCATGAGCCTTCCCCCTACAGACTTAATTATGGCAGTGGCGGGAGGGAACAGGGTCCCTGCCCACCAACTTCCCCCCTCATTAAATTCCCCCCTGCCACCAGATTTGCCACGGGGTAGGACGTTAAATTCTGCCTTCTGTCTCTCCACAGTTGCTGCCAGACCTGCTGAATATTTCCAATTCCCTTTGTTTTTGCCCTGGCTGATATTTATCCCTCAATCAACATCATTAAAACAGGTTATCTCATTGCTGACTGGGGAACCTAGCTGTGTGCAAATTGGCTGCTACATTCTCTACATTACCCTAGTGACTACACTTCAAAAGTGGTTCATTTACTGTAAAGGGCTTCAGGACATCATCAAGTTGTGAAATATGCTATACAAATGCAACTTCTTCCTCTTGCCCAAGTGTAATTTTAGTCATTTTTCACCCCAAATTGCAGAAGAGAATTGAGTGAAACCACTTCACATCAATACAAATATTGTGATGTCTGTGTGCAGAAGAGGAGCTCTGGAAGGCCAGCAATGATTGATTATCAGCTTTGTGGTTATATTTGTTTGTAAATGAGCTTTGTGCTTCCTTGTTCCTAGACAAAAAGCAGTTTTATTTGTGTGCAGTAGGAACACTCTTGTCTTCTTGGGTAATGAAGGAACTGGCTAAATGGAAAAGTTGCTAAGACGATAACTGGTTACTTTGCTGCAGCTCTGTACAAGGTTCCCTTATTACGGAAACTCACAGGCCCCGATCCCCTGTATTGCACATACTGAAGGCATATTCTTAGTAACATGAATGTAATTGTGCTCAGCGACAATGCTGCAAGCAACCTGAGCTATAGATTTCTGTAAGTCATTACAAGATGCACACACACACAAATATTTCACAAGCTTGCCTTTAGGAGAAGAGATCCCCTTGCAACCGATCTGCTCCAATTATTTCACAACTGGCAATAAAATTTCAAGTGAATGTAGCACTTACAACACTGGACAGATAAGAAATGTTAGCTGATTTATGTTATTTGACAGTCCTCGTTTAATGAAGCCTTTAAATTTGTCACTTTAATGTCGGTGCAAAATAGCAAACGAGGCAGTCCAATGCTCAGGTATCTCTGAGAGGGCACAGTGGCCACTTATATCTTTATTTTCTTTCCTCATCTATCAGAGACACTAACTCATCCTAAGACACATCCCAGGAGCTCCCACTGTTACAGTTTTCAAGTAATTCCTCTTTGTTTGTGCATCTAGACAGTGAGCACTCCGCAGAGTGTGCCAGCTCGCCGGAGGTGGAACCCAGGTGAGACGATCTACTGGCAGGAAGACTCAGATTCCTGGGCCTATATGAAAACGGTGTTTTCTCAGACTCAGATTGACATAGCAGGTGGCTACAGAGATCTGCAGCCTCCTTCAACATAGCAGCTGGACCTGCTCACCACACTTTGCCCATCACTGTCAACATAAGAACATAAGAAATAAAAGCAGGAATAGACCATTTAGCCTCTTGAGCCTGTTCCACATTTCAGAATGATCATGGCTAACCTTGTGCCTCATCTCCACTTTCCGGCCCACTCTCCACATACCCTGATTTCCCGAGACCTCAGCCTTAAATATATTCAATGTTGGAGCATCCACAACCCTCTGGAGTAGAGAATTTCAAAGGTTCACAACCCTTTGATTGAAGAAATTTCTCATCTCAGTCCTGAGGTTGTGCCCCCATGTACTAGATTCCCTAGCCAGTGGAAACAACCTCTCAGTGTCTACCCTGTCAATCCACTCCAGAACCTTGTATGTTGCAATGAGATCACCTCTTATTCTTCTAAACTCCAGAGAGTATTGGTGCAATTTACTCAGCCTCTCATCATAGGACAATCCTCTCATCCCAGGAACCAATCTAGAGTATCTTTATTGTACCATCTCCAATGCAAGTATATCCCTCCTTAAATATGGAGAACAAAACTGCACACAGTACTCCAGGCATGATCTCACCAAAGCCCTTTCACAATTGTAGCAAGACTTCCTTATTCTTATACTCCAACCTCCTTACACTAAATGTCAACATGCCCTGTGCCTTCTTAATTACTTGTTGCAAATACATTTCTATGTTCTTGTACAAATACACCAAAGTCCTCTGAACATCAACATATACAAGTTTCATGTATTTTAAAAATTGTTCTGCATTTCAATTCTTACTACCAAAGTGAATAATATTACACTTCCCCACATTATACTCCATCTGCCATCTATCTGCACACTTGCCTAACCTGTCCATAACTCTTTGCAGCCTCTTTGTATACTCATCCCAGCTTGCATTTCCACCTAGCTTTGTACCATCAGTAAACTTATATACATTACTCTCTGTCTCTTTGCTTAAGTTATTAGTATAGTTTGTAATTCGCTGAGGCCACAGAACTGATCCTTGTGGCAACATGCCAACTCAGAAATGCCCTGTTTATCCCTACCCTTTGCTTCTAGTCCATTAACCAATCTTCTATCCTTGCTAGTACGTTATCCCCAAATTCATGAGCCCTTATTTTGTGTATTAACCTTTTCTGTGGTACTTTATCAAATGTCTTTTGGAAACCCAAGTATACTACATATACTGAGTCCCCTTTATCTACTATACTAGTTACATGCTCAAAAACTCTAATACATTTCCCATTCATAAAACCATGTTGACTTTGTCTGATCATACTGTGATTTTCTAAGTGCATTGTTAAGGCTTCCTTAATAACAGATTCCAGCATTTTCCCAACAACTGATGTCAGGCTAACTGGACAGTAGTTTCCAGTTTTCTCTCTCCCTCCTTTCTCGAATTTGCTAACTTCCAGTCTGCCGGGATTCTTCTAAAATGTAAGGAATTTTGAAAAATCGTACATAGCGTACCACCATCTCTGCAGCTCCTTTAGAACCCCAAGATGTAGGCCATTAAGGTCCTGGGATTTGTCAGAATTTAGTCCCTTAATTTTCTCCAGTACTTTTCTTTCTGCTGATATTAATTAACTTAATTTCCTCAGTCTTATTAGCTCCCAAGTTGCCCTCTAATTCTGGTATGTACCTTGTGTCCCTCTACTGTGCAGACAGGCACAAAATGTTTGTTCAAATTCTGTGTCATTTCCTCATTCCTCATTTCTCTGCTTATAAGGGACCAATGTTTACTTTAGCTACTCTTCTCCTTTTTATATACTCGTAAAAGCTCTTACAATCTATTTTTATACTCCTGTCTAGTCTACTCTCATTTTCTATTTTTTCCCTTTTAGTCAACTTTTTGATGGCTCTTTGCTGGTTTCTGAAACATTTCCAATCCTCAGACTTACTACTATTCTTTGCAACATTACAAGCTCTTCCTTTAATCTAACACTAACCTTAACTTCCTCAGCAAGCCACTGATGGATATTTCTTGCTGAGTTTTTATTTTTAATGGAATGTATTTTTGTCGAACATTTTGAATCTTATTCTTAAATGTTTCCCACTGCTTATTTAGCCTATTTCCCCAAACCACCTTAGTCAGTTTTGTTCAGGTTTAAATTTTTCGTTTTGGATTTAATTATGTCCCTCTCAAACTTAATATGGAATTCAATTGTATTATAATCACCACAACTATTGATTTCTCTGCCTTTGGCTTCTTCCAGTGCACCAACAGCAACAAGGATCTTGAAGTCTGGTGCCTTTAATTATACACAGCAGGTCATGGTTGGGCTGTCTGTCAGGGTGTAGACTAATGTTAACTTTCCCTGTGATGATAATAGCCAGAATGAGCTGACACTCACATTCACCTCTCTGGCTGGGTTCCCATAGCTACAAGGTGCCATCAACTACATGGATGTGGCAATCCAAGCATCAGCACATCTGGAGTGTGACCACAGGCAAAGGTTCCTGCTGGTTTGTGCCAGATTCCCTGGGAGCTCTCATGATGTATTCATGCTGCGGCAGTCCATCATTCCAGGGCATTGAAGAGTTGGACAAGGAATACCCCCTTCAAACTTAGCTCATGACACCTCTGAGGAACCTCACCAATAAGGTGCCAGAACAAGATGATGAGAATCACATGACCTCTAGGTGTACAATCGAGCAAGGCATCGGAATGTTCAGGATTCACTATTTTTTACTTATTCATTCATGGGATGTGGATGTATCTAGCTAGGCCAGTATTTATTGCCCATCCCTAATTGCCCCGAGAAGATGGTGGTGAGTTGCCTTCTTGAAACGCTGCAGTCCACATGGTGTTGGTACACGCAGAGTACTGTTAAGGAAGGACCACCAGGACTTTGACCCAGTGACAGTGAGATAAGGGCAATATAGTTCCAAGTGAGCATGGTGTGTGGCTTGGAGGGGAACTTGCAATTGTTGGTGTGCCCATACATCTGCTGCCCTTGTCCTTCTAGGTGGTAGAGGTCATGGGTTTGGAAAATGCTCTCAAAAGAGTCTTGGTAAATTCACAGAATTACACAGTGCAGAAGAGGCTGCTCTGACACGTGAGAAATACTTGTGTTGATGTTGTGCAGTTTGCAGATGGTACACACTGCTGCCATTGTACATTGGTGGTGCAGGGAGTGAATGTTTAAGATGGTGGATGGGGTGCAAATCAAGCAGGCTGCTTTGTCCTGGATGGTTTCAAGCTTCTTGAGTGTAGTGGGAGCTGCACTCACCCAAACAAGTGGAGAATATTCCATCATACTCCTGACTTGTGCCTTGTAGATGGTGGACAGGCTTTGAGGAGTTAGGAGGTCAGGAGATGAGTTACTCAATGAAAGATTCCCAGTCTCTAACCTGTTCTTGTGGCCATGGTATTTATATGGCTGGTCCAACTCAGTTTCTGTCAATGATAACCCCCAGGATGTTGATAGTGGGTGATTCATAAATAGTAATGCCATTGAATGTCAAGAGGAGACAGAATCTCTCTTGTTGGAGATGGTCATTGCCTGATACTTCTGTGGTGTGAATGTTACTTGCCACTCGTCAGCCCACACCCGAATATCGTCCAGATCTTGCTGCATTTGGACATGGACTGCTTCAGTATCTGAGGAGACACATATGGTACTGAACATCATGCAATCATCAGTGAACAACCCTACTTCTGACCTTATGATGGAAGGAAGGTCATTGGTGAAGCAGCTAAGGATGGTTGGGCCTAGCACGCTACCTTGAGAAACCTCTGCAGCATTGTCCCAGGACTGAGATGATTGGCTTCCAACAACCACAATGAGTGCTAGGTATGACTCTAACCAGCGGAGAGTTTTCCCCCTGATTCCCACTGACTCCAGTTTTGCTAGGGCTCCTTGATGCCACACTCAGTCAACTACAGCCTTGATGTCAAGGGCAGTCACTTTCACCTCATCTATTGTGATCAGCTCTTTTGTCAACATTTGGATCAAGGCTGTAATGAGGTCAGGAGCTGAGTGACTCTGGTGGAACCCAATCTGAGCGTCAGCCAGCAGATGTCTAGATAGTTCTGGTGACCTTCAGTCCTCACCAGTCAGGTACTCAGGATGATAGTCATGTGCTGCATCCTGCAGTCATGCAGCAGAAAGGATTACAGGTGGAGGGTGATGAAGAAGCTCATTATCCATCTTTCAATGAGAAGTTGAGGGTGGGTGAGGAATATGATTGATTCCACGAAGACCTCTTTCCTTCTGAGGGTTTGCTGCCACAGAATGTACCAATATGCACCAGTGCAGATATTTACACTGCAGCGGGCCCAGTTAGACAGTTAGTTGTGTTTCTGCCTGGTGATTCACATCTCACAAGTGAACACAAGCGGACTCTGGTAACAGGGTCAGTTGTGGAAAGTCTGGTTGTAGGGCATAATTCTGCTCAGATGGGTCTAGATGCTGAATTCCGAGGACCAGCATTAAGAAGGAGAATGATAGACATACATCAGCAGCTTTGAAGGATAGTGACAGATGGTATGACTCGCCACAATAACAAAGGGTACCAAGGAGTCCAATTCAATTTGTGGTTTGCCCAATTGGAAGAATGAACTGAACTATCCAGTTATGAGGGAATCCCTGGCAGAAGTGTATGTGGGTGATCAGGTGATGCTTGTCTCACGGTCATATTCCTCACCAGAGTCCATCTTCAGGGGCTCTTGCCCTAAGCACGGAGGCCCTGAAAGACATAAGACAGCACTTAGGTCTCTAATCTTTTCTTTCTCTCTTGTCTTAAAAATAGCTTTTAAGCATGGCCTGAATTTTTCAGTCAGTGGCCGGGCTTGGCAGGAGCGGTGGGGACAGTCGCTGAGCCAAGCACTGCCCACGGTCAGCTCCGTGGGTGAGGGGGAGAGTCGGGGCACGCAGCTACCTCAGGGAGATTTGAAATAAATAAATGAATGGTTTAAAAATGGAATGAAACATGTCCCCTCATGTGGCTGTGTCACATGAAATGGAACGTTTTTTTATCTTTCAGAAAACTTTTTTATTTGATTCATAAACGCTTTAGAAAACCTCAGCCCGCTCATGGATGAGGTTTCCTAAAAAATGTGAAGGCCGCTTGGCCTTTTTGCCTGCCGCTAGTTTTAAGGTTGGATGGGCAGCGTAAACAATGACACTAATTAATTCCTCAATGGCCTTAGTAGGCTGTTTAAATATCAGCAGGCGCACAGCTGACTTCGGGGTGTGCCCGCCAAATGAAACATCACACGCCCGATGTCATCCTGCGTCATTTTACACACTGACCTGTCGGGCCAACACCCGCATGTCGTTTGAAAAATTCAGGCCTATAAGATCGACACTGGTGTAAAAATAAAAGTAATTACAATCAAGTGTAAAGAGCTGGGGATTCTTCAAGTGTAAAGAGCAGGGCTACTAGAATTAGTTAATAAATTGAATAAAATACGATAGTGATGGCAGGATGGGTGATGTGTTGCAGCTGCAGTATGTGGGAGCTGCTGGACACCTAGGTGATTCAGAGTGAATGCATTTGTAGTAAGGGTTTGCTGCTCAAGCAACTTTGGATCCGAGTTGAGGTTCTGGAGTGTGAGCTGTGCCACATCAGCGAGGGGGAATGTTACCCAGACACTGTGCTCTAGGAGGCGGTCACACCCCTCAGATTAGGTCATTCAAATTTGGTCTGTGATTGGAGACAGGAGGGTGTGACTGCAGGTATGTGGGCCTGGGGGTAGCATTAGATGAGCCCCGGCCCTTGCAATTGTCCAACAGTTACGAGGCTGTTGCAAACTGTGTGGACAAGAGCGGGGACTGCAGGAGGATGAGGGAACTGACCACAGTGCCGTGGTACAGGGGGAAGGAAGTAGGAAGGTAGTAGTGGTAGGGGACAGTATAATTAGGGGAATAGATACTATTCTCTACAGCCATTAGCGTGAGTCCCGAAGGCTGTGTTGCCTGCCCAGTGCCAGAGTTAAGGACATCTCCTCAGGGTTGGAGGGGAACTTGGAGTGGGAGGGGAGGGATCCAGTTGTTGTCAATGACATTGATAGGACTGGAAAGGAAGCTCTGCTAAAATAATTTGAACAGTTAGGAGCTAAATTAAAAAGCAGAACCTCCAAGGTAATAATCTCGGGATTACTTCCTGAACCACGGGCAAACTGACATAAGATAAATAAAGACATGGAATTAAATGCATGGCTCAAAGATTGGTGTGGGAGGGGCACTGGGAAGGGGGAATCATGGGGCACTAGCACCACTAATAGGGTAGAAGGGAGCTGTTCTGGTGAGATGGGCTTCACTTGAAGCATGCTAGGACCAGTGTCCTTGCAAATTGAATAACTAGGGCTGGAGAGAGGGTTTTAAACTGAATAGAGGGTGGAGGGTTCTGGAGAAGGTTATGCTTACAAAACAAAAGGACATGGCAGAATTGCAAGTCAGTTTTTTAGGTAATGATTCCCAGAGTGTGACAGGAAGGGACAGAGTGTACAAACATTTTTTAAAAAGCAACAATTAAGGTCAAAGGAGGAAGAAAATGTTAAAAAGGCAAAATTAATGGTTCTTTACGTAAATGCACATCATATTCAGAACAAAATGAATGAATTAATGGCACAAATAGAGGTTAAGGGTATGATACTATAGCAATTATGGAGACATGGTTACAAGGAGCTCAAAGCTGGGAACTGAATATTGAGGGGTATGTGACTTTTCGAAAGGACAGGCAAGAAAGAAAAGGTGGTGGGGTAGCTTTGTTAGTACGAGATGGACAATAGCAAGAAATGATCTTGGATCGGAAGATGTAGAATCCATATGGGTGGAGGTAAGAAATAACAAGGAGAAGAAGGCACTGATGGGAGTAGTCTATAGCCCCCCTAACAATAGCTATACTGTAGGATAGAGAATAAATCAGGAGATAATGAGGGTATTTAAAAAAGGCAGTACATTAATCATGAGGGACATTAATCTTCCTGTAGATTGGGAAAGTCAAATTAGCAGAGGGGTAGCCACAAGCAAGAATTCATAGAGTGTATTCAGGACAGTTTCCTAGATCAATATGTAGTGGATCCACCCAGCAATAAGGCTACTTTGGATTTGGCAATGTGTAATGAGGCAGGTTTAATAAAAGATCTCAGAGTAAAAGATCCCTCTAGGATACAGTGATCATAACACAGCATTCAGTCTGGGAGTGAGAAATTTGGGTTGGAAACAACTGTGGTAAACTTAAATAAGGGTAATTACAATGGAATGAGGGCAGAGTTGGTTGGAGTGAACTGGGAAAGGAGTTTAGCAGAAAAGGCAGTTGATGAACAATGGCTGATGTTTAAGAAAATAGTTCATGACTCACAACAAAGGTATACACCATTGAGGAAGAAGGATTCTAGGAAGGGGATAAACCAACCATGGTTAACCAAGGAAATTAAGGATAGTATCAATTTGAAAGAAGAAACATACAAAGTGACAAAGATTAGTGGTAAACCAGAGGATTGGGAAAGTATTAAAAACCAACAAAAGATTACCAAATAAAAGAGGTAGAAAATAAACTTTGAGGGTAAACTAGCAAGTAATATAAGACTGGTTAGCAAAGAACTTCTTTAAATATATAAAAAGGAAGAGAGAGGCCAAAGTGAACATAGGCCCCTTAGAGAATGAGGCTGAGGAAATAATAATGGGGAGCCGGAAATGACAGAGGAGTTGAATAAATACTTTGCATCAGTCTTCACAGTAGAAGACACTAATAACATTCCAAAAATACTAAATCAGGAAGGGGCAAAAGTGGGGGAGGAAATAAATACAATAACTATCACTAGAGAAAAAGTACTAGGGAGAATAATGGGACTAAAGGCCAATAAACGCCCTGGACCTGATGGGCAGCTTCCTAGGATCTTAAAGGAAGTAGCTGCACAGACAGTGGGTGCACTGATGGTAATCTTCCAAGAATCCTTAGATTCTGGAAAAGTCCCAGAGGATTGGAAAACTGCCAATATCCTTATTCAAAAAGGGATGGAGACAAAAAACAGATAATTATAAGCTAGTTAGCTTAATATCTGTCATTAGGAAAATGTTAGCGTCTATAAAGCTAAAAAAGTTAGAGCCAATAAAGGATGTAATAGCAAAGCAATTAGAAATACATAATCTAATCAAGCAGAGTCAGCATGACTTCATGAAGGAGAAATCATGCATGCCTGACAAATTTATTAGAATTCTTTGAGGAGGTAAGAAACAGGATAGATAAAGGGGAACCAGTAGATGTAATATATTTGGATTTCCAAAAGGCATTTGATAAAGTACCACACATAATGCTACTTAATAAGATAAGAGCCCATGGTATTGGGGGCAGTATATTAGCATGGATAGAGGATTGGCATAAAGGGGCATTTTCAGGATGGCAACCTGTAACTAGTGGAGTGCTACAGGGATCAGTGCTGGGGCCACAATTATTTACAATATCTATTAATGACTTGGATGAGGGAAGTGAATGTACTATCGCCAAGTTTGCGGATGACACAAAAATAGGTGGGAAGCTAAGTGATGAGGATGACAGAAAGAGTCTACAGAAAGATAGAGACAGGTTATGTGAGTGGTCAAAAACTTGGCAGGTGGAATATAATGTGGGAAAATGTGAGGTTATGCACTTTGGCAGGAAGAATAGAGGAGCTGAATAGTATTTACATGGAGAAAGCCTGCAGAAAGCTGCAGCACAGGGATTTGGGGGTCCTCATACATGAGTCACAAAAAGCTAGCATACAAGTTTAGCAGGTAATAGGGAAGGCAAATGGAATGTTGGCCTTTATTTTAAAGGGAATGGAATATAAAAATAGGGAAGTCTTCCTAAAACTATACAAGGCACTAGTTAGACCACGCCTAGAATACTGTGGACAGTTTTGGTCCCCTTATCTAAGGAAAGATGTACTGGTATTGGAGGCAGTCCAGAGAAGATTCACTGAGTTGATCCCAGATGTGGAGAGATTTTCTTATGAGGAGGGGTTGAGTAGGTTGGGCCTGTATACATTGGAGTTTAGAAGAATGAAATGCAACTTTATTGAAACATATAAGATTCTTAGGGGAGCTTGACTGGGTAGATGCTGAGAGGTTGTTTCCCCTTGTGAGAGAGTTTAGGACCAGAGGGCATAATCTCAGAGTAAGGGGTCACCCATTTAAGACAGAGATGAGGAAGAATTTCTTTTCTCAGGAGGTAGTTAATCTGCAGAATTCTTTACAGCAGTCGGCTGTGGAGACCAGGTCATTAAAGTATATTCAAGGCTGAGGTAGACAGGCATTTAATCAGTAAGGGAATCAAGGGTTATGGAGAGAAGGCAGGAAAGTGGAATTGAGGACTATCAGTCAGCCATGATCTCATTGAATAGCAGAGAAGACTCGATGCACCAAATGGCCTACTTCTGCTCCTACGTCTTATGGTCATATGGTAATAAGATGGGGATGTGAATTAAACATTGCAAAGTAGCAATCCTCATACCCATTGTAAAGTCACTAATGAAATAAAGTCAGCAAGTGATCAGATAATTCTGTCACCAGCCATCTGCTTGTTCCCTGTCTCATCATCTTTGACTGAGAGGGATGCAGATGTGCGTTCTTATTTCCAGGGCATCTTCCTCTGCATCTGTGAGCTGGACTGTTTGTGGTGACCCACCTCCAGCCTATTATCTCTCCCTTACAGTTTACATTGTCTCCCACAAAGGGTGACAAGCAGACCCGTGAGTGAGCAAAGGTTATGTATTCATTTGGCAGATGCAGTGCACTTGGTAAGGATAACTATCGGACCGATGCATCACGTTATATATGTCTTGCGATGAATGACAACAGTGGTTCGATAAGTGGGGAGGTGAGGAAGTTCATCAGCATGAGCAGTGTTTAAACCTCAGTGGATATGAGGCTGTGTCTTTAATTTAATGAATAATCAAGGGGGTCAGTTGACCTGTTCTGAAATCTGCCTGACAACAGGCCCAGGAAGGGGGCTATTAAAGATTAAGAAAGACCTAGATTGCTTTGCTGTAAAAAAAAAGTGTGAGCTGCTCACGCTTGGAAACAATGGCAGCAGCATCTCTGTTTATCAGTAGCTCGACTGCAAGTCCCCAAAGTCACAGGAACATGTTGACAATGGCAGGTTGTAATCGGCTTTGCTTTAAACTGTCCATGTGCTTCCAAAATAAAAGAGAGCTGGGTTGTCAAGGGTAGATATTCAGCATTTCTACTTGAATACAAGGCCCATGTGATTCACATTGTCATGGAGATAGGCTTGGAGAGAGGAAAGGTTTCTAAGATATCTCTGAAAACACACAGACGCAGACAGTTTTCCTGGATCTATGAGAGAAAGAGCAACTAGAAAGCTGAAAGTCTCTATGATTCATTGCACAGAAATGTGGGTGGGAATTGGTGCTCAGATTGAAAACACCAAATTCATATGGGGTTAAAATGAGGCTGGAATATTTACCTAGCTTGCACTGGAGAGAGAATAACCAGGAAAGCTCTCACCATGGAGGACAGTTCTGGGGTTAAGAGCTGGGAAAGGAAAAGAACAAAAGTAATCTCTTGGGAGCTAAGAATCACTTTGGATTGGTTCCAGGAGAAATGGATGTCTACCAAAAGGACAGTGTAACCTACACCCGGGGTTTTTCAGTTATTTTAAAAGCAAAAGCGCAAATTTCTGTTTTGCAGTTTAAAGTAGAAATTGTCGACAAAATTAGTGTTTATCAACAATGTTTATTACCTGTTTGTCACAGCAGAAGTCTTAAAATGGAAAATCTTGTTGTGTCGTCTCTTTCAGCTATTAACTGGAAATTTGAATTTCTTTGTAAAAGTTATCGGTATCTACACAAATCATAACACGGTGTGATGTGATGAAATATGCTAGCCAAGCCATAGGGAAGGGGTTGGGAATTGCACCACAGGAAACAAGTCAATGAGGAAATGTGTTCACTTTTCCTGACCTGGGGAGGTCATTAAATTAATGTGGGCACAATGCTTCTCCTGCTCACCTCCTCAGCCACCTCCAGCTACATCATCTTGTTGATAGCAACAAATTTGTCCTCCCGTTGTTGAGGGAAAACTATGTTCCTCTGGCGCGTGACTGCACACAGCAGAAACACCAGTGAATTCGGATGTTGGTCTTGCTTTTTATGAAACTATGCGAAATATCTCCTAGCTTCTCCATTCCAATTCTGCAAAAGCCCTTTAAATAAATCACATCACACCTGCTTCACGGCTTGCAGAAAACTTGCAAGGAAGAAGATTAATTATTCAGTCAAGTTGAAATCTGAGAATCTGACCAACTAACTTTACTTCCAGATTTTATGCACACAATATCACCCCACCCACTCCCCTTCCTGTACCCAACCTGCCTTTACATTGGTATCGAGGTCTGTAAATGGTAAAGCTGTCAAAGTGATCAGTCTATTGTTATCAGACGATCCCACAGTGGATTTTAATAGAACTCAGGAGAATGATGAAGCAGCCAGACATATTGGAAAGCAGGAACTGAGCAAGTAATTTAATTTTACCTTGTCTTTCACCAGTCAAATAAAACACTGATTCCTTGTTTTATCAAATACTATTCAATATTTACTAGTTTCCAATGAATCGGTGCTCTGACACTTTATTCCTCACTGTGCACTATCAAAATCATAAAACTACTGGGAAAATGGCATCAAGGTTTGCTTTTAAAAGTGATATAAAGTGGAAACAGTCATCAAGGTATAAATGCAGGATAATACATATTACGTAATGTCTATGCATTGTCTGTTGGCACAATGCCTTGCATTGGTCCTGATGTCCCTGCTCTTTTACATCGTGTTTATATTTCAGAGCCACCTCTATTTCAATGCAAACCAGACTGAGAGGACAAAAGACCTTTGTCTACAGGCCACAAGGGTCCTTTGTGAAGTAAGTTTAGGAAGCCTCAACTAGGTTCCTGCTACAAATGGAGCCAGGACACAGAACTGCCCTCATTTGAGCTCAATTTGCTGTTGGACGGAATGTAAAAATGTCACACTTACAGAGCGAGGGTAAATTGAGGTGCACAATCCTATTTGATGTTAGTGACAGCTGCCTTTCTGTCTGATTATCTTTAGCCTCCAGGGAACTATTCAGCTGCTGAGAACAGCTGCTGCAACTGTTGGTACATGAGAATGACAGGAATCCTTCCACCAGCTAAGAATGTAACCCTTCATGAATGAGTTGAATGCTTTGCAATAACACTCCATTGGTACACTGCATACCAATCAAAATTCTAGCAAGCTCGGTTTTGAAATGCTCACTTGGCCCCCATGCCAGCTTTGTGGGGGAGAGAGTTCGAGATTTTCACTACCCATTGTGTGAAGAAGTGCTTCCGGACAACATCTCTGAATGGTCTAGTTCTGATTTTAAGGTTATGCCCCCCTTTTCTGGACTCCCCCACCAGGGAAAATATAGGGTGGAATTTTCCGCTCTGGAGACTAAGTGCAGAGGCGGGCGTGAGAAGTGGCACTTTTCCCGCCGGCCACATTGGTGGGTTTTCCTCCATCTCTCGTTCTGGCAAGATTTCCCCCCACTTTGGAGCAGCAGGTTGTGTAGAGTGCAGCTAGCCACAATGATGTGTGAGACCCTCTGGGGAGAGTACTGGAGAGTACTGACTGACCTGTCCAGACATCGCAAATGCATCTTCAAGATGCCAATGGTCTGCTCAATAAATGAGCGTGCTGTAGAATGAGAATGTACTTCTCCTCTGAGACACTTTGTGGCCGCTGAACAGGCGTCACCAAGCCCATCTTTTGCGGGTGGCCTTTGCACCAAGGAGCCAGCCTGGATGCACCGAGAGCCCTCAAAGGTCTGTGGCACCAGCGAGTGACTCAAGATGTATGAGTCTTGGGATCTTCCAGGGTATCTCGCACATACCTGCTTTATCTGCTTCTGGTGATTGCAGACCAGCTGCACACTGAAAAAGTGAAACCCTTTCCTGTTGATGAATTGTACTGGCTGCTCCCAGGGAGATCTTAAAGCTACGTGAGTGCTCTCGATGACACCCTACACCTACAGGAATCTGGAGATCGCTGCAATCCCACTGCTCTGGCAGCCTGGCTGGCTTCATTTAGGGACAACTGGGTGTAATTGTGTGCCTTGCTATACAGGGGACCCGTAACATCTCGAATGAACGGGAGCTGATGCTGGAGAGATCCCTCAGAAATACCCAGTGGATCGAGCCGCTTGCAAAAATGTTCAGAGCAGCAGTCACTTTTCGAGCCTTTGGCAATGGATGGTCTCCCAGTCCCTACAACATCAACTCCTCCCACAGAATGTGGCAGATGTGGGACACTATATCCCTAGACATGCCAAGATGTCGACAGCACTGTCTCTTGCTCATCTGGAGTTATGAGAGGTGTCTTCTGTACACCCTTGGTCTTGCCAGATGCCTCTGCTCAATGGGTCTGTCAGCCTCAGATTCTGGGTGTAGAGGGGGCCCTGATACCCCTTGTTCATCAGGGTGAGGCTTTTCCCTTAACCCAGCCTGGCAGCAATGGGCCCTTCGTCTCACCCACCCTAGTTGCCTGATTGTCAGGATGAACACAACGTTGCCTGCTCCATCCGAGAGGTCCTTGTGCTCATGTCTGTGGAAACATTGAACAGAAATGTGAATGAAAATAAGCCTGCAGTGGTCACCTTCCAGTCACTAACTAGGGAGTCATTGTGGAGCCAATGGGTCACTTTCATTCCAGACATCACAACCCCACTTAGTCCCTTGGAGCACTATTAAAGTCTTCTGGATCACTGGTAGGGCATGAACCCCCCCCCAAGACCATCCACCACCCCCCCTAACCCAAATGACACATGCATGACAGGGCTTTGACACAGGGGCTTAGATCTGGCTGAGTCCTGCCAGGTGACAAACGCCTTAGTCAAGGCGCTGTCAGACTGTTTTCTTTGGATTACACAGCAGCCCCAACTCGCACTCAATGAGAGTATTGTGGGGGAGGGGCCTTCAAAATCTTAAACTGCCATTTGCAAGGTTTAGAGGTCTTAGGGCCTTTAGGCATATGCATTTTGGCCAATGGCCCCTTTCCAGTTGGTTCCTTCTAACCCTGGGGATTTCCCAGAAGTGGGACAAAGGGTGTGTAGAAGCCAATCCTACAATGGCCTCGATTGGGTTCATGATCTCACAAGAATGAGCAGCATGAGTTAAGGCACCACGTTCCCTTCATTGGCATTCAGCTGTTCCGAACATGTCTCAGCTGTGCCTTTCTCTCCATTTGGAAAAGTGAAAATGAACAGGCTGCTCCTTCACTCAGCCCACAATGCAATAGTCGACTCCTCCCACAGCGCTGAGAGCTCTCCCTGGCGATATTTGTCATCACTTGTTTTTGTACTGCGTCATTGGATCAGCTTGAAAAATGGTGGTACTGGGGTTTTACTACAGACCAGCTTTGAGCTCCCACTCTGTGACCATCAAAATCCCTCCCATTGTTCTGGAGGAGCACCAAGTGCAGGTTTCCCTCCCTCCAATCACTCTCCTTCCTCTTCCTCTAATCCTTGAATCCCATCTATCGATGTTGATGTCCTGGTGTCCCATGTAGACCTGATCCCTCCTCGTCTTGAGGACCATTGTACTGTGACTCCCCACCCACTTCACCCCAAGACATCATCGAGTGCCTCCCCCCTACATTACCTGCCCCCATCTACAGGCTGCGGATGCCTCCACTGACTGTGACTGTGTCAATGTGGCCCGGTATGGAGCCACCAACCCCCGGGACCGACATGTGCGAGAGATTGATCTTGTCCTGCGCACCATGCTGGGCACGATTGACAGCACTGACAGGGCCTCCCCTCCAGGGCTTGGGACCAGGACAAGTGTGCCAGGCACAGCCTCTAAATTATGGCACAGATTCACAGGACTGTCCGTGCTTTGTGGCCCCAACCACCCGTCGATCTATTTCCCAGGACTGTCTATGCTTTCTGGACCCGGAGAGGCGGTGGTGTAGTGGTATTGTCACTGGACTAGTGATCCAGAGATCCAGGGTAACGCTCTTGTGATCTGGGTTCGAATCCCACCACAGCAGATGGTAGAATTCAATAAATATCTGGAATTAAAAGTTGAATGATGACCATGAAACCATTGTCACTATTGCCCTTTAGGGAAGGAAACCTACCATCCTTACCTGGTCTGGCCTACATGTGACTCCAGACGCACAGCAATGCGACTGATTCTTAATTGTTCTCTGAAATGGTCTGGCAACTGCTAAAAACCAGTCAGTGAGGAATGTAACCTTACCGCCCACCTGACTTCCGCCTAGACATCAGAAATGACAATGGCACACCCAGCCCTGTCGACCCTGCAAACTCCTCCTTACTAACATCTGGCAGCTTGTGCCAAAATTGGGAGAGCTGTCTCACCGGCTAATCAAGCAACAGCCGGACATAGTCACCCTCACGGAATCATCTAGACCATGCCGCAGACACCACCAGTGCCATCTCAGGGTGGCACAGGGGTATATAGTCGGGAGGGAGGTGCCCTGGAAGTCCTCAACATTGACTCCGGATCCTATGAGGTCTCAGGACTCCAGGTCAAACATGGGCAAGGAAACCTTGTGCTGATGACTGCGTCCCCCCTCAGCCGATGAATCAGTGCTCTTCCATGTTGAACACCACTTGGAGGAGGCACTGAAGGCGACAACGGTGCAGAATGTGCTCCGAATGGGGAATTCCATGTCCATCACCAAAAATGGCTCGGAAGCATCAGTACTGACCCAGCTGGCCGAGCCCTAAAGGACAAAGCTGCTGGACTGGGTCTGCGGCAGGTGGTGGGAGGGAAAACATACTTAACCTCATCCTCACCAACCTGTCTGTCGCAGACGCACCTGTCCATGACGGTATTGGCAGGAGTGACCACCGCACAGTCATTGTGGAGACGAAGTCTCACCTTCACATTGAGGACACCCTCCATAGTGTTGTGTGGCACTACCACTAAATGGGATAGTTTTCAAACAGATCTAGCAACTCAAGACTGGGCACCCATGAGGTGCTGTGGGCCATCAGCAGCAGCAGAATTGTACTCGATCACAATCTGTAACCACATGGCCCAGCGTATACCCCACTCTACCATTACCATCAAGCCAGGGGATCAACCCTGGTTCAATGAAGAGTGCAGGAGGGCATGTCAGGAGCAGCACCAGATATACCTAAAAATGAGGTGTCAACCTGGTGAAGGTATAACACAGGACTACTTGTCTACCAAACAACATTAGCAGCAAGTGATAGACAGAGCTAAGTGATCCCACAACCAATGCATCAGATCTAAGCTCTGCAGTCTTGTCACATCCAGTCGTGAATGGTGGTGGACAATTGAACAACTCACTGGAGGAGGTGGCTCCACAAATACCCCCATCCTCAATGATGGGGGAGCCCAGCACATCAGTGCAAAAGATAAGGCTGAAGCATTTGCTACAATCTTCAGCTAGAAGTGCCAAGTGGACGATCCATCTCGGCCTCCGCCGGAGGTCCCCAGCGTCACAGATGCCAGTCTTCAGCCAGTTCAATTCACTTCACGTGATAATACACCTGACAATATTCTGACAATAGTGCTGAAGACTTGTGACCCAGAACTTGCCATGCCCCTAGCGAAACCGTTGCAATATAGCTGTAACACTGGCATCTACCCGGCTATGAGGAGAATTGCCCAGGTATGTCCTGTACACAAAAAGTAGGACAAATCCAACCCGGTCAATTACAGGCCTAGCCTACTCTCGATCATCAGTAAAGTGATGAAAGGAGTCATCAACAGTGCTATCAAGCGGCACTTGCTTAGCAATAACCTGCTCACTGACGCCCAGTTTGGGTTCCGCCAGGGCCATTCAGCTCCTGACCTCATCACAGCCTTGGTTCAAACATGGACAAAAGAGCTGAACTCCTGAGGTGAGATGAGAGTGACTGCCCTTGACATCAAGGCAGCATTTGGCCAAGAGTGGCATCAAGAGCCTTAACAAAACTGGAGTCAATGGGAATCGGGGGAAAACTCTGCTGGTTGGAGTCATACCCAGCACAAAGGAAGATGGTTGTGACTGTCGGAGGTCAGTCATCTCAGCTCCAGGACATCACTGCAGGAGTTCCTCAGGGTAGTGTCCTAGGCTCAACCGTCTTCAGCTGCTTCATCAATGACCTTCCCTCCATCATAAGGTCAGAGGTGGAGATGTTCGCTGATGATTGTACAATGTTCAACACCATTCATGACTCCTCAGACACTGAAGCAGCCCATGTCCAAATGCAGTAAGACCTGGACAATATCCAGGCTTGGGCTGACAAGTGGCAAGTAATATCTGTGCCTCACAAGTGCCAGGCAATGACCATCTCCAAAAAGAGAGAATCTGATACCCCTTGACATTCAATGGCATTACCAAAGCTGAATCCCCCACTAACAACATCCTGGGAATTACCATTGACCAGAAACTAAACTGGACTGGCCATATAAATATTATATCTACAAAAGCAGGTCAGAGGCTGGGAATCATGTGGTAAGTAACTCACCTCCTGACTCTCCAATGCCTGTCCACCATCTACACGGCACAAGTCAGGAGTGTGACGGAATGTTCTCCATTTGCCTGGATGAGTGCAGCTCCCACAACACTCAAGAAGCTTGACACCATCCAGGACAAAGCAATCTGCTTGATTGGCACCACATCCACAAACATTCACTCCCTCCACCACCAACGCACAGTAGCAGCAGTGTGTGTACCATCTACAAGATGCACTGCAGGAACTCACCATGGCTCCTTAGACAGCACCTTCCAAACCTGCAACTATTTAGAAGGACAAGGTCAGCAGACACGTGGTAACACCACTACCAGGAAGTTCCCCTCCAAGCCACACATCATTCTGACTTGGAAATATATCGCCGTTCCTTCACTGTCGCTGGGTTTAAATCCTGGAACTCCCTCCCTAACAGCGCTGTGGGTGTACCTACACCACATGGACAGCAGCGGTTCAAGAAGGCAGCTCATCACCACCTTTCTAAGGGCAATTATGGATGGGCAATAAATGCTGGCCTGGTCAGCTACGCCAAAATCCCATGAATGAATTTTTAAAAAATCCCTCCACCTCCACCCCAGTCATGTGTCTGTGTGCTGTCTTCCCCATCATATCCCTCACTCAAGTGTCTCTGTGCTCTCTTCCCAGTTGTCCCCGCACCCAGTCAATCCTTACCCTTCTAGCCCCTCCCCTCGCCTCTGTCTTGACTCAGCACCACCCTGCCTCATTCAAACCTTTGCCCTTCAGCCCCTTGCACCACCCCCCACCCACCTTCCCTCTGGTCTCACAAGTGCAGTGCTATGAAAGGTGGGCAGAGAAATCTCGAGGTCACAAGTGAAGTGGTACTTGCCAGGTGTACATCACATAAATCCAGCTGTGAATCACACCAGTCTCATTTGCTGCTGGTGTAGCCATCTGATCTGGAGTGGGGGTGTGATTCTGCTGAGCTGCCTTTTTAATGAGTATTCATGATATTCAATTGGATGCAAATACAGTTCCTAACATGGTATGAAGGGCTACCAGACCCAGCATGAAAGTCAGGAGTGGACAATTGGCAACTCTTTTTCTGCTGGCAGGATACTGATTTTTGACCATTCTCCACATTTTCCCATTCCGCCCACCATGATGCCCGCAGCTGACGGGACCAGAAAACCCCACTCATAGTTCCTCTCCATCTATCCTATCAACTCCGTTATTCATCATCGTTTAGATTTCCCTAATCAAGACCTTCAGTACAAAAATCAAGGCTGGCACTTCAGTGCGGAACTGAGAATGTGCTATGTTGTAAGAGGGGCAGGATTTTGGTGGAATGTTAAACCAAGCCTCTATTTGCCATCTCAGGTCAACATAAAAGATCCCATGGCACTATATGGAAGAGGAGTAGGGGAGATATCTCTGGTGTCCTGGCAAATATTTATTCTTCAATCAACATCACACAATCAGATAATCTGGTCGTTATTACACTAATGTTTCTGGGATCTTTCTATGTGCAAACTGATTTCCACTTTTCCTACATTACAACAGTGACAACAGTATTTCATTGGCTGTAAAACACATTGCGATGGCCTGAGGTCATGAAAGGTGCCACGTAAATCAAATCTACCCGAGGGAATACAAACCTAATCTATGCAACCTGTCCTCGTAATTTAACCCCTTTAGCCTCCAGTATCATCCTTGTGAATCTGGTGAACATTCAGCCGGAGGTTGTGACATTATCCAGTCATTACAGGGTTCATATGGATTGAGTGATGGTGAAATCAGACCCAGCTATGATGCTTTGTGATCAAAAGGCCTGATGACACTCACTGTCTAGCTTTGTAAATGAAGAGCAATCTTTTGAAGTTTCCAAGGGCAGCCAGCAGCTACATGGGATTATTTTACGTCTGGCTCAGAAACAGGCCATTTGGCCCAACCAGTCCACTACAGTGTTTACGCTCCACTTGAGCCTCCTCCGATCTTTCCTCATGCAAACCTACCATCGCACCCATCTATTCCCTTCACCCTCAAATGGCCCACCACTTAGCCCTAAAATGCATCCAAATTCTTCACTTCAACCACTCCCTGTGGTAGAGATCATTCCACATTCTCACCACTTTTGAGTAAAGAAGTTTCTTCTGAATTCCCTATTTGATTTTTTGGTGACTATCTTACATTGATGACCTCTAATTCTGTTCTCCCCACAAGAGGATGGGATGTTAACTTTGTATGAGTCAACAGTTTCAGGACAGTAAAAGGTGGAAGACCAGTTCCATGAAATCAATACCATGAGCTCTGATTTTAACTCGGGCACACGGCCAGCTCACACCAATGACCCCCAAAGAGCTTTTTAAACTCCCATTTTGCTTTTGGAGTGGAGTCTTCTGCCCAAACCTGGGTGGGAGAAGGTGGGGAGGGGAAAGGAAGCATGACTTCAAGCACCCGGCAATAAAGTAAGTGCTGAGGGGGCGGCAGGGTGAAACCAAAGGCAGTAGGAACCCAAGGTTTCCTACATCTTGGCCAGCTCGTGATTCTCACTAGCTTCAGGCGGGAGATTCACCTCCAATGAGTGTTAAAATTTTCTTCAGGTCTTACAAAGGAACCATTTTAAAAGCTGACTCTCCAGGGCCTCATCAGGTGCTGAGAATTCCATGACTTCAAGTTAAAATAGTGTCAGTGTCCTGTTTTCGACATTGGGTTCCAACAGTTCCATATTTATGGGGGCCTCACCCTCCTGCATCACGTCCCCACATTGCATCCTGATAGCCGAGAGTAAGAATGGCTGTAGGTGGCTGGAGTGCGACACAAATATGGAGGTAAGTACTCTGCCCCTATTTAACCCCCGCAGTCACTAGCATTGGGAGGTGCAACGGTCCTCTTCACTGTTACAGGAATACATTGATACATTGAATAATTTAATCTAAAATATTTAAATAACACAAACAATATTATAATTCAGAACTCAAAGCAATTTGCCCTCCTTTCCAGTCAATTAGCAGGGTAAGAAACTTCAGTTAGCTCCCGAATATTATCTGTACTTAGCACTGAATTTATACTGGAGCTTCAGACTCAACCAGTGGGATCTTTATAAGTTCATAGCCTCCCCCTCCCCCTGTTTCCTCCCCCCACCAACCTGGTTCTCTTTTCAAACTATTTTCAAAAGAAAACAGAACAGAGCAGTCCCCCAGGGTCTCCTTTCAAACGGATATCAAAGGGGCTGGGTCAGCTTAAACAACAGGGGTTGTTCATTCCTGCAGGACATTTGGAAATACCCTTTTTCTATAAAGGATAATGGATAGTGACTCTATTATGTCTTTTTGGCACCCTTCAGTGTCCATATCACCATTTGTATCTCTCTCATGGTGGGATGGCCTCGTATTCATCATCTCGTACGGGTGGCTAACAAAACATTAACTTTTAGTATTATTTCTTTGATCAAACACCTTTTGGTTGATTATCAAATTTTTAAGGTTATCGAAATACGTGCCAAGTTTAGATGTATTCAGGATATGCACTGAATCCGCTCTGAAACAGAACACTGACTCAGTTAACACTTTTCCTGTTTGACAGCCATACAGAAAGCTTGGGTCATGGGTCAAAGTAAACTGTGTCACTGAGGTAAGGGAAGTAGGTCCCAGCTTTTGTCTTAGCCAAGACAGAGAAGGAGAAAGGATTGTTTGATCCAGCAAGCCCAGGATTTCTAGCAGACCGGGTACAATCTGAACTTTGACATCAGGGTGGTGAAGAATCGAAGCCAAAGTGTCAAATTGGGTTTTAGCTCTGTTCTCCTGTACCGCTGTCCATCACTTTAATGAGCATGACTAATTTAATTTCAAAAGGCTCCTCTGACACAATGGAGAAAGAATGCAATCAGTTGGGAGAGTTCTCTTTGCTATATGCAAACAGTTTTCAATCCCCCCTCAATTATAACTCTGTACAAAAAGTACAGCCTATTAATGTGGATCAAATGTTGAATTTATTCCCCCTTCCAATTTCTCCTCTCTTCTTAAAGGCACCAATGTGGGCAGGGCTACAGTACACTGGGAGATTTTCTCCCCAGTTACTCCGGGGTGGGAACGTAGCCTGGTGAGCAGCTTGGCACAGCTGGGAGAGGTGGGGAGGCTCGGCTGAGTTTAGCTTGTCGTTTGCCAGATTCTGGACTAAAATAGCCAGGAAGTCTGCAGGAAGAGGCCACCCGGCCATTATAATCAGGCAGCTCAGAGACAACCAACCCAGGGAAAGGATTCTCAGCACAAGGTGAGCTTGAGAAGAGCAACAGTGGTCAGGGGAGCAACAGGACAGGGCAGGCCTAAAGATTCACTGTGGGGCCTGGAGAAGCATTCCTCCACCTCCCAGCCCGTGAAGAAACCTACAAACAAAAATTAACATTTGTATTTACGCCAGCCTTTGCAGGTCCTGGTTCCGGATCCTGACTGTATTTTACTGGTGGAATAGCTCAGGTCTCAGGTAGGAATAGCAGACGGACCCTGATAACACCTTCCGAGTCCAATCTGCATACTTATAAAAAGAAGCCAGCCAGTTTCAGGCCTTGACGCCTGCAATATGAAACTGGAGATCGGGCCGGTAAGAGTGGGTAAGTGTCTGCAAGGCAGGGAGATTTAAAATCACTCCTGAAGCACAGGAGACTTCAAACCATAGGGTGGTTGAGGGAGGAGGGGGGAGGGGGAGAGGTGGAGTGGGGCAGTCGGGGGGAGTGGGGCGATGGGGGGGTGGGGAGGGTGGGGGGGGTGGATTGGGGTGGTGGGGGGGGGAGGGGGTGGGGTGGGGAGGGTGGGCGTGGGTGGTGGTGTATCACAACTAATCCCAACTGGAACTGGTGCCTGACCCAACATCCACACATATGCATTTTTCAGCAAGGGACAATAATTAAGGATCCAAAGTGGGGTTTTAGTCATCCCAAGCCCAGGAACACTGAGGCCAACTGTAATGCATCGCTATTGCCCTGGGTGTGATTCACTAATTCAGCACAGGCCAGGGATTAACCCTCAGACCTTCCCAGTCTGAGTTCCACACTGAACAAATGTAGAAACTAACCAACTGGGATTTTGGAATGATATGGAGCTTTTAAAAACTAAAACATCTGTTAAAGTCAAGAACAAATGCAACAGTTAATTTTTTTTTTAACCAGATTTATTAAATCCAGAAGTAATGTTATTCTGAGCTCAGAAGTGTTTTGGTAGAGTTTATGCAAATAAGCTTCTGAATGGACTAGTCTGTACTCAAGGTTTTGTCCATTAACTGAGTCCAGTTACTATTCTTTTCTAAAATCATTTTCCCCTAATTGAATTCCATACTGTGGTAACCAGGGAAAGAAAGATGAATGCTTTTTCCCCAGTTTAAAACCGCTAGCACCTCACCCTATTAGCTTTGCACAGTTCATGGACATGTTGCACTGTTTTTACTGAGAGAGAGAGAGAGAGAGAGAGAAGGGCCAGGTGCAAGACTGAGATTTTCAAAAACTTTCCCACGTTTTTTTTTAAATTGTGTTTTAGTATATTGAGAACTCCACGTCAGAGTGAGTATGACTAAACGTGCGCCAGAGAGGGAAGGAGGGTGAGAGAATAGCAGAGAGTCAGGAGGGAGGGAGGGAGGGAGAAAGGTGGCAGCTGTAGCTCTTTGTGGAGTCCTGATGTTTTGTTTCCTAGTTGATGAAATCACACACAGTGAAAAGAGCAGCAGGGGCAAAGCTGTTTTGGTTGCTTTGTAAAACCTCTGCAAAAAGTGGAGTGTTTGAAAAGTACGGTCCAAATGCAGCTGAGGTATTAGCTCCACTGTTGAACCACGCAAAGGCCCAGTCTAGCAGTTCTGGCTCCGTATATGAAAATGCTGAAGATGAGGATCTGCGAGACCGCCCGAAGTTATACAGACTACATTCACCAAGGCAGCTGCTGTTTGACTTCAATCCTTTTCCAGTTGCGTAACATCACTCAGCCAAATTGGTGGTGTTGGTTCCTCTGGTGCACATAGCACCCCTCCAGGCACACCCCATCCCGGCTCCTTACTGACTCGTAATCCCTCCAGGACAGAGACACCATAACTTAGGGGCAGATTTTCCTCATGCCCCAGGCGCAGTGAAGAGAATAAAGGGACAGAGACCAATCAGATCTGTGCCCCTCTTACAGCCCACAGGAATTTCCTGGAGCACTGGACTGAAGTGGCAAGATAAAGACTAAAGGGGACAAGACCAAAGGGGACACCTTCCAAAATCACAACTACTACATCTAGAAGGACAAGGTCAGCAGACGCATGGGTGTATCCCCAGCTGGAAGTTCCCCTACAAGTCACTCATCATCCTGCCTTGGAGATGTATTGCTGTTCCTTCACTGTCGCTGAGTCAAAATTCAGAAACCCCCTCCCTAACAGCACTGGGGGTGTACCTACACCACATGGACTGCAACGGTTCAAGAAGGCAGCTCACCACCACCTTCTCAAGGGCAACTAGGGATGAGCAATAAATGCTGGCCCAGCCAGCGACACCCACATCCTGTGAGTGAATTAAAAAAAGAGCAGTAATTCTTCCTTCTCTCCTCTCTAACAACAGTCTGAACGTCTCACGGCAGGTCTCAGGCTTGCTGCTGTGCTCTTGTTGCGTGACCAATTTTCTGCTGCAAGGAACAGTCAGACAATGGATCCAGACCATGCCAATAGCCCAGGGAAGGAAAATCCTGTGCTCCTTTATGATGATGGGCACCCTTCACCTCAGTAGGCTCCAGTTGAGGAAAGCAGGCCCTACTACCTCTGGCTGTACCGGTTAAGGAGACCCCAGCTGGATTTTAAGCACCTGCCAGGGTCATTTTCAGGAAGCTGGAGTGGGGTGGGTGTGGTAAAGCTACCCACCCACACATGACAGGATTCAGCTTGCTAACAACTACTCAAAACCAACTGACGGCTGCTGACTGGGATATCCAATCAGGTTTGCACAGACAGCGGGGGCCAGATTAACTGTCTGGAGGCAGCCTCGGACTGCCCTACAGAGAGCGCACCCCCTCACTCCCCACAGCAGGGGTCCGACTGCAAAGATGGGTGGAATTTTATGACCAGTGGTGGCAGGGGTGGGACTGTAAAATGCAGCGAGCCATTCAAAAGTCCATTGACATTGGCAGGACCGTAAAATCCTGCCGTGGTCAAATTCTGCCCTCTTTTTTTCATTTAAAGTTTGAAAAGGCTGGAGAGAGGGAGCCTCCATTTCGAATCACCCTCTCCCTCACTATTACCTGCCGTGGCTTCCTGCTTTCAAGCTGGAAGTCTTCTGATTGGCCCTCCAGCTTTGAGATCCTCCGCACCATCCTTACTTGGACACCAAGCCCACCCTCTGTCCGTTGATTAGCCGCTCGGGGGAAAATCTCATCGAGCGACATTTTCCCATGGAGTTCATTTGAACCTAACATCAAGGTTTAGAAAACCACAGGGAAAGCCCTGCCTCCCAGCTTAGATCACTAGTCTCCCCTCACGTAGCCAGTGGTAATATTATTGAAACCAGTATCCCTGGGGTAGGGAGCGGGGCTTCTGACTGATCTCCAGCTCTCCTTTGCTGGCAACACTAGTGTGGGTGTCAGCTGAGGGCACAAGTAAGCTCTGCCCATTGATCCTCATGGTTCACACATGATTAATGGAAAAGGGTCTGGAAGGTGAACAATGTGTGTGGAGCCATGCCTCATTAAAAGACTAAGACTCAAGGACCAGAGATATGGAATAAAAAAACAAGTGAATCCAAGGAATAATTGTCCAGGAGTCACAAGTAAGATACTAAGAAGAAACCCTATGCCTCCAACATAGGAGGGCCACTACTACCACTGTCTTGGGTCTACTGACACCTTCTGCGGTTCTATGGGAAGGCTGTAACTAGGATGGATGGGAGAGAAATGAGCTAGTTGGCCAGGTCCAGGGTTTGCATGTGGTGGATGGGGAGGTTTTGGCCAGCAGCATGGTGGGGGCAGGGCGAGGGAAATCCAGTTTGGGACAGGATTATTTCCCAGCCATTTCCATTGGCCGATCACAGCTGGGACCATGGAGGAAATTCCAATGCCCAAAATTTAATGAGTTGCTTGCTTCACCCATGCCCCTTGACAAGGAATGGCCTCATGTCTGTCATGCAGCATTGTCCAAATGCACTAATGTATATGTCTGCAAGTAGCACATAATCCAATAGTCTGACAACATTCAGGGCCTTAGCTGTACCTATAGTGTAAAACATCCAGATGCTCATTGTACGCCACATTCATTAAAGTCAATGGAGGGAAAACCACACTTGATGGGCAGTCAATTCAATATTAGCCCCTTTTACAAATCCCCCCCCCCCCCCAAATACTCCATTGTTTGGGTACACAGTGAAGAATAAGCAACTTAGTCAGGGAATGGGATATCTGTCAAAGCTTGTGAAATTATCCACCAGGAAGACTCACCTTCTTCAATAGGGCAGAGGCAGAACATGAGGAAAAGAATTGATGCTATTCAGACTAATCAGAATCTGAATATGAAATACTGATAACATTTGGACAGTTTTTTTCACTGTTAAAGACAAGTGTACATTTTACATTTTGCTTTCACAATTCCTTTTTAAAGAAGAGCAATTTTACTGTTGCATGCAGTGCCTGCAGCGTGATAATGCAATCAGTTTGGCCAAAACCAAATTAAAATCAATTTCTGGTTCACATGAACTCAAAGCAAGTGAATTCTGGTAGGTTAAGGTTTCAGTCAGGGGATCAACTTTGGTTTTAGCGCAGATAGTCAAGGCCCTGTGGTCCTGCCAACTCCCTCCCCAGTCAGATTGCATGCAAAGATCTCGACATCAACCAGTGTGCCTCACCACAACTTGGATGAAACCACAGGCCTCCCACTAGGTTGCGTTAGATATTCTGAGGTAAGCCCTGTCGCAAGCATTCTGTCCTACAGCCGTTGCTTTAAACTCTAATTGAAGTCAGCCAGCTGGGGAGAAATTGTAATGCGCTTTAAGTGGCTGTTATTTAAATAATAGATCACAATAGCGTAGCAATAATAACTGGATTCCAGTGGCACAAGCCACATATTAAAGCTGTTTTACAGAACTGAGCTCTTAGTGCAAAGAGGAAGTTGTGCAGGGTTTTTCTTTTCTTTAATGAAATAAGCCTTTGCAGATTTTATACACTCACCAGAAAAAAAGCCCCTGCATTTCCTCTTTTGCCTTAAAGAGAAAGTGCTTCTGCAGTGTAGGAGACTACAACTGAAATGACCTGCAAACCATAGAATGCACCTAACCAGTAAGTGATGGCTGTGGAATGAAGGCATCTTTGAAGCTGACAGCAGGTTTTCTACAACGTCAAAAAGATCCCCAAATTATTGTTATCAGCAGCATAACCTAAAATTGGAATGACAGTCACAGAGGGTGAATCTCCGCATGGGGGTTACCCAATCATCTGCATTAACTATGGTGGAGAAACAATGAATAGGCGGTGCAACTTCAACCCCCACACCCATTAAGCTCGAAATGTGCATTCGCGATGTTAGTGAACTGAGAGTAAGCAACGTCCTTGTTGCTACAGACCCCTTCTGAGGGCCAAAGAATGCCCGAAATGAGGACCACCCCCACCCACCCTGCAGTCCATCAGGAGCCCGCCAGGTTTTACTGGGCAGTTTCCCACATGCCAGAGGGTCACACCAGCAGCTGGAATAATGTCTGCAGGAGTGAAAAAAGGCCCTTCATTGACTATTGAAGCGGGTCAGTTGGACTCTGGGCAGGTGGGCGTACCATCTGCCAACTTTCCCATCACTGGCAAAATGTCATGGGCACAAGACAATGGGCATGTTACCCGACACCTTCCAGCATCATTTTGCCAACTTTCCCACTGCCCAGCTCACACCGCAAAGGGCTGGGAAAGTACAGCCCAATAAGAACGGCTAGTTATTGCCACTGAGCTTTCTGAAGATGATCATGTTTCACTCACTGCTGAAATCAAAATGGCATGACTGACTGTGGTATGACATGTAGGTTAGTGATGTTTAATTCTGTCACTGGCTCCCACTCTCTGCTGATCAGACACATCGAGATCCCATTAGTTTCCAATTGTGAGATCTGTGGAGGGCCATCTTTGGTTTCTCCCCTTCTCCTTTGTCTTCGGTGGTCTTTTCCCCTGTAACAGGCTTAAGAAAAGACCTTGGAGTGATTATAGTACAATGTATTCACCCAATGGGTGCAGTATATAGTGTTACCATCCCCATAGAGACTTATAGGGCAGAATTTTATGTCCCACTGGTGGCACATGCCTGACCCAATCGGGCATAAAATTGCACGTGATGACATCGGGTGAGCATCCTGACATCATCACGCACTCGCGCAATATTTCAATCAGTGGGTGCTGGAGCTGCGCCCGCCATTAATTAACAGGCCAATTAAGGTGCTTAACAGTCCAATGATGGCAATTTCCTTGCCCTTGCGATTTAGCACTCATTGCACAGGTGAAATAGGCAGGCGGCCAGCTGACATTCTCACAAAGCTCATCCAAGGGTGGAATAAAAAGTGTCAGCAACATTGCCAGTGTGAGTAGTGAGGACAAAGGGGTGTTAACGGTGGTGATATTATCTAAAGGATGTGCTAATGGGGACATTAAGGGTAGCAAGCTAGTGGCAGATGGCCCTAGTGAGGGTGGGGTGGGGGGAAGGGATCGAAATGGGCTAAAAGGTGGAGATGAAACAATAGATCGAAATAAAATTAAAAATAGGTGGGAAAAGAAAAATATATTTGTCAAAAAATGATAAATTATTGGAAAAAGGGGGATCAGAAAGGGGGTGGGGATGGAGGAGAGAGTTCATGATCTAAAGTTGTTGAATTCAATATTCAGTCCGGAAGGCTGTAAGGTGCCTAGTCGGAAGATGAGGTGTTGTTCCTCCAGTTTACGTTGGGCTTCACTGGAACAATGCAGCAGGCCAAGGACAGACATGTGGGCATGAGAGCAGGGTGGAGTGTTAAAATGGCAAGCGACAGGGAGGTCTGGGTCATGCTTGCAGACAGACCGCAGGTGTTCTGCAAAGCGGTCACCCAGTCTGCGTTTGGTCTCTCCAATGTAGAGGAAACCGCATTGGGAGCAACGAATGCAGTAGACTAAATTGAGGGAAGTGCAAGTGAAATGCTGCTTCACTTGAAAGGAATGTTTGGGCCCTTGGACGGTGAGGAGAGAGGAAGTGAAGGGGCAGGTGTTTCATCTTCTGCGGTTGCATGGGAAGGTGCCGTGGGAGGGGGGTTGAGGTGTAGGGGGTGATGGAGGAGTGGACCAGGGTGTCCCAGAGGGAACGATCCCTACGGAATGCCGATAGTGGGGGTGAAGGGAAGATGTGTTTGGTGGTGGCATCATGCTGGAGTTGGCGGAAATGGCGGAGGATGATCCTTTGAATGCGGAGGCTGGTGGGGTGATAAGTGAGGACAAGGGGGACCCTATCATGTTTCTGGGAGGGAGGAGAAGGCGTGAGGGCGGATGTGCGGGAGATGGGCCGGACACGGTTGAGGGCCCTGTCAACCACCGTGGGTGGAAAACCTCGGTTAAGGAAGAAGGAGGACATGTCAGAGGAACTGTTTTTGAAGGTAGCATCATCGGAACAGATGCGACGGAGGCGAAGGAACTGGGAGAATGGGATGGAGTCCTTACAGGAAGCGGGGTGTGAGGAGCTGTAGTCGAGGTAGCTGTGGGAGTCGGTAGGCTTGTAATGGATATTGGTGGACAGTCTATCACCAGAGATTGAGACAGAGAGGTCAAGGAAGGGAAGGGAAGTGTCAGAGATGGACCACGTGAAAATGATGGAGGGGTGGAGATTGGAAGCAAAATTAATAAATTTTTCCAAGTCCCGACGAGAGCATGAAGCGGCACCGAAGTGATCATCGATGTACCGGAGAAAGAGTTGTGGAAGGGGGCCGGAGTAGGACTGGAACAAGGAATGTTCCACATACCCCATAAAGAGACAGGCATAGCTGGGGCCCATGTGGGTACCCATAGCCACACCTTTTATTTGGAGGAAGTGAGAGGAGTTTAAGGAGAAATTGTTCAGTGTGAGAACAAGTTCAGCCAGACGGAGGAGAGTAGTGGTGGATGGGGATTGTTCGGGCCTCTGTTCGAGGAAGAAGCTAAGGGCCCTCAGACCATCCTGGTGGGGGATGGAGGTGTAGAGGGATTGGACGTCCATGGTGAAGAGGAAGCGGTTTGGGCCACGGAACTGAAATTGATGATATGATGTAGGGCATCAGAGGAATCACAGATGTAGGTGGGAAGAGAATGGACAAGGGGAGAAAGAATGGAGTCAAGATAGCAAGAAATGAGTTCCATGGGGCAGGAGCAAGCTGACACGATCGGTCTGCCAGGACAGTCCTGTTTGTGGATTTTGGGTAGGAGATAGAAGCGGGCCGTCCGAGGTTGGGCGACTATCAGGTTGGAAGCTGTGGAGGAAGATCTCCAGAGGAGATGAGTTCAGTGACAGTCCTGGAAACAATGGCTTGATGGTCAGTGGTGGGGTCATGGACCGGGGAGAGGTAGCAGGAAGTGTCTGCGAGTTGACGCTCAGTCTCTTGAAAGCGTAGTTGTGAGGAGGATGATTCCTCTTGTGGGAATATAGAACTAGGGAACACAATTTAAAAATAAGTGGTCTCCCAATTAAGACTGAGATGAGGAGGAATTTCTTCTCTCAGAGGTCTGTTAGTGTTTGAAAATCTCTTCCCCAGCAAGCAGTGGAGGCTGGGTCATTGAATAAATTCAAGGCTGAGTTGAACCGATTTTCGATTGACAAGGGAGTCAATGGCTATAGGGGGCAGGCAAGAAAGTGGAGGTAGGGCCACAATCAGATCAGTCGTGATCTTACTGAATAGCAATGCAGGCTCCAGGGGCCAAATAGCCCAATCCTGCTCCCATTTCTTATGTTATTTTTGGTTTCTAGGAAGAACTTAAATCTAAAATTCTGGCTCATCATTCTGAAATCTTAAACAGACTTCAAAGCACATCCTTCTAACATAGTGCAGCTGCATAATATATGTTCATTTACTGGCTCAGAGGATAGGCTATAGGCTGGACACACGTACCCCTTAACCTTGCAATATCTCAACATCGCTCATCTGCTCACATGATAAGGTTGCAACAATTGAAAGGGAATTAATCCAAACTGGAGGAGAGCCCAGAATGGTAATTCCTTGACTTCATTTAAGGACACAGTGTAGAACATCATTAAAGGAGTAAAGAATGAGAAAGTCAAAGACCTTCATGAACCTCCAGACTATAATAGTCTCCGCCTCACGCTCATGGGTTTATCAGAGACAGCACCCACAGCAGGCTTCCATTTCATAGCACTATCCGCATCAATTACAAAGCATTGCTCTTAGTCTGTTAAACAGGCCGACATTTTGGACAGTCCATCAAGTTCTCTGCCACCTCGTTAATTCCCTGTATTTAACAAGATATAAAAGCTTCATTCTTTTCAGGCAAAGGTCTGTTCTTCAAGCAACGTCAATTAACTGTTTGTACATCAATAAAGTTAGTCTGGATGTAGATGATGACTTTAGCTGTTCAACTGTTTTCCTCTTTTTACTCATACTCTTAGAAAGAGGTGAGTAATCCTTTGTTCTATCCTAAAGTTGGCTCATTGGCAGTTGCTAAGTGGTGACTTTAGGCATTCTGCTTCAAGCTTTTTTCCCCCAAGTATGTTGTTTCGGTTTGATTTTTGGTTTCACTTTCCACTGTGAGTAGCAGGCAAATAGCGCTCCACCAATTAACCTGCTGTAAGATAAAAGCATGAAGGGCCATGAGGACTCAAAACCATAACTCTGTTCTTCTCTCTCCACAGATACTGTCCGACCTGAGTTTTTCCAGCATTTTCTAATTTAGTCTGCTAAAAGGAGGCTATTTTATCCTCTCATTCAGTTGCATGGGATAAGTTTTAAACCACTGAAATTTTGCCCCAGTATCTTTGTACAAGCACTGTTCGAAAGTGTCTCTTCCACCCAACCTCTAAAGAAGAGGAACTTGTAATTCATTAAACACCTTTCACAAAATCCAAAAATGTTTTACAGCCAAAGAATCCAAAGCAAAATCCTGCAGGTGCTGGAAACCGGAAATAAAATCAGAAAGTGCTGGAAATACTCAGCAGGTCTGGCAGCATCTTTAGAGACAAAAACCGATTTAAAAACAGAGGGAAGGTCACAGACCTGAAATGTTGGCCAGAATTTTATGCGGTGACTATGGCCATGTGCATGAGCTGAGAAGTGGGCAGTGAGCCTGTTTCTGGCTGGCTGGGTCCTCCCACAGTGACTTGTCAGCAGTCCGGCCTTTAACTGGCTCAGGATGAGACTTCCACCCCCATGCTGGAGCAAGTCCTGTGTCCAGGGGCTGCTGGCCAATCAGCATCTCCACCAGTCATGGTGGCAACTCCTGGGGCAACAGGCAGTCCCCAACCAAGGGGAACCATGGAGCCAGAGACTCAGGTAATTCTGGGGCTTTGCCAGGACCCGGGGGGCAGGCTCCCAAAGGGTTGGTGCCAAGCTCAGCAGTACATTGTGGGGGGGGGGGTGAAATCATGCAAGTGGGGAGGACAACCTTTGCCCTCCAGGGGGCACAGAGTGCCTGAACAGAAGGGACCACCTTGCTGGTAAAATACCAATGGAGGCTGTTGGTGATGCACATGGCGCCACTGCCCTGGAACCTGATATCACCCCTCACCCCACCCCAGCCCCCACCCCAGCTCTCCTGGGCAGGCTGTAAAATTCCACCTCTGTTTTCCTCTCCACAGTTGCTGCCAAGCCTGCTGAGTATTTCCGGTGTTTTCCGTTCTCACTGCAGCCAATAAATCTGTTTTGAAATGTAGTCACTGCTATAATGTGCATGGCACCCAATTTGTACACAGCAATGTCCCATAAATAACAAATATTGCAAATAACCAGATAATTTGTGTTGATGGCATAGTTAAGTGATGAGAGCTAGTCAGGGCACCAGGGCAAATCGCTGGTCCTCCTCAGACAATGTCATTGGACCTTTTCCTCCAGCAGAACAAGGAGGCAGAGCATCTGTTTAGTGTCCCACCAAAAGGGTGACATCTCTGACAATGCACTGAGAATGTCTGCCTCCAGTCCTGAAGTGGGCTTGAAACTCCCTCCATCCTGCTGACTGACTCAGCACGAGGTATTTGACCAAATGCACAATGTAAGGCAGAGATCTACAGTGTAGTGCTTACTGCTTGGGACATGTGCAGTTTCAAGAGGTTGCAGAATTACAGTACTTCCTTGCCTTTGCAACGTCTACTGATGTAACCATGCACACTGACAGCACATCATCTCTTGGCTAGCAACACTTGTCTACTTGGCAGTTTTGCTATGGGTACTAGTGACAATATGCAAATTTCTGCAGCTTTTAATAGGGCATGGCAGCCCACTATCATTGAGAAGCTTGCCTCTCACAGCATATCTAATGATATGCAGGTGCACCACTTCCTCAGAGAGTGCAGACAAGTGTGAACCTGCATTATCATCATACAAACTCACAGAGATCCCCCCCCCCTTGGGTGCAAGCTTCAGACCTCCCTGCCTCATGCCTTCAGTGACGATTTTGCTGGACGAATCAGCAGTGCTCCAATTCTCTTAGCACATTCTTCTGCTGAATACACCTTTAGTTTCTGGAATGGTGGGAGAATGAACTTCTTGGCTCTTGTCCTTCCATTGTCACAACAGCAGCCAAGCTGTATTCCTCCCGCCTGTGAAATATGCAGGATCGCTGTGCACTGCGTTAGGCCTCCATGGGCTTTCTTTTCAACAAGAGGAATTTTGAGAGAAAAGGATATGAAACAAAAATTCACCCTAATTTCAACCTGCAGCAACAATCCTGTAAATTTTTAATCTCATGCACACAGTTTCAATGAAATGGAGCAATGCTACTGTAAAAAAACGTTATCTTTCACCAGCTTTATTACTGTGATACTCATCCTGTGTAACTAAAATATGCACTTTAAAGCAATTGTAAGTGAGTTATTAAAAAAAGCTTAAACCTGGGGTCTTCCGCTCTGATTTGAGGCGGGTGGCTTAGAGGGTGGGAGGGGAAAATATCGGGAGATCGCAAAAATCACTTTCATGTTGTCGTAAAACCAATTTGCGATTGTGTGCTCCACCCGTCAAGGGCAAGTCACGTTCCTGCCAGCGCATGGTGGGAAGCTCATTTCAATATATTAGCATCTCATTAAAAGCCCCACTCACCAGAATCATCTCCCCCCCCCCCGCCCCCCCACCCCACACTGTATCATGAGCTCACATCAGCGTAACTGCACACCAATGAGTTTCACAACTGTACATAAGCAACGTGCAACTGGCGAGCTGCACTTCACTCGGGACTTTGAGGTTTGTTTGTCTACCTTACTTCAAGCAGCACTCGTGGCCATCAGCGGCAGGCTTCACAGGCAGCACCACATCACTGTTAGGGGCATTCACGGGCAGGTCTCTACCTACCAGACCCGCCATAAAGCAGGGGCTGGCCTTTCAACGACTGCAGGGCTAGGGCTTGCTTGACGAAACAGGTATCCCAAGTTGTGTGTGGGGGCACATGTTGACCTGTGCAAGTGGCCTCAAGCTGGTGAGGGCTGAGGAGGCAACGGAGAAGAGGCCAGATGGAGATGTGAGGGTGTGTGTGAGACAGTGAGTGAGATGCCAGCAAATACGTAATGGCCTTATGAGGTTTTTTAATTCATTCATGGGATGTGGGCATCACTGATCAGACCAACATTTTTGCCCATCCCTTGATGCCCTTGAGAAGGTGGTGATGAGCTGCCTTCTTGAACCACTGCAGTCCATGTGGTGTAGGTACACCCACAGTGCTGTTAGGGAGGGGGTTCCAGGATTTCGACCCAGTGACAGTGAAGGAACGGCGATATATTTCCACGTCAGGATGGTGAGTGACTTGGAGGGGAACTTCCAGCCCGTGGTGTTCCCAGGCATCTGTTGCCATTGTCCTTCCTAGATGGTAGTGGTCGTGGAGTTGGAAGGCGCTGTCCAAGGAGACTTGTTGAGTTCCTGCAGTGCACCTTGTAGATGGTACACATTGGTGTCCTTGTGCATCAGTGGTAGAGGGAGTGAATGTTTGTGGATGTGGTGCCAATCAAGCGGGCTGCTTTGTCCTGGACGGTGTCAAGTTTCTTGGAGTTGTTGGAGCTGCACTCAACCAGGCCAGCACAGAGTATTCCATCACACTCCTGACTTGTGCCTTACAGATGGTGGACAGGCTTTGGGGAGTCAGGAGGTGAGTTACTTGCCACAAGATTCTTAGCCTCTGACCTATTTATATGGCTAGTCCAATTCAGTTTCTGGTCAATGGTAACCCCCAGGATGTTGATAGTGGGGGATTCAGTGGTGGTAATACCATTGAATGTCAAGGGGCAATGATTAGATTTTCTCTTGTTGGAGATGGTCATTGCCTGGCACTTGTGTGATGCAGATGTTACTTGCCACTTGTCTAAGTATTGTCCAGGTATTGTTGGGACTCTTGCGGTCAGAGTGGGGATACAGGACATCACGATGGGCCTCCAAAGGCATTCCAGAGTCAGATCACTGAACTCTACTTAGCTTTTGGAGCCACGTCTTCACTGGAGCAGTTCTGGGTATCAAGCATCGAGAACTGTGTGTGTGGCTGTAGTTTAGATATGGCACCTGGAGTGAGGCAACAGTGAGGTAATGGCATGGCAAGTGACTCAGAGGCCAATCACGGGCGACATGGCGCATTTCCTGTGTCTGTGTAACTAATGAGGCAGGAAGCAGACGAAATGGCGCATCCAGGAAAGGCAGGGTGACGGGGAGGTGGGAGGGGCTGTGAGTGGTGATGTTGCTGCCCATCCTGTAGCCAGAGCGGGGCTGGGTAGACGACATCATGGCTGCACTGAATTGCCATCCCCATCCCCACAAATGGACCACACTTGTCCCCTTCGGGAGCCCAGCGTAACTTTTCTGACTCCCTTCCAGGCCACCAGATATAAGCTGCATCCAATATTGGCCAGTGAAGCAAGATATCCCGGTGTAGGGGGTTCCTGATACTGGCTTTGCCCCTGTGGCGTTGGGAGGGGGCAAGAGTTGTTGCCCACCTCTTTGTAATTACTTGCAGTTATCTAACTTACTCCAGCTTCTGCGGCCTAGAGAATTTATAAATGGTGGGAGCGTGGGTTTGTGAGCAACATTCCCTTTTTTTTGCAGTGTGATTACAATGTGTTTAACTGTGCAGCCTCCTTAAAATGTTTTGCACAGTTGTGCGTGCCTGTTAATTTAAAGGAGCTGACTTATGCAATGGCTTGTGTGGGAACATTGGGGCTGGTGAACATCCATGCAGCTTAGAGGAGATGTTGCTTGTGATTTGTGAGGACACAGTGTTGCAGACTGGACAGTCCAAGGTCCAGCACTATGTGCTATGAGGGACGCACTAAAGCTTGGGGCAGACACCGCAAAGGCCCCAGTGGGGAAGGGTCGCTGTCTAAGACCTTTCTGCACAGTGCACCGAGGGGCTGGGAAAGGTATAGACCCCTTGGGCTGTACAGCTCACCATGAATGTATGCAGTGAATACTAATCGTATTATAATTGTATTGAAGCACCTCAGAGTGCAACATGATGTATGTTGATAACTCCAATCCCATTGTCTGAGTGTCTGCATTGACCATATTGAAATGATTGGAATATTCATTGATTGTATTGATGCACCTTGTGATCCATGTGTAAAAGTTGAATCTGATTGTACTTATGTGATGGTGATTTTGAAATGGTTTGGAATGTTTTTCCAGATATTTTATGAATAAATTATATTTTAAAAAAAAGAGGATAGACCTGTGAGGTGTGAATTTTCAAGATATTGAGGAGACAATGGGATAGTTAGAGAGAAACTAATTCTACTCATTTGGGAGTCTAGGACTAGGAGGACATTGTCTTATAACTAGAGCCAAGCCTTTCAGGAGTGAAATTAGGAAACACTTCAACATGCAAAGGGAGGTGGAAGTTTGGAACTTTCTTCCATAAAAGGCAATTGTGCTAGATATGTTGTTAATTTTAAACCAATGTTATGGGGCACATAGAAAGATGTTACAAACTTTTTAAAAAAACTTCTGGAAGTCACATTTAAAAAAAATATCTTGGACTGAGTTTAAAGACTGTTCTCAAAATGGTTCCAGGCTGCCAAACAGAAGTGTGGATTTCAAACATCTTTCACTTACCCCCCAAGAAGACCAGGATGCATTCCTCACACTTTTAAAATTCAATGAATGTTCCAAAAGAGTAAACAGAAACTCATTGACCTGATGGTTTTTCCTCCATACACAAAGACACTAACTGATAAGCCACTGTAAACTGTGAACAATCTTGACCATTTTGATCCCTACAGGAGTTAAGGATACTTAAGTTTTAGATCATGAAGTTTCTCCTCCATCCCCACCCCCTTTCCGATCCCCCCCTTTGTTTTCCAATAACTTATATAGATTTTTCTTTTCCCACCTATTTCCATTAATGTTTTATCTCTATCTTTTAGCCAATGTCGATCCCTTCCCTTCGCCCCACCCCCACTAGGGCTATCTGTACCTTGCTTGTCCTGCTTTCTACCCTTAATTAGCACATTCCTTAGATAATATCACCACCTTCAACACCTCTTTGCCTTTTTGTCTGTGACATCTTTTGGTTATCTCCACCTATCACTGGCTCTTTATCCAGCTCTCTTGTCCCAACCACCCCCCACCATAAACCAACTTATATTTCACCTCTTTTCTACTTTTCCTTAGTTCTGTTGAAGAGTTATACGGACTCGAAACATTAACTATGTTCCTCTCCGCAGATGCTGTCAGACCTGCTGAGTTTTTCCAGGTATTTTTGTTTTTGTTTTGGATAACTGGAATGGAGTTACCACTTGCCTTAAATGGAAAATGTCTCAGCATTTTTGTACAGGTCACAGGGTAATGGTGGCCATTTTGGCTTTACCTGCACAAAAAGCATTTAAAAGAGCAGGAAAAGTAGAGGTCCACAGCGAATCATCTTGAAAAGGCTTCAATAAAAGCAAAAAACTGTGGATGCTGGAAATCCAAAACAAAAACAAAAATACCTGGAAAAACTCAGCAGGTTATCTCCACCTATCACTGGCCCTCTATCCAGCTCTACCTGTCACACCAGCCACCACCCCCCCACCACCATCACCCCCCCACCACCCCCCCCCCCCCCCCCAAATCCCCAAACTAGCTTATATTTCACCTCTTTTCTATTTTTCCTTAGTTCTGTTGAAGGGTCATTCGGACTCGAAACATTAACCGTGTCCCTCTCCGCAGATGCTGTCAGACCTGCTGAGTTGTTCCAGGTATTTTTGTTTTTGTTTTGAAAAGGATTCAACCCAGGGAGAGACAGAGAAAGGTTTTCCACAGGGATCATTCCCTCCGGGACACCCTGGTCCACTCCTCCATCACCCCCTACACCTCAACCCCCTCCCACGGCACCTTCCCATGCAACCGCAGAAGGTGCAACACCTGCCCCTTTACTTCCCCTCTCCTCACCGTCCAAGGGCCCAAACACTCCTTTCAAGTAAAGCAGCATTTCACTTGCACTTCCCTCATCTTAGTCTACTGCATTCACTGCTCCCAATGCAGTTTCCTCTACATTGGAGAAACCAAAAGCAGATAGGGTGACCACTTTGCACAACATCTTCGGTCTGTGCGCAAGCATTACCCGGACCTCCTTGTCGCTTGCCATTTTAACCCTCCACCCTGCTCTCAAGCCCACATGTCTGTCCTTGGCCTGCTGCATTGTTCCAGTGAAGCTCAACACAAACTGGAGGAACAACACCTCATCTTCCGACTAGGTACTTTACAGCCTTCCGGACTGAATATTGAGTTCAGCAATTTCAGATCATGAACTCTCTCCTCCATCCCCACCCCCTTTCCAATCCCCCCTTTTCCAATAATTTATACATTTTTACAACTATATTCTTTTCTTTTCCCTCCTATTTTTAAATTTATTTTGATCAATTGTTTCATCTCTATCTTTTAGCCCAATTTGATCCCTTCCCCCCACCCACACTAGGGCCATCTACCATTAGCTTGCTTCCCTTAATGTCCCCATTAGCACATCCTTTAGATAATATCACCACTGTCAACACCCCTTTGTCCTTTTGTCTATGACATCTTTGGCAATCTCTTCTTGGCCTCCACCTATCACTGGCCCCCTATCCAGCTCTACCTGTCCCACCCCCCTCTACCAGCTTATATTTCATCTAATTTCTATGTGTCTTAGTTCCGATGAAAGGTCATATGGACTCAAAACGTCAACTGTGTTCCTCTCCGCAGATGTTGTCAGACTTGCTGAGTTTTTGCAGGTATTTTTATTCTAGATTTCCAGCATCCGCAGTATTTTGCGTTTATCCAAAAACAGTTACTTGCTGGCTGTAAAGTAACTAGGCAGCTAAAAGTGCCATACCTGCAGAACAGAAGTGAGGAACCATCTCTCCTCCATGTAAACCCTGATTCCACTTACTAAGCTCACCTGTTAAAGCAACTTCTTACAATGGAAGCCATCGCAACTGCAGAGAAAACTCTTCAGCATGAAGACCTTCACTTCAGACAGCACAACACCTTGACTTCAAAACAAGCCTGCACCAAAAGTGGGCTAATCTTGATTTACATTTATAAACTTTGTTTTATCTTCACTTTCAATTAATCTTTGTGTGATTGTGTATGTTAGCAACTTTATCTTTTCTTAGGTAAGTTCCAGAGCAATAGACTGAAGTAATCTGACCTTTTCTTCTTTAAATAAAAAGGCTTTGCTGCTGGGTTATTTTAAATTGAATTTCTCACTCCACAGCTAAAAATATACACATGCACGTACAAATACATCTTCACAGGCAACTTGAGGCAAACACCTTTTAAAATGCCTGCAACACCTGAGATTGATAGATTTTTGCTAGTCAAAGATATTAAGGGATATGAGACATGGCCAGGTATATTGGAGTTAGGTCACAGATTGACCATGGCCTCACTGAATGGTAAACAGGCTCGAGGGTCTGGCCTGCTCCTGTTCCTATGTTCACAGGCCTTTGGAGGTGTGTCTGTGGAACAGAGATTTCTAAAACTTTTCTAGGGGGGGAGGGACAATGTGGCGGAAGGATTCTATGAATACATAAAGAGATTAATTACGTAACTGAACGGTCTCGTTTCGTAGTTAATGGTCCCTTGACAGGAAAATGTTTCCTGTTACCTCATGTATTGGGTCGAGGAGTGGAAAAGCACCAAGTGCAAGTTGTTATTGTTACACTATATCACACAGGGCGTTGCAGCGACAGAGACACAAGTTACGGTGATAGCTAGAAAGTTATTTCCTATCTTTCGTTTTACTTGTCGTTTTAAAATGTTACAATAAATTTGTAACTTTCACTGGCAGAGGCAGCCTGGCTGTTGTTGCAAGTCGAGGATGGCTGACCCTGTTGATAAGTAGGTGCTTGTGAGGAAGAGAAAGGAGGAAGGAAAAAGAGGAAAAGAGAATAATTGAAAGAGAGAAGGGGGAACTAGGGCAGAGGAAGCAGAGAAATGGCAAAGTCAAAGGAAAAATAAATTCAAAAGTGTGTGTGAGAGAGAGGAAATAAATCGGAACTCTATCCACACCTTAAACATTCATTCCCTTCACCACCAGCACAGCATGACAGCCAGGGGTCTTTCTCTGTTTAACAGTGTGCGCCATCTATAAGTTGAATTGTAGCAATTCGTCAAACCTCCATCAACAGCACCTTCCAAACACACAACCTCGACTATATATATATAAAAACAAAAAACTGCAGATGCTGGAAGTCCAAAACAAAAACAGAATTACCTGGAAAAACTCAGCAGGAGAAGAAAAGAGTTGACGTTTCGAGTCCTCATGACCTTTCAACAGAACTGAGTGAATATTAGGAGAGGGGTGAAATATAAGCTGGTTTAAGATGGGGGGTGGTGGGGGGGCGGTGGGGTGGTGGTGTGGTTGTAGGGACAAGAAAGCAGTGATAGGAGCCGATAATCAAAAGATGTCACAGACAAAAGAACAAAGAACTGTTAAAGTTGGTGATATTATCTAAACGAATGTGCTAATTAAGAATGGATGGTAGGGCACTCAAGGTACAGCTCTAGTGGGGGTGGGGTGGAAGGACTAACCTGGCATACAAGATTTAAAAATAATGGAAATAGGTGGGAAAAGAAAAATCTATATAAATTAATGGAAAAAACAAAAGGAAGGAGGAAGAAACGGAAAGGGGGTGGGGATGGAGGAGGGAGTTCATGATCTAAAGTTGTTGAATTCAATATTCAGTCCGGAAGGCTGTAAGGTGCCTAGTCGGAAGATGAGGTGTTGTTCCTCCAGTTTGCATTGGGCTTCACTGGAACAATGCAGCAAGCCAACGACAGACATGTGGGCAAGAGAGCAGGGTGGAGTGTTAAAATGGCAAGCGACAGGGAGGTCTGGGTCATTCTTGCGGACAGACCGCAGGTGTTCTGCAAAGCAGTCGCCCAGTCTGCGTTTGGTCTCTCCAATGTAGAGGAGACCACATTGGGAGCAACAAATGCAGTAGACTAAGTTGGGGGAAATGCAAGTGAAATGCTGCTTCACTTGAAAGGAGTGTTTGGGCCCTTGGACGGTGAGGAGAGAGGAAGTGAAGGGGCAGGTGTTGCACATTCTGCAGTTGCATGGGGTGGTGCCATAGGAGAGGATTGAGGAGTAGGGGGTGATGGAGGAGTGGACCAGGGTGTCCCGGAGGGAGCGATCCCTATGGAATGCTGCCAGTGGGGGTGAAGGGAAGATGTGTTTGATGGTGGCATCATGCTGGAGTTGGCGGAAATGGCGGAGGATGATCCTTTGAATGCGGAGGCTGGTGGGGTGATAAGTGAGGACAAGGGGGACCCTATCATGTTTCTGGGAGGGAGGAGAAGGCATGAGGGCGGATGCGCGGGAGATGGGCCGGACACGGTTGAGGGCCCTGTCAACCACCGTGGGTGGAAAACCTCGGTTAAGGAAGAAGGAGGACATGTCAGAGGAACTGTTTTTGAAGGTAGCATCATCGGAACAGATGCGACGGAGGCAAAGGAACTGGGAGAATGGGATGGAGTCCTTACAGGAAGCGGGGTGTGAGGAGCTGTAGTTGAGGTAGCTGTGGGAGTCGGTAGGCTTGTAATGGATATTGGTGGACAGTCTATCACCAGAGATTGAGACAGAGAGGTCAAGGAAGGGAAGGGAAGTGTCAGAGATGGACCATGTGAAAATGATGGAGGGGTGGAGATTGGAAGCAAAATTAATAAATTTTTCCAAGTCCCGACGAGAGCATGAAGCAGCACCGAAGTAATCATCGATGCACCGGAGAAAGAGTTGTGGGAGGGGGCCGGAGTAGGACTGCAACAAGGAATGTTCCACATACCCCATAAAGAGACAGGCATAGCTGGGGCCCATGCGGGTACCCATAGCCACACCTTTTATTTGGAGAAAGTGAGAGGAGTTGAAGGAGAAATTGTTCAGTGTGAGAACAAGTTCAGCCAGACGGAGGAGAGTAGTGGTGGTTGGGGATTGTTCGGGCCTCTGTTCGAGGAAGAAGCTAAGGGCCCTCAGACCATCCTGGTGGGGGATGGAGGTGTAGAGGGATTGGACGTCCATGGTGAAGAGGAAGCGGTTGGGGCCAGGGAAGTGGAAATTGTTGATGTGACGTAAGGTGTCAGAGGAATCACGGATGTAGGTGGGAAGGGACTGGACAAGGGGAGAGAGAAGGGAGTCAAGATAACGAGAGATGAGTTCTGTGGGGCAGGAACAGGCTGAGACGATCGGTCTGCCGGGACAGTCCTGTTTGTGGATTTTGGGTAGGAGGTAGAAGCGGGCCGTCCGAGGTTGGGAGACCATGAAGTTGGAAGCTGTGGGAGGAAAATCCCCAGAGGAGATGAGGACAGTGACAGTCCTGGAAACAATGGCTTGATGTTCAGTGGTGGGGTCATGGTCCAGGGAGAGGTAGGAGGAAGTGTCTATGAGTTGACGCTCAGCCTCCGCGAGGTAGAGGTCAGTGCGCCAGACAACAATAGCACCACCCTTGTCAGCAGGGTTGATGACAATGTCAGGGTTGGACCTGAGAGAACGGAGTGCAGTAAGTTCAGAGAGAGACAGGTTAGAATGGGTGAGAGGAGCAGAGAAATTAACACGACTAATGTCACGCTGGTGACACAACCTCTACTACCTGGAAAGACAATTCCAGACCCAAAGGAACACAATCATCTGCAAAATTCCCCTCTGAGTCACACACCATCCTGACTGTAAGAAGCTATATCACCATTCCTTCACTGTCACTGGGTCAAAATCCTGGAACTCCCTCCCTAACAATATTGTGGTGTACCTACACCATGCAGACTACAGCAGTTCAAGAAGGCAGCTCATCACCACCTTCTCAAGGACAATTAGGGATGGACAATAAATGCTGGTCCAGCCAGTGAAGCTTACCTCACACAAATGTAAAAAGGAAAACAGAAAGTCTTGTGAGAAAAGTAGAAGAGAATTAAAGAAACAAATAAATTACAACAAAGAATGGTAATAAAAGAGCATAAAAATAAAAAGGCTTTTCAAAATAATATATTCAGAATGAATTGCATTAACTTGATTTTTTTAAACCCCTATCTTATACTGACTTTGCAAAGGTATGTGTAAAAGTTATTGGTGTGAAATTAATGTGCCCAATTCTTGAACACAAAAGTTGTCTACCATTTTAGGGGAATGATTTTGGCACTGGTTCGTGTGGCTCCAGTACTGCTCTCTCCTTCTCAATGCTGCCAGCAAGTTTTGCACATAGCAGGAGGCGCAGACACAGTACAGGCAAGCTGTTCTCTCTTAAATATAAGGGAAACTGCACAAAAAGATTACTTCAATAGAATTCCTTGCAGAATGAATCAGGACAGGCAGAGGGAACATGATTGATGGGTGAGGCCCTGGTGGTGCAAGTGGGAAGGAGGAGAAATGCCATGAGCCTGCAATTGGGCTGGGAGACCCTCAAGGACCATCCACTCGGAAAGGATTGGGAAGAGAGGACCAGGAATGTCAACTCGGGGACTCTGGACCTGAGGACCTGGCAGCCGTACTTGAAGAAACCATAGGAAAAAGGGAAAATGTGTAGGGAAAGAGAGGAGCTAAATAAGGCAAAGCCAAGAAGGAGGCAGACAAACAGTGAGAGCAGTACAGACAAATCAGCCATATATCTTGACTTTGTGTAACTGTGTGGAATGGGCAATAGGAAATCAACATACTGGCCACTTTCCATCTCTACTGCTTTTTCCATTGAATTCATGGAATTAAAAATTGGGGGAGATACAAAACACAAAATCAAAATTAGTCTCAGACAGACTTCTGCTGCCCCCCACTAATCCCCCTTGATGGGGAGTTCTGAAAGTAATTATGAGGTAATTAGATTTGGTCTGAATATTTTCAATACAAGTGTGATACACAAAAAAACAATTTAGTGGAACAGATTTTTACCTTCCGACCTAGGCATTAATTACCATTTCACCCTTCCCTCCTCCCCCGCACCAATGTCATAGGACTCAGAACATCATGACAGTTATCCCTACATGTTAAAGAATAATAAATGTATTTAAAAAGAGTGCATTAATGTGTAACTACACAGAGTGCATGGTCTTCCGTACAACAGTAGTTAGTGTGAATGAAGCTAAGACAGAATGCAATTTATTTAAATTTCACTGTAAAGGTTGTTTTTACATGGTCTTAACAGGAAAGTATTAATTTAGCTCACAGCTTCAAATCGAATGTAAATCCATCTTTGACCTCATTTTTTTTCCATTCCCCATTCCCAACAAAACATTCCAAACATCAATGGATGAATTCCTTCACAGTTTTCCCCGTGAATGCTTGTGGTGGCATTCTCTGTAGTTGTGTCTCTTGGTGGCTGCAAGATTACTTAATATTGATATTTCATCATTGCAAGTAAAGGTTCAAAAGGCTTCCACTTGTTCAATGCAGATTTTAGTTTGTTAATGTCTGCTCTAAATAACTCTTGTCAGGTCTCTGCAATTGACTGCTCCAAATCACCCATCCATGATTGGGGCCATGCCAGCAGCTCCTGTCTCTAAATACTGGCTGATAGCCAATCTTCTACATTTCTTTAACTCGCCTGCAAACTCCTGCTTGTATTTAATCTCATTTAGAAACAATATGCCAATTTGTGTTTGTTATATAACAGTCAGTTGAATCAATTTGTAACATAATTTCTGAAAGGTGCAGCAAGCTCTTGTAGCCCAAAACGCAACTAAATGTATCAAAACTGATTTCCAATGAGACATTACAGATGTTTTGAGCATTAACATTTCTTTTGTTGAGAATTCTGTTGGTTTCATAAATTTCATGAGAAATGGATGTGAGTGAATGATATGTAGGCTATAGTTCCCAACTACACTCAATAGATGAACATCTTGAATTTCACTTATTGTGGCTGGGATAATGATTATTATTTTTCTGTTATTTTTCACCTCGCTGCATGCACCATTCACTAGTTGGCATGTGCAAGGCACTGACTGTGAAGTTTCTGATAATGGAGTCAACAGATTGGGATTCCAAATGCATTGGGCATGGAACACTTCTCAACACTCAATAAATTGGCATCGGGTGTCAAAGGTCAGATTATCCTGTGAATTGAGACAGAAGGCACTGAGCTGCCAATGATAAATTAATGAATTGATGGCAAAACAAAAACAGAAAAACCTGGAAAAACTCAGCAGGTCTGGCAGCATCGGCGGAGAAGAGCAAAGTTGACGTTTCGAGTTCTCATGACCCTTCAACAGAACTAAGTAGAAATAGGAGAGGGGTGAAATATAAGCTGGTTTAAGGGGGGGGGGGGGAAGAAGGTGGGGAGAGGGCGGTTGTTGGGACAAGGAAGCAGTGATAGGAGGAGATAACCAAAAGATGTCACAGACAAAAGAACAAAGAGGTGTTGAAGGTGGTGATATTATCTAAAAGAATGTGCTAATTAAGAGTGGAGAGCAGGACAAGCAAGGTAGCTCTAGTGGGGGTGGGGTGAAATAAACCATGGGTGGAATACTTTTAAAAATAATGGAAATAGGTGGGAAAAGAAAAATCTATATAAATTATTGGAAAAAACAAAAGGGAGGGGGAAGAAACAGAAAGGGGGTGGGGATGGAGGAGGGAGGTCAAGATCTACAGTTGTTGAACTCAATATTCAGTCCAGAAGGCTG